>CM039528.1:2157550-2296750 GCA_022433055.1 Begonia peltatifolia | reverse complement strand
AAAGAATCTATATTTGAAATGTAATATAATATTATATATATATATATATATCTATTTCTCTTAGTTTCTTTATATATATATATATATATATTCGTACAAATAAATAAAATAACCCAATATCCTTCATAATCACCATCTTCCTCCTACCCGTCATTCTGCATATACGATTAAGTTTAGTAAAAGAAGAAATTAATTACTACGTTGACAAAATTGAGGATAATGATGAGATAACTTTCTAATTTTATATTTTAATTTTATTTTTTATTCGTGTTATTTATATAACGCATATTAATTGACAATTATGATAAAATTTATAAATTGAAAATAAAATATTAACTACATTTATTAATAATTGTAAAATTAAAAGTTAAACTGACAATTACTCCTAGTTACTTACTCTAATTCTATTCATTAATTACTCTTTGATTAGTTAATTCAAGTGAGTTAAACTTCAAAAGATAAGTTAATTTATGTTTAAATTATGGTTGAGGGTGTTGGGTTTTCATTTGCTATTGGCTCGAACAAAGGACAACGTAGGCTTTGTCGAAGACAACTCCATTATACAATCAAACTTCACTTAAAAAAACTATATTATCTTATTGATAGGTGGCTGCTACAATTTTTTTAAAACTAGACTAGGGTGTGGGTCAACGTTAATATTTAATTAGAACCATGTACTAATTTTATTAATTATTTTTATTATTGTCCAGCTATTATTATCTGTCTAAGTATGTCTTAATTAAACAAGATTATCTCCACAGTATTCAACATTAGACTTTGATGCGGCCCATGATCCCCACTCCAAATTCAGGTCTCATTTGATCAAGCCAAACCATATACAATGTGAAATAATCCAAATATGTGTGACAAGATTACAAATTTGTCTTGGTCTCTATCTGTGCTGACCAGGCACTGGGAACGGACTTTCGTGTGACAATGTCAATCTCTCGAGGTTATAACTAACAATGTAGATTGAGAATATTAAAACCAACCGTGCTTGAATAAGAATGTGCTCTTCAAATAGTACAATTAGTTTTTCGATAAAAATCGAAAAAGATTATTTACTTGCAAAATACAAACTCAATTCAAAAGGTATACCCTTTAGATATTTGGGGATTTGCTTAATAACATTCTAATGATTCTTACAAAACATTTGGTGGGAACTATAAACATCATCTAACAACGTATGATGAATATTATACAAATGCCATCGATCGTGATACTTAGATTTGATAGAAATTAGTTGACGAGTCCAATAACATATAAAATATCATGTTTCATACAAACATATGACATACATATAAGTTGTTGACAATCAAGGCGATTACTACAACATTAAGTTGTTGATATGTATGTAAAGATTGGAACAAATCGCTTTGATTACTTTTGTACATTCCAATCCAGAATTCGTTTAGAGTTTTATCAAAGTATAGTGGATAATATTAATTTTAGGAAACACTGATCACAAATGTTGGGCAAAAAATCATCTTGCCAATTATATTTATAAAAGAACCAAGAGATATGCAGAAACGTTATATAGACGTACTGTCTCTCGTGCAAAGATTTGGAAAGCCAAATATCTTTCTAACAATAATTTGGAATCCAAATTTAGATCAAATTTGAGCTATTTCCTTTTGAATAAGCTTACGATAGACTTGATTTAATAAAACATGTTTTCATAGCGAAATTAGAAAACTTGAAGATCAAGTTATTTAAAGATCAAATATTTGACCCCGTAGTTGCATATGTATACGTCATAAAATTTCAAAAGAAAAGATTGTCGCATGCACGCTTTTTGTTGATCTTAGAACATAATTCGAAAATTCTCTCTCCAGACTCATTCGATGACTATGTTTGTGCCGAATTACTTGAACGAACAAGGATTCCTCATTTGTATGCTATGGTTCTCAAACACTTGATGCGTACTTCTTGTTGTGCATAAAATCCTTAAAATGTTTGTATGGCTAAAAAAAGATATATGTAAAAATAATAATCCAAAATTCTTTTGCGCTGTTACTTAGCATAGAAAGAATTCTTACAATAGTTATTGTCATCAAGCAGTCAATCGGTTTGCAACATTCAAAGGTGTATTACTTGATAATCATTGGGTTATAACTTAGAATCTTTATTTCATTGCACCGTTTAATTTTTAGATGTCAAAATTTGTTCAACAATTAAAGCGGTCAACTCCTTTACAAGTACATATAGAAAAAATATGATCGTATCTAGTGTTGGCAAACAAGCGAGCTAGCTCGCTAGGCCGCTTTTTTGACTTGTTATTGTAGGAGGTCGGGCTCAACTCATTTAATCTTTTTTATTTTTTTTAATTCAATAACTTATATTTTTATCATAATTAATCAATTTAACTTCTTTAGTAACGTAGATTTATTGTTTTTTCTTTTATTCTATCTCTTTGAATTTACATGAATATTATTTTATTAATTATATTAATGTATTTAATATAGTCAATGCTCTATGGAATTACTTTATTATCAATTATATTGCGTAAAAAATGAACTAATAAACACAATATATGATAATCTCACTTTAGTATTTATATTTGTTTATCATAATTATAAGTGTTAAATGAGCAAGTTGGCTCGCCAACATGTCCATTTGGCTTGTCAATTGTCGCAAATAAATACGAATGCAAGTGAACGTGTCGCAAAAGTAATAAAGTGTATAAATACGAGTCAAACTCACAAAGACTACTTCTGTTAATTATTAAACAAATTTAATTCTAATTTAAGACGAATAACAAGATTTCGATGATTTTTGATTAAATTAAAGCAGAAGAACTTAATTAAATAACAGAAACTTAAATCAAATTGTAGAATGTATGGTAACTATTGATTTTAATCTTGTACTATGCATTTTATTTTAGTTAGCCAACTGTACTAAAAAAATCGATAAATCAGACCCTGTACTTTGATTATGTTATCCGTTTTGACTTTGCATCAATAATTTCGTTAAACCCTCATTTAAAAAATTATCAAACGATATTAGATTCACTTAAAATTTTTACCACAGGTTCATTACGTAGTAAGAAGATAATCTGGAACGTTTTATTATTTTTTAACAGATGTACGATTTATTGTTATTTTAGTAATTTATAAAAATATTATAATAAATCATATAAGTTTTAAAAAATCACGAAAATATTTTTATTATCTATCCATGATGTGGCAAATATATGAAAAATTTTTAAATAAATCCAATATCTTTTGCTATTTTGTTAAAATTAATCTCAACTTCTTCTTTACTTTATAAATTAATTTTTAAAAAATACCAAAAGATATTAAATTTATTTAAAAAATTTTTCACATGTTCATCATGGGTAGATAATAAAAATTTTTTTATTTATTTTCTAAAACTTGCATGATTTATTATAATATGTTTATAAATTACTAAAATAAAATTACAATAAACCGTACATGTGTTAAAAAATCACAAAACTTTTCAGATTATCTTCCTATTACGTAGTGAACAAATGGTAAAAATTGTAAATGAATACAATATCGTTCGATAATTTTTTAAGTGAGAGTTTAATGAATTTGTTGATGGAAGGTCAAAACTGATAATAGAATCAAAATACATGATTTGGTTTGCCGGATTTTTTAGTACAGAGGGCTAACTAAAATAAAATACATAGTACAGAGTTAAAATCGATAGTTACCCTAGAATATAATATGACAAAACTCTAGGACTTGTGATTTCACTTAAATGAATCATGTTTAATATTTCTAATCCAATTTGTTAATATCTATTCCTATGTGTTGGTGATAATTTCACAAATATATTTATCAATCTCTCTCAAATAATGAAAAGTTATTCAACTAACGAATTATTATCTCTCGGTCTCTAACCCTAACAATATAATTGAATATATTACGAATACGAAATCAAACTATCACATGAACGTCTTAGCTATCTCTAGTCTAAGATCCTTTTTAGGATGAAATATCTATTGCACGATTATTTTTCACCTCTCGGTCTCAAAAAAATCCTACGAACATTCTATTGTTGATCAGACAATCGGAGGTAATAAGAATAGTAATAATTTACTCATCACATAATTGGAATAGAATATCAAGAAACTAAATTAAAGAAAATACCAACCATTTATAATTCGGCTACATTTTAACTATTGGAAAAGAAAGTTAGTTCATGCTGAAATAACGAAAAGCTACAAAAACAATAATGAAGTTCATAATTTTAGAAGAGAAGGAGAAAGAAAAACTATGCTTTTTCGATCCGAAATCTTTTTCCCGATCCTCTTTCTCCATTTTGATCTTATTTTCTCTAACCTTGAGTGATTCCCTTTTTGTAGCCATCCACTTTGATTTATAACCTAATTTTGGAGAAAATCCGCCTTCCTATGATCAACAGCTGGGATTATTTTGATTAAAATTTCAAAAATTGAATTTTTTTTTTTAATTTGCGAATGCTGATCGATCGCCGCACATATGGCGATTGATCGGCTCATCATGCAGTCGATCGCCTCACAATAGACGATCGATCGACACTGCCTCTGTTCTGTTTCTTGAAAACTTTGATTTTTTAACGCCTTTGCTGATCGATCGCTTAAATGTGGCAATCGATCGGCACTAGCTCGATTTTTCTTCTCAAAAACTGATAAATTTTTTAGTTTTAGCCAATTGATTGCTTCAAATTTGGTGACCGATTTGCACTGCTTCGGGTTTGCCTTTAAACGAAACTTTGATTTTTAACGTTTTAGCAGATCGATCGCTCAAATGTGATGACTGATCGACACTATTTCGGGTTTGCCTTCTCAATTGGTCTTGTTTTGACTCATGATGCAACAAAATCATCCAATTCTCTTTGTTGAAACTCCGACCTGTTATATTTCATTTTATTTGCGCACTTATACAAAAAATGTCAAATTCTATCAAATACTTGAGAAAAACATATCAAATCAAGTATAAAAGAGTGCAATTAAGTGTGTAAAATACATACTTATCATTAATCATTTAATTTTTTTACCGAAAATTCTTTTAATTTATTAATCTCTTTGAAATTATTGAAAACATTTTGAATTTTTGATTTATTAGTCTAAATAGCTCGTTAGAGTTGTTGAGGTGGCTTGACTTGCATTGTTAGGCTTCTGGCTCGTGAGCCGACTCAGATTTAATTTTCTTTAGTGAGCTCATTAGATTCGGTAGGCTCGATGAGGCAGATTTTTTCAGGCTCAGCTCGACCGGCTATTTTGTCATCTCTAATCATATCGCATTTTAAATTAAAGGCAGTGATGTAGTACCCTCAAATGATGAAATGAAATTCAAGACTATCAAACAACTCGTTGGATTTCTCCACTAGAAGCAATGTGACGAATTTATGAATTTCGTTAAATGGATATATATCTCTTTGTGTCTATATTCACCAACTATAACTTTAGCATAAGTAGCTTATCGCTTTTGAAATGCCTTCTTTTCTTTAAAATATAGTAGCATATGATTTATTCTTGAAGATCAAGCTTACAGTGTATTTCAGCATCAACCGCATCAATTGTGTAGATGCATTTGCAAAGAACATATTATACAAAGAATATACAAAGTATAACATATGGAATAAGTGTTCTCTTAGTCCTGTAGAAGAAGAACTATATTATTTGCATTTGCTTTTAAATCATATTAGAGGCTCAGTTTCTTTTGAGTCTTTATAAAATGTAAGTAGAACGTTAGTCAACACATTTCATGAATCAGCTCTGTAGCATCACTTATTACAGCGTGATAATCATCCAACTTCTTCTATAGAAGAAATGACATTCCAAATGTCTTGTATTTTATAAAGACTATTTGCTACACTTCTCGTTTATTGCCAATCAAATAATTCAAGCAATCTGTGAAATGTTTACAAAGAGTAGTGATCAGAAAATTACAAGTGTTCTAATGTACCATCAACTGTGATCACATCCAAAGTTTTGTCTCCTATTAATAGTATTCTTCAAAGCATAGGAAGTCACTAAATAATTATCATCTTGTACCTTCGACATCAATGATTTCTCATACGAATACAATTGTGAAATAAATGAAGAATTGCAAGTGTAAGTAGATGAAGTTGATCTTGCTTGAATATCATCGCTAAATAATGCTAAAAATGCATATAACTCGATTTTACAAAAGTCCTATGTAATGAATATAGAGCACTACTTGTGAAGGTTCAATCAAAAAGCCTTATAGCATTGGCAACTACTTCATCAGGGGTAGCCACATCAATTCTACCAAGGGGTCGAACAACACATTCTCAATTCAAAATATCCTTTCAAATTGATGGATTGACAACATGTTTGTTAGCAAACAATCTAATCTTTGTTGGTTATTGTGGTTAGCTAGACTTGTACTCTGGGATGAAGCTCCAATGTGTTGAAAAGAAACATTTGAAGTTTTTAATAGCACACTCCAAAATATTAATAGAAATAAAAATTTATTTGGTGCTAAGGCAAGGTATTAGGAGGAGCTTTCTGAAAAAGTTCGCCGACAATTCCAAAAGGTACATGGAATGCAATTATCTGTGCTTATTTAGCTCAATCATTTTTGCAGGACAAGTTTACCAAGTTTTCCTTGACAGGAAAAATGCTTGCCTCTGAAGACTCTAAATTTGTAAAATTGTTACCCAGCATTGGTGATGAAACTGAACCTTAAGACAGAAATAACAATATCCTCCTACCTGATGATATTATCATTCTTTATATTGATTATTTTAGCTCATTATCTTCATTGTTAGATATTATTTTTCCTCATTTCAATGATTTTGCAGAATCATTTAGTGAAATAGTACACAGAAGAATCTTAATGCCAAAAAATAAATATGTTGATATGTTAAACAACATTTTCATTGTGAGTATTTTTGGAAAACTTATCACCTCTATAGGTTTGATAGTGTATTGGAGTCAATTAGTGAAAATGCTACACAAGGTTTTATCAATACCTTAACACTTTTTGGATTTCCTCATTGTGAATTACTTTAAAACAAAATTGTCCAGTCATGTTGCTTCATAATATCAACCCGCCATAAAGACTTTGTAATTACACGCGACTTACATGCCGACATTTTAAATGTTATTGATGCAAAGATATGCACATGAGATTACAATGGGAAACATATTTTCTTACCTCACATATTGTTTCTTCTACGTGAAAAAGAAAAGAATGTTTATCTTTTCAAATGCACATAGTTTCCTATAAGCCTTTACTTTTTTACAGAATAAAAATAAAGTGCAAAGTCAAACAATGAATTTCGTTGGCGTTTATCTTCCAAAACTTGTTTTTTCTCATGGACAGCTATACGTTGCTCTATCACGATCAAAGAATTTGTCATTTGTCCAAGTGCTTATTAGGCCTCTAAATATGCAGACAAATCTACCAAATTTTGGTGAAATTTTCATCTACGAAGAAATCTCGGATGAAATCAATAGAGAATCTGATACTATTGTATGACTTATTGATCTTCTTAATATATTTGCAGTGTTTACAAATTTATAAATACTTATTTTTTCTTTTGAATACAGTTACATTCTTTCATAGAATTAAAGAGTAATAGTTTTTTCTTATTGCAAATGAGCTTTATAGTTGAAAGGTGTCTAGGTCAGGATTCTTTGCTTTGAAGATTGTGGAGCAAGTAATATTTTTTATTTGCTTACGCTTACCCCACAACTAGTTCTATCAATGTTTTTCATTTTTCTATGTGTAACATAAAATATTTTGCTTTGTTATGGATTCAATCTTTTTCTAATGTTTCGCGTCTACATGATATTTACCTACATTTTGTTTTACATGATGATCTATGTGTTTCAATTTTGACTCGCCGTACTATCAACTCTGTCTCCTTTTTGACCAATATGTTTTGAAAGTTACTAAGAAGTCTTTTTTTCATTAATTATTCAAGCAGGATTATGACCAAAAAGCTCAAACATGGCTCGAGGGTATGTGCAAGAATCTTTGAATTGAACAAATGATTCAAACCTTTTTGTATCCTCAGTTAAAAAAAAATAAAAGAGAATGTCTCTTCCTTTTATTTCCTTTGAAGGGTTAAATTCTTATCTTAAAAGCGACAAAAAAAAAAAAAAAAAAAGCACACCATATCCGTTCCCTGTCTTATCTTTCTTTATGATTCAATTTCATCATTTTTTTCTTGGAAAATGCAAAATCGTCAGACTCCTCAGCATTTCTCAGCGTTTTTTCTCTTCCTTCTCATTTTACGTTTCATTTCCTTCTTTCGCTGCTCTATTCATCTTCAACTTTGTTTTGAAAGTTTAATTTCATTTGTTTTGTTGTAGATTAGCTCATTTTGTTGGGAAAATAACAACAAAATTGGCTGGGAACGATAATAATAATACCATCGATGTAAAACGTGAAAAGTACTGATCAGTATAATTTGCAGGAAAGAATACTCTTGGCAATCTCCTTAGATAGAATTATCTTTCTAAGTAAATTCCCAATAAAGACTGAAGGGTCACAAACGGTCCACTTAAATTCTATTCTCCTAGACAAAAGTTACGTATACAGTTCAATTACACCACTGATCAAGCAGTATGAGAAACGATGGCAGATACGATCCAAAAAATACCAAGAATATTTTTTCATGCCGTAAAATTATAACGACTAAGAAGTAATAGAAATAATAACAAAAGATGAACACCGAAGATTTTACGTGGAAATCCAAATTGGGAAAAAACCACAGGGACCGAGTCCAAAAAGATCTCACTATGAAAAATAGGATTTACAATATTTTTCTAGATATCGAATATTTTAAAAAATATTCACTAAGAGAAATCACCACTCTTAGAACTCTCAATGTGTACAAAAGTACCATACCTATTTTTCTCTCACTCTTTCTTTTCTCCCCCTCTAAAATAATCCTCACTATTTCTCTCCCTCTTCTTAGAGAACAAACTCTCTCTTCTCTATGGATTCTCGAGGATCTACATTTTTCAGAATGCTAGATTGTCAGGTTGAAGTATCTATTTATGGAGGCTTAAGTGCTTGCAAAGGAAGACTTCTTCTTTTGCGAGGGTAGGCGCCCGCAAAGGAAAAATTCTTTCTTTGCGGCAGTGGAGAAGTAAAGAAAGGTTTCCTTCTGCATTTTATTAATGAGGTGGGTCCCTCATTATAATGCAAGTACTCTACAAATTTCCTCCTCCCGACTTATGATAAGGGATCTTCAGTCCTACTGAGGTTCTACAGAATTCGTGCTTATTCCTTTGCAACGTCTATGTCATCATGTCAGAGCCATTATCGTCTATGTGAATTTTCTCAAGATATAGTTATTTGGTGTCCAACACATCCCGTATCCAATAATACTTGATATCTATATGTTTTCACTTCGAATGAAACCTCGAATTCTTGCTCAAATGAATAGCGTTTTGACTGTCACACTACAAGATATACCTATCTTGTTAATGACCCAATTCTGACAGAAATTTTTGCATCTACAAAATTTCTTTGCATGTTTTTGTCGCTATAATAAACTCAACTTCTGTTGTAAATAATGCCACTGATTTTTGCCGCTTAGATTGCCATGACACAGCTCCTCTTCAAAATGTAACCATATACCCTGATGTTGATATTCTAGAGTCAATGTTTCCAACCATGTCTGCATCAGTATAGCCTACTAACAAAGACTTCTCACTTCCAAAACATAAACGGAATTCAGAAGTACCTTTAAGATACCTTAGAATCCACTTCACTGTATTCTAATACTCTCTGTCCGGGTTTGTTAGATATTGACTGACTACTCCAACGGAATGTGAAATATCATGTCTCATACAAACTATGGAATACATCAAGTTGCCAACTGCTGAGACATATGAAATTCTCTGCATTTTTGCTTTTCCTTTTTTAGTGGAAGGACTTTGTTCGAAAGTAAGTTTGAAATGTTTAGCAAGCGGAGTATTGATTGGTTTCAACTTATCAACATAGAATCGGCTGAGAACTTTTTTGATATATTTCTCCTGCGATAGGTATAATTTTTCATTTTTCCTATCGTGAGTGATACTCATTCCAAGTATCTATTTTGCCGGTCCTAAGTCTTTCATGGTAAAAGACTTGTTAAGTCCATTCTTTAACTTAACAATATTTTCTCTGTTTGGGCCCGTAATTAACATGTCGTCGACATAGAGTGGAGGATTATTAATGTACCATCCGTGGACTTTTTCACAAACACACAATGATTTGAAGAAATTTTCTTATACCTTTGATTTCCCATAAAGAAATCGAAATTCTTGTACCATTGTCTTGGAGCTTGCTTTAATTCATATAGCCTTTTCTTCAATTTACAGATGAGATGTTCCATTCTCTTGACAACGAACCCTTCTAGTTGCTCAATGTAAATCTCTTCTTCTTATTCACCATGTAAGAAGGCAGTCTTGACATCGAGTTGCTCGATCTGCAAATTGTAACTTGAGGCTAATCCAAGTATCACTCATATGGATGACATTTTCACAACATGTGAAAAAATTTCCTCAAAGTCAACTCCCTTTTTCTTACTAAAGCCTTTCACGACCAATCGTGCCTTATATTTTGGTTGCGAATTTTCGTGTTTGAGTTTGTATACCCATAAGTGTCTTTCTCCGATTTGGAAGCTGAAATAACTCATAAGTATGGTTCTCATGCAATGATCTTATCTTGCATCACATCCAACCAATTTTTCTTCTGTTGATGTTTCATAACTTCTTTAGAGCACTCAGGTTTATCGCCATCAGTGATCATCACATACTCATCTATAGAGTATTTTCTTGATGGTTGACGATATCTTGTTGATTTTCTTAACTATGGTTCTAAAGCTGATTTAGGAGAAATCTTTATTTCTCTTTGGTCAACAACATCAGCTGCTTGATTATTAGGTTCTCCAGCATCTTCTCCGTCAAAAGTTAATTCATCTGATCAACTTTTACTAGATGTTCATCCGTGATCTCTATATCTTTCTTCTTGTCTTCAATGGTTTGATCTTCAAAGAAGACAACATCTTGGTTTCTGACAATTTTCTTGTCACCTGGATCCCAAAGCCTATATCTGAATATATCACTTCCGTATCCGAGAAATATGCATTATGATTTCTAACAATCTTCTTGTCAACCAGATTCCAAAGCCTATATTTGAATGCATCACTTCCGTATCTGAGAAGTATGCATTCCCATCTGCTTTGTTCCATTTCTTGTCTTCAACGTTCGTAGGCCTGTCGCCGATGGCTATAGTACAACTATCTCTCCGCAATAACACCTTCATTTTTAATTTCCACAGATAGAAATTATTTTCGTTGAATTTTTCGATTTCAATCTTTCTCGCCATAATAACCTCGCTCAGATACCACTTGTTGGGAAAATAACAATGAAATCGACTGGGACCGATAATAATAATACCACCGCTATAAAACGTGAAAAGTACTGATCAGTATAATTCTCAAGAAAGAATGCTCTTGGCAATCTCATTAGACAGAATGATCTTTCCAAGTAAGTTTATAAGAAAGATTGGAGGGTCACAAATGGTCCACTTTAATTCCAGTCTTCTAGACATAACTTACATACACAGTACAATCACACCACTAACAATACCAAGAATATTTTCTCACGCCGTAAAATTATAACAACCAAAAAGGAAGAGAAATAATAACAAAAAATGAACACTGAAGATTTTACGTGGAAACCCAAATCGGGAAAAAACCACAGAGACCGACTCCATAAAGATCTCATTATGAAAAATAGGATTTACAATATTTTTGTAGATATCGAATATTCTAGAAAATATTCACTAAGAGAAATCACCACTCTTAGAACTTTCAATGTGCACAAAATCATCATACTTATTTTTCTCTAATTTTTTCTTTTCTCTCCCTCCAAAATAATCTTCTTTGTTTCTCTTTCTCTTCTCAGAGAAGAAACTCTCTCTTCTTTACAGATCCTTGAGAATCTACATTTTTCAGGATGCTAGATTGTCGGGTTGATGCCTCTATTTATAGAGGCTTCAGCGCCTGCAAAGGAAGACTTCTTCCTTTGCGAGAGTAGGTGCTCGCAAAGGAAGAATTCTTTTTTTGCGGTGGTGCAAAAGGAAAGAAATGTTTCCTTTTGTATTTTACTAATGAAGTGGGTCCTTCATCATAATGGAAGGAACCCGCACGTTTTGTATTTTCGATATCAGTAGGCCTTCTTGATTTTGTTCAAAAAATAGTTCCCAAATTAACAGAATCCAACTTGAATGTTGTTCGTCTACTTTCGCTAAACTTTCAAAGCGTCATGGAATCTTCTTTGCATCCATTGCTCATGATTAGCCTTCCATTCTTTTTCGCCTATTTGAAACAATGGTGAAACGGGTCTCGGAAGTGAACTCGCTTTATTTGATGAGTGTTTGAATTTTTTAAGCAACCATCGACAGAAAACACATTCATCTATATTTGGTTTTGCTGCTTCATTGTGTGTTGTTACTGCAGTAGAGGTGTTCATATATTCAACGGGAACTATAAAATTTCTATGCATGACAGAAAAGAAGTTAATCAAGGAAAATAATAAAATCTGTTTGTTCTTTTTTTCCTCTCTTTAAGGTGTGTTCTCTGTTGATTTTCTGTTTTCCCCCTCATGTGATGCGTCTTTTGTTGTCGATTTAAGGACTCATTGGGCTTTTCTTATCCATTGGTTTTTTGTTTTTCTTACTTTGTCTCTCGTTGAATCTGTATCACTCGCTCCCCTGCGATTTGTGTGTTTTTGTTCGTTGTTGCAGAGATACTCCAATTCTCGCTCTCTTGCTGCAATAATTTTTGTTTTTCTTTTATCCAAGTTCATGCCTATTTTGATTCATAGAACTAACAAATTCTTTTTCATCTTCAGGAGTGAGAAAAGATGATTCGCTTAAAACAAAGTTAGATTGACTCGAAACCCGCAGCAAATTTTCAAAGCAACTTTCGTTCCAGTGAAATATTGTTACAGTCTTTGCTTTTGTAGTTGAAATGACATCAAATTAAGTGGTGGAAACAAAGTTTTACCTCAAAGTGAGTTAAAGAAAAATAATTTAAACCTTTCATTCTCTGTTGACATTGTCAAAGACTTCCTTCCATTGGTGTTGGAGTTTCCAAAATTGCTTTTGCTCGTAGTCTAATTTACAGTTCCTATCTTCTTAAGTAAGAATCTATTACACGATTAAGTCTTTTTGAAATGTTTGTTTTCTTTTTCTGTATGTATT
The DNA here is from genome assembly GCA_022433055.1 of Begonia peltatifolia. Taxonomy (NCBI): domain Eukaryota; kingdom Viridiplantae; phylum Streptophyta; class Magnoliopsida; order Cucurbitales; family Begoniaceae; genus Begonia; species Begonia peltatifolia. The sequence continues at coordinate 2,283,563 of CM039528.1, read as the reverse complement.
TGTCTCTGCACATTTATTGCCAAGTTCTCCTCTTTTGAAAGTTTGTCTTCTCCCTTCTCATCTGATTATAGCCTTCGAATATCTGTTTTCTAAATGACTTTGACTTCTTCTTTATTGTCTCAACTACTTTTGGAATCTGAAATATTTTTTTTTTTTTATTATGTAAGTTGTCCACATCTTCTAAAGTGAATTTATAAACATTTAACTGATTATTGGCTAAACTATTTTATTGACATTCTGTCTATCAACGTGAAACTGAATTGAAGCTTATATTTTTATGAACAAATATTTATAGATGAGAGATCAAATAACTTTACGGCCTTTTTTTTTTATTTTTCTATAATTTCATTTAATCTGAATAATCATAGTGAATCAGTGCATTTATATGTTGATTTAACCTAGAGAGTTGCATTGGTTCTTGATTTTTTTTTTCCTTGATGATTTAACCCAGTTTACGAAAGGCTTGAAGTCTTTCTACAAGGAAGAAGTTGAATTTGTTCCGGTGAATGTTTATGGAAAATTAAGGATGGCTGCAGAACAATTCATTACCCGAAACTTGTTAAACTTTGCAATCTTAAGAAGCAATATTATATATGAGTCTCACACTCTCTCTCTCCTCTTCTCAAATCTCTTCCAATTCAAGGATTTACTACTTGAATTTCTCAATATTTTTCTTATAAACACGCCTAATGTTTTGTTATTGATGGGTGACACTTGATTGTGTGAAATCATAAATAACTCAAGACGAATTGAATTGACGGGTAAAAAGATAGATGTTGGGGAATTAAATTCTTGGAGAAATATTAATATTTATTTGGATAGTTATGTATTGAATCGACAATGTCTTCTCAAAAAGTAAATCCAGTCAAGTTTTTACATAAAGAACTCCGATGTCCTGTACATGTTTAAGGCATAATCACCATCATCGTAAAATTAAAAGAGACATGGATATCAGGTATGTGAAATTTTTCTTCATGTCCCGTGCACATATGAGTAGTTTGTTCTTGAGCCTTGGCAAAGAATGAACTTGACAGCACTTTATGTTTCCAGGCTCAATGATTATAACTTATGAATCAGGCCAAACAAATTATGTAAATTTGATGTGTTGCACGTACAGGATACTAGTAATATACTAAATATGGAAACCCTAAAGCAAACTTCTTTCTCGAACCTAATGAGGGGCAAGTTTTCTCCAAAGAAGAAAAGTAGAGCTTTAAATCACCCAATCTTTTCCTTTTTGTACACTTCCCCAACTCTCATATTAAATTCCTTCATTTGCTCTGATTTGGATGCACCAAAACAGGACTTCAATCATTCCCCCCTTATCAACCCACCCTATGAAAAGGCATGAAGTTTCCCTTCTCAAAAATTAATCTCTGCTGCATTGAAAAGAAGCATATTTGATCCCCGAGACACTCCCATTCTTACAAGTTTGGTCCTGTGAATCTCATCCTCCGTTTATAATTTCTACTCTCACTTTTTGCGTACAGTTCTATTTTCGTGTATTGTCGTAAAACGTATTGTAGCAGTCGAGGGGCAAAATTTTTTTATGAGCCACAACTTTGTTTTCTTTTCAAGTAATATAGGATTGTACGATAATTCGTATCAGGTTAGACTACACCTTACACAGAAATGTGTCAGTATATTAGAATTAACCCTCTTGTAAGTTGCTGTGGGTATTATAGAGGAGTAATTGATGCTCCCTTTTTATATGGGAAATTAATATATAGTTTTTATCTTTTCTGTGACTAAATGTGTACCTACTTGGTATTAAGCTTCATATATAATTCTACTTTATTTTGTAATCAAAATAATAATTATTTCTTTATATACAATTAGCTTAGAATAACCATATATTGATTTGAACGGATTTGCTTTCACAATAATTCTCAAAACAATTTCTTAAAACCCATTTCTATAAAGGTAAATATTTTAGTTTAAAAATAAGACAATAATTCTTAAAATATTATAAAATCTCATCTTTAAATAGAGATTAGAAATATTTTCAGAAGTACTTTTGAAAATAAAAATAGATAAAAAATGTTGTCTTTTTCCAGTGGATGTTCCAGTGGCTGGATGGCGCCGGGAGAAGATAAGAGTTGACACTGTGTGTGAGGGGTATCTGGCATCAACTGTTTATGGTAGTCGAATTTTGTTTAATCAGATTTATTTTATACATTTCTATTAATTTACGGAGAAACCCTCACCACAATGATAATAAATAGACGACGAGTGACATTAGTTCAACTATCTTCCTTTGCTGACAGAGAAAAACAATGGCGGCCAAACTCGACGACGGAGAACTATTAAGTGGCCAAGTCGAAATCTGGGAGATACTGTTTAGCTTTGTTGATTCAATGGCTTTGAAATGCGCAGCAGAGCTCGGAATTGCTGATATAATACACTCACACGGCGGTCAGCCAGTCACCTTGTCCCAAATAGCTTCAGCTATTTCCGGCCCTGCCTCGCCCGATATGACCTACCTCGCTCGCATCATGCGGTTGCTGGTCCGCAAAAAAATCTTCACTGCTTATCCAAAGTCTTCCGGTGACGGAGATACGCACTATGGGCTGACGGAGAAATACAAGAAATGGTTGTTGAAAGACTCGGAGGTGAGTTTAGCGCCGATGATCATAATGCAGAACCACCCTTTGCAGATGGCGCCGTGGCATCAATTCAGCCGGTGCGTTATTGAAGGTGGAACTGCTTACAGCAAGGCCCATGGTTGCGAAATCTGGGACTTCGCTTCCAAAAATCAGGAGTTAAATTCTATTTTCAACGACGCAATGGCCTGTGTAGCAAAAGTCGTGACGGATGCATTCTTATCGGAATACAAAGATGGGTTCGCCAACGTTGGATCGCTCGTCGATCTTGGAGGAGGGACGGGAAAGGTCATAGCTGAGATCGTAAAATGTCATCCACACATCAAAGGAATCAACTTCGATTTGCCTCACGTCGTGGCCACAGCACCCGTCTTCCCCGGAGTTACCCACGTCAGTGGAAACATGTTTGAGACTATCCCCAACGCCGACGCCATTTTTATGAAAGTGGGTTCATTGTTAAAGCTCATTTTATGGTTTCAAACGCGTAGATGAATTTAAGGTTATATTCGTTTTAGTTTTTATAGTTCAAGTAGTTTTTAGGTTAGTAATTGAACTAGCAAACAATTGACATTTCTTCTTCACAGACTCTAAACGGGAGAGTTTCCCGCCTAACAATTGATTCGTAAATTTTTTCTAGTGGGTGATGCATGATTGGAGCGACGAAAACTGTGTAAAGATACTGAAGAACTGCCGGAAATCGATACCGGAGAAGACAGGAAAGGTGATAATCGTGGATATAGTTCTGAATGAAGAGGGTGATGAGCCGTTCGACGATATGCGAGTGGTGTTTGATCTCGTGATGATGGCTCATAGCACAGGAGGAAAGGAAAGGACAGAACTGGAATGGAAGAAATTGGTGAATGAAGGAGGGTTTAAAAGCTACAAAATAACTAAAATTCCTTCTCTTCTTTTCATCGTAGAAGCATTTCCTTAAAACCTGTAAAGGCAGAACCATATCCACGTCCTCCCATGCCTTAAGCGTGGAGATTATTGTTAAGATGTACCTTTATCTGCTTCCTGTAATATCATGTTATTTGGCAGTGCACAATGTATATTTATAGTAAATGAAATAACGAGTAAGCTAGATTTTTCCCCAGCAGAATTCTCTTATTAAAACTTGACTTTCTCCCTCTGTATATTCTGGCTTCCTCTGCATATTTCCATTTAACTTGGTGCCCATCCTCTCACTGCTCTTCTCCCATTTCCCTCTCAATCACAAAATCTGACTGTGAAGCTCTCATCATATAATTACCTCATTTGGAAAAACCAATTACCAAAAGTGGTTATCGTTGAGTTTCAGGCCACATACGTAGACTTGAATTTATAATAAATCATACTCGTGCTGTACCCATAGTCAATATTAGAATTTTTAATTTTTTAATTTATTGATTATTAAGTCGCAAAACTCAATTGTATTTATTTTGATTAGCGATCGTTCTCTTTCACACGTAGTTTTCTCCCTTCTAGAGTTTCCACGTAAATTTCGGTATCCATTATTTTTTTGTTTTCTTTTTTGATTTCTTGTTCGATTTTTTCAGCGATTGGTATCAGAACAACGTAGAAAGTTTTCTGAAAATCAGGTTTTTTATTCATCGTAGGTATCGAACAATTTTATGAGTTTGCAATTTTGGTGAAATTGCAATTATGAAAAAAGAAATTAGAGAAAAAAGGAAAAGTTTTTTTTTTGGTTTTGTCTCCACCGCAAAGAAGAACAAAGAGAGAAAGAGAGGTAGGTTTATGTCTACAAACTGATCCACGTTGCTCCTCCGTGAAGTCGCTCAGCTGAGGAAGAAGAAGTCACTGCCATCGCTGCACGTCAGGGAGAAGCGTCATGACCCAAATCCTGCCGCCACTGTTATGCCACAAGGAAGACGAATTGCTTGTCACTGTCGTCGATGTACGATCGGCTTAGGAGAGTAGAACCCCGTCGTTGCCCTCTGGTTAGAACCTACTATCTTTGAATCGATTTTTGTACAGAGATCGACTGTCATCCTCATTGCCGACGAGTGCTCTAGTCCCTAGAGAAGAAGAAAGTTTCAGCCTTTTTCTTCAAAGAAGTCTGCCGACCTCCGTCACAAAACCTGTCGAATTTGTGTCGTCTAGCACTCATCAGTGGTGGGTGTTTTGGTTCAACCAACCTTCAAGAGAGAGGCAGTTTCATTTGGTACTTTCTTCCCGGTCTATTACAATATGTTCCTTATGATAACTAGGTTCATGAATTATGGTCAACAAATAGTACGAGCTGAGACTCATTCAAAGAACACCAAGGCAATCTTGATTCAAATCTGCTCTCTTCGAACAATGAACCATCAAAGAGGAAAATATTTTTTCCTGGTTTTGGGTATTGGATATTTTGGATGAAATTTCTGAAATTATCTTGGGGTTGAATAATTTTCAAGGAGTAAGACTGTTGCTTTTGGTTATTTTCTTAAAGTTCTGATTTGTTCTGAAATTTTCGAGGGGCTGTTTTTGGGTTGGGATATCATGGGCTTCAAAATTTGGATAATTGTTGGGAATATGCTGTGATAATAATTTGGTGTTTTTGAATTATGGAGAATAACTCGAGTTGGATGGTTACGTTGAATGACTCTAACTATCATATGTGGAAAAAGAAGATGAAGGATATTCTCTATGTGAAAGACTACTATTTACCTGTGTTTGCTGGTGCAAAGGCGACAACTAAATCTGACGTCAAATGAAAATTGTGTTATCGTCAACTGTGCAGTTATATTCAGCAGTGGGTGGATGATAATGTTTTTAACCATATCAGTGAGGAAAAGAACGTTTAGAGCTTGTGGAAAAAGATTGAGCAGTTGTACACTCGAAACACTAGCAACAACAAGTTGTATTTGGTTAAGTAGCTTCTTAGGTTGAATACTAGAATGGAAAAGCTATAACCGATCAATTGAATACATTTCAAAGAATTATCAATTAGTTAGCTGGAATGAAAATTAAGTTTGATGAAAAAGTTCAGTGGTTGATTATTCTTGAAACTTTATCGGACTCATGGGAGACATTCAGAATATCGTTGTCCAACTCTACACATGCTAGCATGGGATACACGGATGGATTCAGAGCGTCATCAGACTGTAATTTGTCTTCCCGGCATCCTGAACGTGTAACCATTTACTCTATGCATTTTTTTTCTTTTCTTTATTATTATTATTATTATTTTTGAATACTTTTGTGTATTTTCACTTTCTTTGGCAAACATTTAGCCTCTTTTGTGAGAGTAACACATATCTATAAGTATTATTCATATCATGCATTAGATTGTTGGTTAAGCTTAGATGAATGCATGGTGGTTGGTTTTGGGTTGAAGACTATTGGACTCAACTATCAAGGAGGTAGCAAGAAAGGGATTAGGCCCATGCAAGGACAACTCACAAGGAATGATGACGTGGCATGACAGCACCACAGATTAGAAGAGGCGCGGATTGCAATCTCCATCGTCAGATCTAGGGTGTACGCGCCGACAAGGCTTGGCCGCCCATAGAGCCATTCATCTTGACCGCCCATCTTCATCCTTCATCAACGACTCTTCTTTATCCTTCTATCTAAACCCTAGTCGCCACCATTAGGGTTATTTATAGTCATCGCTTAGTTGCATTGTGGACCTTTTGTCAATTTCTCAATACACGAGTCACCTTTGTCTTCCAAGAGAGAAACAATGTTACCTTCAAGGGAGGTAACCCACGGATTTTCCAATCCGTGAAAGGAGTAGGTCTCCCTTGCTTACTAGCTCAACCTTGCTAGAATAAGCTCGTATTGCCATCCTAATAATTTTTCTTTGGAAGTTTGATCTACGAGGGGGCCAAACTGGTGCCCGATAGTAGTTGTTTTCTTACGGGAAAACATGCACTCATGAGCATAACATTGAGATAGCTCTCGGGTCCGCTTAGGGTTTACATTTTCTCTCTCTATTTTTATTTACTTGTTGCTCTTCTCATACACACACACAAGCACATTGTATTCTTCTTTTTATTGTGGGTTTTAACACGGATCCTTCTAGGTCCGGATCCTGTCAAGTGGTATCAGAGCTTAGTAGGCTTCCTCTGATTGCTTTTGGTCGATTTGGATCATCAATTTCATTGGCTGCAATCGGGTGATAATAGTTTCATTTCATCGCACATTTTCTTCTCTAAAAATCTGCTTTGTGCTTGCTAATTACGATTTCAGCATTTTTTGTTCTATATTTCATTTTATAATCATCAACTTATTGAACTGGATCTTTTTGTGAAATTTCTAGATTTTAATATCCAGATTTTAATTGCCATATTTTAAAATTCCAGCATGTTAAATTCTAGATTTTTGACCGATTTGTTTGGATCTATTTTTGTAATATTTGGAATCTAGTTTTTGGTAAATAATTATTTCAGCAATTATATTAATTTACTATGATTTCCAAATATGCAATAGATTTTGCTACTATCTTTTCTTTGCAAATTACTTACATAATTATTTGCTTAATCTGCCTAATTTACCTTATACGACTTGTTAAAGATTATTTTTAATTTAGGAATTGTTGATGCAAATTATTGATTGAATCAACAAAAAACATCAAAACTGTTTCTTGAAATTGTTTATTGTTTTTTCAAAATTGTTTTGCATCTACCAATTTGTTGCATTTTGGTTCCTAATTTTCAGCATTAAAATGAGTTTTAATTGGTATAATCTCAATATTTCAAGAATTTGAATCTTATATTTCAAATTTCGAATTATAATTATTGACTGTTTGTTTGAGGAAATTTGGTAATAACAACATTTAAAGAAAATCGATTTAATGAGATTATAAATTGATTGATTAGTCATATATGTTTTACGTCCATTAGATCGTTTAACGTTATTAATCTTATTGCTTGAAATAAAACACAAAGATAATTCAATTATAATTAAAAAAAATTAAAATTAAAATTCACTATCCTTATTTTAAATTAAATTAAAAAAAAAGAAATTTAAAATTTAAAATTTAAAAATTCATCAATTTCATCTAAAAATTGGCTCTTAAAATTTAGGATTCATTCTCTAGACCATGAAAACTACGAGCATAGCAGTAATTATCCGAGAATCCCCACAAAACATGGAGCCAAACCGAGACAAATAGTTACCATTGCCCGAACTCTATACTCTTCACAGTCAAGCATGCAAGGAAAAATCAATGGTTTGACTAGAATAGTTAATGACCTAGGTCAACAACTCAAATACGCAAACTTGGGATTAAACCATGTTATGGATAAAATCCGACGAAACAACCAAAGAGACATATCGCAAGAGAGAAGACGTTCTCAAGAGACCCTTCTAAGGCGAAGTAATGAACAACCTCATGAACGTTACCAAGATCGGAGGCCTCGAGAGGATGTCAAATGGGTGGAGCCACCACGAAGAAGATACTGAGGATATGACTACACACAAAATGACGAATGAACATTGGACGAGGAAGAGAACTACCGTCCAAATCGTCGTAAAGACAACGATAACCTTCGTAATGTCAAGATATCTATTCGTTCATTTAATGGGACGTGTGACCGGAACACCTTTCTTGATTAGGTAGATAAAGTCGAAAAAGTCTTTGATTATCATGATTACTCCGAGCGAGTAAAAATTAAACTTGTTGCCCTCGAACTAACGGGCCATGCGGCATTATGGTGGGCCAACCTGAAAACTCAAAGGTTGCATGAAGTTGGATACCCCATACCGACATGAGATGCGATGAAGAATCTCATGCAAAAGAGATTCGTACGAAAGCACTACAAACATGAACTTTTCTAACAAATTCATAAACTACGAGCGAACAGTCAAACCGTTGATGAGTAGCTCACGGAGTTTGAATGCTTAAAATACATGGAGGACTAGAAGACCCTAAAGAGCAGGTTGTTGCTAGGTTCATACGTAGATTGAATTGTGATATTTGAGACGTAGTGGAGTTGCAACAACTAGAGACCATGGATATGGTCGTGTAGCTTGTCCTCACCGTTGAGAGGCAACTTAAACGAAAGAGAAAAGTCAACTACCCTACCAAATTTCCATCGAGACCCCAAGAGTTCAGTAGACCTACTATCACTACTACTTCATGGAATAAAGGAAAATAGCCTATTAACTGTAATTGGCCACCTAAAAAACTAGTAGTAAACCTGCTATATCAGACAAATCCACTAGAAGCAATCCTTCCACACAAAAAGTACGAGACGTCCAGTATTTTAAATGCTTAGGTAAGAGACATTATGATACTAATTGCCCGAACCGGCACGTTATGATTATCAAGGAATCCACTGAAGAGTGGGAAAGTGAAGACGACGTTTGTCAATACGACGACAAAGAAAGAAAGCATCAGCTAAAGAGAATGAGACCGACGAAGAAGCATATGCCCCACAAGATGAACCTCTGCTTATGGTTATTAGACGCGCCCTTATGTCATAACACACAAAATAAGACTGCCAAAGAGAAAATATTTTCCACAGTCGCTGTGCAGTCAAGGACAAGGTGTGTTATGTGATCATTGACGGGGGTAGCTGTGTCAATGTTGCATCTTAAGAGATGGTCCAGAAACTTGGATTGCAAGTCGTTACACATCCAAATTCCTGCAAGCTCAGATGGTTGGATGATAAGTACGACATCAAGGTCACGAAGCAAATCCCTGTTGACTTTATTATTGAAAAGTATAAGGACTCGATCCTTTGTGATTTTGTTCCCATGAAAGCTAGCTACCTTTTATTAGGACGACCTTGGCAGTTTGACCACAAGGTAACGCACAATGGATTTTTAAATCATACACATTGAAATTCAGAGGCAAATCAGTCAAGTTATTACCTATGACCCCCGAACAAGTATCCCAAGACTATATGGTGAGAAAAGAAGCCAAGAATGAAGAAATCCTTTTGATGTCTAGACAAGAGTTGAGGTCTTGTGTTGTTAAAGGAGAGACCCTTATTCTACTCTTATTTTGGGATAGGATGATGGAGTTTGGAGATATACCTTCACCTATCAAATATTTGTTGAACAAATTTCAAAACATTTTTCTAGAAGAACTACCCCAAGGATTACCACATTTGATAGGCATTGAGCATCAAATCGACCAAACCCCTGGGGAGCCTTACCGAATCGCCCAGCATATTGAATAAGACTTGAAGAAGCAAAAGAATTACAAGACCAAGTGAAGGAATTATTAGACAAAGGATACATTCGAGAATCGATGAGCCCTTATGCTGTACCGACGTTATTGGTTCTAAAAAAAGATGGTAGCATGAGAATGTGTATTGACAGCCAAGCCATTAACCAAATTACGATTAAATATCGATTTCCTATACCACGGCTCGAGAATATATTGGATAAGCTCAGTGGAGCGTCCATCTTTTCAAGAGTGAACCTTAATAGTGGGTACCACCAAATAAGAATGAGAGAAGGTAATGAGTGCAAGACCGCCTTCAAGACAAAGTATGACTTATTTGAATGGATAGTTATGCCATTCAGACTTTCAAACGTCCCAAGTACTTTCATGCGGTTAATGCACCATGTACTCAAGAACATACTGGGAAAATTTGTGGTCGTCTACTTTGACAATATTTTGGTATATAGCCTTGACCTCCCACAACATATGAATCACCTTGGCATCCTTTTTGAATCCCTTCGTTCTGCAAAATTATTCAGAAATCTTAAGAACTGTTCATTTGGGCAAGAGAAAGTATATTTCCTTGGATTTGTTATATCTAAGAATGGAATGGAGGCAGATGAAGCTAAAATTAATGCCATTAAGGATTGGCTTACGCCTAATGGAATATACGAAGTAAGAAATTTCCATGGATTAGCCTCGTTCTATCGTAGATTTATCAAAGATTTTAGCTCGCTTGTTGCATCGATTACGGATCTGATAAAGAAAGTAGTAGAATTTGTTTGGACTCCTAACTGCCAAAAGAGTTCGAACTTATAAAAAATAAATTATGTCATTCACTTGTATTAACACTCTCTGACTTCAACAAGGTCTTTGAGATCAAAAGTGACGCATCTGGAGTTGGTATTGCAGCAGTGCTCATGCAAGAGGGAAGACCCTTGGCTTATTTTAGTGAGAAACGTAAGGGAGCTGCACTTAATTATTTTACATATGATTAGGAGTTTTATGCAGTTATCCGGGTACTTGAACACTGGTAGCACTATCTCTTGTCAAAAGAGTTTGTCATTCATTCTGACCATCAGTCCCTTAAGCCCATCAAGAGTCAGAATAAACTAAACAATAGGCATGTCAAATGGGTTGAGTTTTTGAAGAGGTTTTCCTATACATTGAAATATTTAAAGGGTGAAGAAAATGTTGTTGCTGATGCACTATCTAGGAAGATAATCTTTTTTACGGAGCTAAGGACCAGATTCTATGGATTTGAGTGGATTAAGAAGAATTATGAATCCGATAAAGACTTTGGTTCTCACTATACTTGACTAAAGCTGAAGGACGATATTATATCTTGGATGGTTTCTTCATGAAAGGAGGAAAATTATATGTTCCTAAAGGTAGCCTAAGACCATGCTTCGTTAAAGAAGCTCATAGCGGAGGTTTAGCGGGTCACTTTGGAGAGAAAAAGACCCTTGAGATGCTTAAGAAACATTTCTACTAGTCTCACATGATGCAAGATGTACACCATCTTTTGGAACAATGTATAACATGCAAGAAAGCTAAAAGTAAAATTCTTCCTCAAGGATTATACATGCCATTACCGGTATCAACTCACCCGTGGGTTGAAGTGAGTATGGACTTTATTCTAGGTTTACCACGAACGGCAAGGAGTAAGGATTCGATCATAGTAGTCGTTGATCATTTTTCAAAAATGGCAAATTTCGTGGCGTGTAACAAAACCGATGACGCTGCCAATATTTCTAATCTCTTCTTTAAGTAGATTGTCTGTCTCTATGGAGTGACACACTCAATTGTATTTGATAGAGACACCGAGTTTTTAAGTGCTTTTTTGAATATCTTATGGAGGAAATAGGGGACTACACTTTGTTTTAGTACTTCGTTTCACCCCCAAACCGACGGACAAACAGAAGTCGTGAATAGGACATTGGGAAATCTGTTAAGATGTTTTGTTGGTAAGAAGTTGTGAAACTAGGATATAGTTCTCCCATAGTTGAAATTTTGTTACAACCGAAGCGTTCATTCTACTACTCATCAAACACCCTTCGAGGTTGCTTATGGCTTTAACCCCTCTACGCCACTCGATCTTGTGTCTCTCCCTACTAAGTACCTTATCAATCCATCTGAAGCTAGTAAGGCGGAGAAAATAAAAAAATTGCATGCGATAGTGCGCAAAACTATTGAAAGGAGCAATGCGGGGTATGCCAAACACGCCAACAGGGGACGAAAAGAAGTTATATTCAAGGAAAGAGATTTCGTGTGGTTGCATTTGAGGAAAGAGCGATTTTCAGATAAGAAGCGCTCTAAACTACATATTAGAGCTAAAGGCCCATTTAAAGTATTACAGTGGATCAACAATAATACTTATAAGATAGACCTACGGGAGATTATGGCATGCCAGCCACATTCAATGTCGAGGATCTTTCACCATATGTGAGTGATGAGATTAATGATGAAGAGACCAAATCAATGCATTTGAGGTCAAATCCTTCCTCACCAGGAGAAGATGACATGCATAGGAGGCCAATCATATGCTCACAGACAAGGTCCCTTGCTTTACTTACTCATTTTACTGATGACTTCGTTTCTTTTGTAGGTTTTGATCTTTTGGATGGATCCACTTGGTAGATTAGCCCATTGGATGTGGAGCAGCCTCTACACATGCTAGCATGGGACACATGGATGGATTCAGATCGTCATCAGACGGGAATTTGTTTTCCCAGCATCCTAAACGTGTAACCATTTACTATATGCATTTTTTTCTTTCTTTATTATTATTATTTTGAACACTTTTGTGTATTTTTACTTGCTTTGGCGAACACTTAGTCCCTTTTGTGAGAGTAAAGTATATCTACTTAGTCCCTTTTGTGAGAGAAAAATATATCTATAAGTCTTACTCATATCAGACATTAGATTGTTAGTTAAGGTTTGATGAATGAATGGTGGTTGGTTTTGGGTTGAATACTATTGGGCTCAATCATCAAGGAGGCAGTAAGAAAGGGATTAGGCCCATGCAAGGATAGCTCACAAGGAATGATGACGTGGCATGGCAGCACAATAGATTAGAAGAGGCGCGGATTGCAATCTCCACTGCCAGATCTAGGGTGTACGCGCCGACAAGGCTTGGTCGCCCATGGAGCCATTCATTTTGACCACTTATCTTTATCCTTCATCAATGACTCTCCTTCATCTTTTCATCTAAACCCTAGCCGCTACCATTAGGGTTATTTATAGTAATCGCTTAGTTACATTGTGGAACTTTTGCCAACTTCTCAATACACGAGTCACCTTTGTCTTTCAAGAGATAAGCAATGTTACCTTCAAGGGAGGTAAGCCACAGATTTTTTAATCTATGAAGAGAGTAGATCTCCCTTGCTTACTAGCTCAAGGTTGCTAGAGTAATCTCGTATTGCCATTCTCATCATTTTTCTTTGGAAATTTGATCTACGAGGGGGCCGAATCGGTGCCCGATAGTGGTTATTTTCTTACGAGAAAACATGCACTCGTGAGCATAACAATGAGATAGCTCTCGGGTCCGCTTAGGGTTTATATTTCCTCTCTTTATTTTTATTTACTTGTTGCTCTTCTCATACACACACCCGAGCATATTGTCTTCTTCTTTTTATTGTGGGTTTTAACACGGATCCTTTTAGGTCTAGATCGTGTCAACTATTCAGCACAGAAGCCGAGTACATTGCAATTATCGAGGCTTGCAAAGGCTTTATGGATGAGGAGATTCCTTGAGGAATTGGGTCTATGCCAAAAGAAGTATGTTGTGTTCAGCGATAGCCAGAGCGCTATCCATCTCTCCAAGAAATTTTCATTTCATTCGAGGTCCAAGAATATTGATATGAGGTATCATTGGATTTGAGACTTGCTCGATACGAAGCAGTTGCACTTGACGAAAGTGAACACCAGTGAGAACAGTTCAAATATGTTGACGAAGTTTTTGGTGAAGGAGAAACTCAAGGTTTGTCAGCAAAGAACAGGCTTATTGGAGCCCACCATATTAGCTGAAGGAGGAGGTTTTTGAGTTTCGAGCTATATGTTTAGACTCGGATTCATAATGGGCCATGCTCGTGCTGGGCACGTAATCAATATAAGGTGTTTCTAGTTTTTCTATTTATTGATGTTTAAGTCGCAAGACATAATTTTACCGATTTTGATTAGTGATCGTTCTTCTGTGACCGTGTTTTTTTTTCTTCTAGGATTTCCACGTAAATTTTAGTGTCCATTATTTTTCTCATTCTCATTTTCGATTTCTCGTTTAGTTTTTTCAACAGTTATCGTAAATGGCCTAGAGTAGTTTCTTGACGGTAGCTATGTACCTTCTCCTAAGTTCTTGGACAATCTCAATTTCCAGCGTAATCTTGAACATTCGCTCTAGCAATGCTACAATTGATTGGTCATTGTGGGGCTTTACTCAACTCTTTTAGAGTCTCTTTTTCCTTAGATTGTTGCATATTTCTCTACAACAGAAATATGACAGGCTTTGGCAAGGGAGTATTCTTTAAATTTGCTTGCTCGCATAAATGTGTTGTCATGTCCATCATCAAAGCAAGGATGATGTTTCTATTAATGACTACATACAGAAACTCACTACCATATGCAACAAGTCTTGTTGCAATTGGACTCCACCTACGACTGACAAGGCATTAGATTTGAGGAGAAATTCTCATTCACCCAAAGAGTATGTACATTTTCGAGGCTGAAGACACGAAGAAGAAACAAGGCCATTATTCTAAGGCGTTCGGGTCATGGACGCTTAACAAGAAGATGTTGATCAAGCGGCGTGCACCATTCACTCGAAGAGTATGTACACTTCCGAGGCCGAAGACACGAAGAAGAAACAAGGCCATTATTCTAAGGTGTTCGGGTAATGGACGCTTAACAAGAAGATGTTGATCAAGCGGCGTGCATGGTATGAAGATGTTGGTGGGAATTAGCGCATAAAGCAAAATGCATGATTGGTTCGGGCAAGCACGAGAAGATGGACCATTGGCGCTCTAGTAGGAATTTCATCCAACAGTTAGCGAGCACAACAAAAGAAGGTGTTGTTGTGCTGATTGGCACGTGCGAGTTGAAGGCAATGCACGCACGAAGAAGGCAGCTAAACAAAATCATTATTAAGACAATTCTCCACAAGCAATCAAAATAATAAATTGTAACACCCAAAACTTCTGTTAAATGATTTTCGAAAATTCGTATTTGTAAACGGCGAAGTTTTAGTCGGAATCGAGAGCAGAAAATTTCTACCCCCAAGTAAAATATTATTTTGAATCTAATGGGCAAGAGAAATTTATAAGAATCCAACTGTAAACAGACCGAATAACTGTTTGATTAAACAATTAAAGGTTGATAGCGAAAAGATAATTAGGATTAATTATATTAAATAATATAATTAAATTATTTAAATAAAAAAAAGGAAGGGAGGAGAAAAACATCCCCTCGGTGGTTTTCCTCCCCCTATCCACAAGAAGCCTTCCCCGTTCCCTCGACGTTTCTCCTTTCAGCAACGATCTTTCTTAGTTTCTCTTCGTTTCTTCAAATGTAAGGTAAGATTTGATTAGTTTTTAGTAAATAGTTAGTCATTTAGTGGTTTTGAGTGTTAAAAGTGAAGTTAGTAAGAATTATTGGATAAATTAGTAAACCTTAGGAGGGAGACACGAAATTTCAAGGATATAATCGATTTTTACGCATTCAAAGGTGTTTAAGCATGAGGAAAGGTTAGATTATAGGTTTTTATGGAAAGTATTGGGTGTTTGGATAGCTGAAAAACTCGGGTTACGGAACAGTTTCCATTCGGTCGCGTTTGTCCAAGCTGTGGACGTTGGATTGAGGAGTGGATGAGAACGTTAGGAACTAAACGTCTCAAGAAGTCCGTAGCACTTTGAATCGTCAAAAATGGACGAGTATTGGATTAGTTACTTATTTCCGAATTTGGTCGGATGTTATGAGTAGAGTGTGGTTAGCGACCCGTGTTCGGATAACTCGGAGTCGTTATAGAGTTATGGTATCAGAGGGAACCGGGAACCAGAGGTATTCTCGGAGTGTTGCTATATGGGTCGGTACAGTTATGGTATCAGAGCCAATTGGTGAAACCGTTCAAATGATTACCTAACAGCGCCGATCGCTGCATGACGTGCTTCGACAACTGTAATTGTTTAAGTTTATCTTTAGTTAGTAGATGCTTATGAGAGTGATTAACCTTGTCCAAGGAATTATTCATAATGTCTAGAGGACCAGGACGCCTGAGAACACCGAGAGAGATCATTGATTCAAGGAATGAGGATGATTCGATGACGATCAGACAATTGATGGAATTGGTGAACCGACAGTCTCAACAACTAGGGATTTTTCTTAATCGAGAAATTCAACAAAGCGCTGGCTCTAGATCTAGCCATTACCAGTTAGGTGATAGATTTCGTAGGTTACGAACCCCGACATTTGAAGGGCAGACATCGGATCCAACGGCTGCAGAGAAATGAGTTCGTACTATTGAAAGTATGTTCAAATATGTGATGGTATAAGAGGAAGATAAGATTTCGCTGCCCATGTTTCATTTAGCAAAGGATGCCTGGTTCTGGTGGGAGGTTATGGAGGCCACCACTGATGTTCAACATATGTTGTAGGAGAAGTTCAAAGACGCTTTTTATAATAAGTACTTCAACAGCATAGTCCAAGTAACGAAGAGAATAGAGTTCCTACAGTTGAAGCAAATCAGATCAGTGACTGAATATAGCCAGCAATTCGAGTCCTTGTCCCAATTTGCCAGCAATCTGGTAAGCAGCAACGAGGATAAAGTGTTTCAATTTGTATAGGGATTAAAGATAGAGATATACAAGGGAATAAAGATAGCCGAAACTCAAGAAGTGCCAAATTCGAAAATTGTGGCTAAGGCACTTGAAGTGGAGGAAGCTGAAGTGAAGTGTGTTAAACAGATAGAAGCTTCTAGAAGATTTTTCAAGGAGATCACTATGCAGCAAAGTAAAGGTCTCCCTCAGCAGCAACAACAGAGAGGCACGAAGAGGCCCAGTGAGAGTTTGAGCAGCCAGAGAAGTAGCAAAATATCTCAAGAGACGGTGCAGTACCCCCAGTGCCCTAAGTGTTGAAGTACCACCCGAGCGAATGCAAATTGAACTTGGAAAAATGCTACAATTGTAATGAAACCGAACACTTAGCTAGAGATCACCCGAAGGCTAGAGTTACTTAGTGTTTCAACTGTAATGAGGTGGACCATGTTAGTAGAGATTGCCTTGCTTTGAAAAAGGGCCCGACATGCACAACACTGAGAATTTTGCCATGATCGAGTCAAGCGATGATGACCGGCCAGCTGTAGTGTCAGGTACTATACTGGTAAATTTTGTACCTACTTATACTTTGATTGACTTCGGGGCGACATACTCATTTATTGCAACTGCGTTCCTAGTTAAATTAGATGTACGACTTGTAGCAACGGACTGTAGCTATGAAGTGATGTTGCCTTCTGGTGGACGTATGCACTTTAATCAAGTCGTACGGGATAGTGTAGTGTCCGTGGGAAGTACAAATTTATTGGTCGATCTTATTATTATGGACATAACCGGATACGATGTGATACTGGGAATGGATTGCATGTTCAAGTACTACGCCGCGAACGACTACAAGGCAGGAACAGTGAAATTTAAATCCCCAGATGTCGAGGAGCACACCTTTCTGGCCATTAAGAATGCTAAGAGGATATCCATAATGGCACCTATCAATGCTTGCCAAGTTTTTATGGGTGAATCTTTTGGTTTTCTCGTCAGTATTGTAGATATGTAAATTTCCAGGGAATGGAAGCTTCAAGATGTTTTGATTGTTCAAGACTTTTTCAAAGTTTTTCTAGATAATTTACTCGGTTTGCCTTTGGATTGAGAAATGAAGTTTGCTATAGATGTATACTCAAGAGCTGAGTCGGTGTCGAAGAATCCTTATAGATTAGCACCAACGAAATTGAAAGAGCTAAAGAAGCAATTTGAGGAGTTGGTGGAAAAAAAATTTATACGCTCTAGCTTTTCACCGTGGGGTGCGCAGTCCATTTTGTTAAAAAGAAAGATGAGTCTTTATGGATGTGTATTGACTACAATGAATTGAATAAGCTGACAATTAAAAACAAGTACTATCTGCCAAGAATAGACGATCTATTCGTTCAACTCCAGGGTGCACAAGTTTTTTCAAAGATCGACCTGAGATCAGGTTATTATCAGATAAAGGTCAGGTAAGAAGATATTCTGAAGAATGCTTTTCGGACGAGATACAGACATTACGAGTTCCTGGTGATGTCTTTCAGATTGACGAATACTCCAGCCGCCTTCATGGATTTAACGAACAGAGTATTCTATGATTATCTAGATAAATTTGTCATAGTGTTTATCGACGATATATTGGTATATTCTCGCTGTAAGGAGGATCATAAAAAGCACTTAAAATTGATATTAGAGACTTTGAAGTGACACCAACTTTATGCGAAGTTTTCTAAGTGCGAGTTTTGGCTGTACAGAATCCATTTTCTGAGTCATGTCATCTCGAGTGATGACATATCTGTTGATTCAACGAAGATTCGGGCAGTTAAAGAATGGCCACAACCAAAGAGTGTTACTGAGATACGAAGTTTTCTCGGGTTAGCAGATTATTATAGGAGATTCATTGAAGGATTTTTGCGTTTGACGAGGAAAAATGTGAAGTATTTGTGGTCTGAAAACTGCGAACATAGTTTCCAGACTTTGAAGCAGAGGTTGACCACTGGTCCGATATTGACGTTTCCTACTGAGAACGAAGAATTTAACATTTATTGTGATTCTTCCAAGATAGGTATTGGATGTGTGTTGATGTAGGAAAGTAAGGTGATAGCCTATGCCTCTAGGCAGTTGAAAAGCTATGAGCAGAATCATCAAACACACGACCTAGAGTTGGTTGCGATAGTTTTTACGCTAAAGATTTAGAGGCATTATCTGTATGGATAGGCGTGTGAGATATATTCAGATCACAAAGTATATTTTCACTGACAAGGAGCTGAACATGAGACAACGACGGTGGTTAAAGTTTGTAAAGGATTATGATCTTGAAATTAACTACTACTCCGGCAAGGCAAACGTAGTGGTTGATGCATTGAGCAGAGAGGCGGCATCCACTTCAGCTATGACTCCAAGTATGCTATTAGCTTTGGATACAGAATTTCAGAAATTCAACTTAGAAGTGGTATCGAATGTGTCAGCCATGTTGTCAGCCATGTCCTTACAACCTATTATTTTGGAAAAGATTAAGCAAACCCAAAAGAATGATGCCGAACGTAATGAAATTAGAGCAAACATGGCTTCTAATGACAGGTCGGAGTTCAGTTATTCAGACGACGAAATTCTTAAGTTTCGGAATAGGTGGTTCGTTCCGAGTAATGAAGAACTACAGAGGGAGATCTCTTCTGAAGCCCACTCTTCTAACTTTTATGTGCATCTAGGAAGCACCAAGATGTACGGGAATCTTAAGCAACATTACTGGTTGCCTGATATGAAGAGAATTGTGGCAAAATA
Source organism: Begonia peltatifolia (assembly GCA_022433055.1). NCBI lineage: Eukaryota > Viridiplantae > Streptophyta > Magnoliopsida > Cucurbitales > Begoniaceae > Begonia > Begonia peltatifolia. The sequence goes on along the minus strand of CM039528.1, from coordinate 2,264,295 downwards.
TATCGAGGTGTGTTTGATTTGCCAGTAGATTAAGGCTGAACATCAAAGGCCAGCATGAAAGCTATAGCCATTGCCGATTGCTGAATGGAAGTAGGAAGATATCGATAGATTTTGTTGTTGGATTGCCTCGGAAAACAAAGGGCTATAATGGTATATGGATGATTGTGGATCGATTAACCAAGTCAGCCTATTTTCTGCCAGTGAAGATGACATATTCCATGGATCAATTCGCCGAATTGTATATTCAGGAGATTGTATGGTTGCACAGAGTTTCGATTTTGATTGTGTCAGACAGAACATTAGATTTATATTGAAGTTTTGGAAGAGTATACACAAGGCTATGGGTACGCAGCTTAATTTTATTACGACATTTCACCCTTAGATAGACGGGTAATCTGAGAGCACTATTCAGACATTGGAAGATATGTTGCAAGTTTACGTATTGGAATTTCAAGGTTCTTGGAGCAGATACTTATCGCTAGTGTAGTTTTTTTTATAATAACAGCTTTCAAGCTACGATAGGTATGACTGCTTACGAGGCTATCTACGGGAAAAAAGTGTAGGTCTTCGTTGTATTGGGAAGAAGTCGGAGAGACACGATTGATTGGTCTAGACATTCTGCAACAAACAGCAGAAAATATTGCTTTTATTTGGCAACGGATCTTGACAACTCAAAGCCGACAAAAGAGTTATGCAGATCGGCAGAGAAGGGAGTTGGAATTTGAGGTTAAGGATGAGGTTTTTCTTAAGATTTCTCCATTTAATGGAGTTGTAAGATTCAGAAAGAGGGGTAAGTTGAATCCTAGATATGTTGCACTGTTTCCTATTACGAAGAGAATAGAGAATACAGTTTAACAACTGCAACTACTAATGGAGGGAATCCACAATGTATTTTACGTTTCTATGCTAAGAAAGTGTATTCGAGATACTTCTCATGTTGTGGAGCAGCAGAACATAGAAATTCAGCCAACACTGACCTAATAAATAGGACTCAGTGGAAATTCTAAATTATGCAGTGAAGGTTTTACGCAATAAAGAGATTTCACTAGTTAATGTCATATGGCGCAACCACAACGTAGAAGAAGCAACTTGGGAGCGGCAGCGGAACATGATGAGCCGATATCCAGAGTTGTTCAGGTAAAAAATTTTGAGAGAAAATTTTTTATGGAGGGTGGAATGTAATGCCTAGAATTTTCATTAAATAATTTTCAAAAATTCGTATTGGTAAACGACGGAGTTTTAGTCAGAATCGAGAGCGGAAAATTTTTACCCTTAAGTAAAAGATTATTTTGAGGTTAATTGGGAGGAGAAATTTGTAAGAATCCAATTGCAAACGGACCGAATAACCGTTTGGTTAAACAATTAAATGTTGAGGGCGAAAAGGTAATTAAGATTACTTATATTAAATGATATAATTAAATTATTAAAAAATAAAAGGAAGGGAGGAGAAAAACACCCCCTCGGTGGTTTTCCTTCCCCCATCCACGCGAAGCCTTCCCCCTTCCCTCGACGTTTCTCCTTTCAGTGACAATCCTTATTAGTTCCTCTTTGTTTCTTCAAATATAAGGTAAGTTTTGGTGAGTTTTTAAAAGATAGTTAGTAATTTAGTGGTTTTGAGTGTTATAAGTGAAGTTAGAGAGAGTTATTGGATAGTTTAGTAAACCCTAGAAGGGAGATACAAAATTTCAAGGACATAGTCGATTTTTACGCGTTCAAAGGTGTTGAAGCATGTGGAAAGGTTAGATTATAGGTTTTTATGGAAATGATTGGGTGTTTGGATAGTCAAAAAACTCGGGTTACAGAACGGTTTTAGTTCAGCCACGTTCGGCCAAGCTGTGGATGTTGCATTGGAGAGTGGATATGACCGTTAAGAATTAGACGTCCCAAGGAGTCCGTAGCATTTTGAATCGTAAAAAACAGAAGAGTATTGGATTAGTTACACATTTTTGAATTTGATCAGATGTTATGAGTAGAGTGTGGTTAGTGACCCGGGTTCGAATAACTCGGGATCGTTATAGAGTTATAATATCAGAGCGAACCGGAAATCAGAGGTATTCTCAAAGTGTTGCTGTACGAGTCGCTACATAAATGGTATATCCCTTTTTGGCAAAGTACTAACCAGTTTCATTGCTATTCGCTGATTGTTGTTCTCTAGCAAAGACTTAGAAAGTAATTTCTTAATCATGAATAGCACAAAAATAATTCTTTTTTAATATATAAATTTAAATTCGGATAGATAAGAAAAGGGATCACAAAAATTATGATTAATCAACTTACATTTCTCCTTACCTAAACAACATGATTAAATTTCCAATTCATATGGAATAGGCTCATGCAAAGGTTTCAAATTACAAAAGAACTCAAAACAATAATCTTCAAGTATAATCAACTTCAAATCGGTTAACATGCTATAAGAATTAAGTAGAAAATTCAAATGGTCTACAAACATGTCAATCTAACAAATTTCATTCAAAACTTAAAATTCACAATTCTTTTTATCAAAATAAGTGGCTTCGGAACATGCAAGTCTAACATTATAAATTAATTTCACTAAAAAACAAAACTAATTTCAAGAATCTAATAAAATCATGCAACTAAAAGTTAATGCAATAACATTCTAAAATATAGAAGTTCAATAAAGTATCATGCATTAAAGATTCTTTCTCATTCCTAAACATTAAATTCAACACAAGACAAATGTCATAATCTTCATAACCTTTAATCATTAGTTTCACCATAACACAAATAATATAATCTTCACAAACATATACAATGAAACAATTTGAAAGATCACAAGAGGGTATGATGGCATAACTAAACTTCACTAAGAAATGCAAGACAAAACATAATCATAAACATTAATATGCTTACTAGTACTAATGCAACAAGAAAATTTAGTGCAACACAAAAATATAAGACAAAATAAAATATAATTTATATTCCATCCAATTTTAAATAACCATGAAATTAAATTGTTGGGTGGAATAAATAGGGGAACTAAGTCACTTAAAAATTTTCTAGAAAATTCATTATTAAAGTTCAATTTTAATTTGCTAAGGTGACTTAGGGTCCTACAAAAATTTCTATCCTTCTTAGTCCAAGAGAGAAAATTAAAAAAAAAACAGTTTGCTCTAAAACATAGACATAACTTTTGGTTTGCACGAAAAAGGGGCAAGGTAGTCTTTATCTACTAGATAGGAATTTTGTTGGATGTGGGGGATAGATTCATACGTATACATTGCATAAGGGGTTTCCTCTTTAGCTATGGGCAACTCAACAAAATCCTCAACTAAAATTTCCTTCCTAAGGTCATCATAAAATATGTTATACCACATGGTAATCTCATGAGTTTTAAAATTTTGGAAGTGATCGAATTTGGTTTCTACCTCTAGGGTTCAAGTGCTTCTAAGGTTTCTACTTTTAGATCTATTTCCTCCTCAAGGATAGATTCCTCAAATAAAATTTTGATTCCAAAATCTTTAGTGTCCTTTTGTTCAAAAGGGAAATTTTCAAATAACCCTTTAATTCCATAATCTTCAATGGAATCGGTTTGGGTGAGGGGTTCTAGACTATCAATATCCTTTTGATCAGATGAATATTGATCCATTTCAAGTGATGGACCTTCTTCGTGGTGAATGATCTCTACCTCTTCCGAATCATTTTCTTTCTCACTTAGGATATCTACAAATTCATCTTCATTCTCACTTAGGGTTTTCTTAACAAGTTTAGAGTGGGTTTGAGTTAGGGGGAGTGGAGGTTCAAATGTGATTGGGTTTTTAAGGTAGACCTAGGGTTGTACTCTTTTTGGTCTTAACATGAAACAAATCTCCTTTCCATCAAGTACTTTAACCTGCCCCAAAGTAGGAACTACTCCTTTACCTGCTAACATTCTCTTTATTTTAATTTTCTCCCACCACCATTTAGCATATCTGGTAAGACTAGAGAGAGCTAGTCGGACCTTTTCGTTATCCGAGTAAATATACCTTTCAAATAACTCCTCCACTTCTTTTAACCATTTTCTAAATTCATATCCCTTAGAATAACCATAAAAAATGGGGAGTGAAAAATCAAAAGACCTACGTACTCAAGGTTCACTTTGGGATTCCTTTGGTTAGGTTTCACATATTCGGTTCTTTCTTCAAAGGTTCTCTTAAATTGGTCTTTTTTTCTTAGGTTTTCAACTTCTCTAGTAGGTGGAGCTTGAGGTTTCCTAGGGTGGTCTTGACTAATCCTATCCATAACAAATTTAAAGTTGAGGCTAACATCCTCAAGTTGTTGGCCTAAATCTTTAACCATTTTAGTTAAGCCTTTAATTTGATTTTGCATACTATGCTTACCAATGGTTGGTTTGGATACTAAGGGGATTCGACTTACATAGCATCGGTTGGGGTCAGGATAATTTCCAATTCTATACATGATTTTCCCCAACACAAGATAATAAAAAACAGCAAAATAAAACCTAGAAAACAACAAAGAAACAATTATCAAAACTCAACAAAAACCTAATGACACAAAACAGAAAATTCACAACATTAAAATAGCAAACAAGCACAACAATGCTCCTCGGATTTAAACCAATTTCTTGGCCGAAGGAGACTCCAATTTCAGACAAAAACAACATTAAAATTAGCAATCAATATCTTGCTATTAGTTCAAAACATGTGCTGTAAAACAGAAAAGAAAGACTCTAAAAACAGCACAGAAAAACTGTTAAAACAGTGAAGAAGCTCAACCTTAATAGAACTTAAACAACCTAGGATTGAAACAGCAAATATGATAGTCATATGAGCAACAATATAGCTTAAAAAATCAAAACAACTCACATAACTCAACGTATACTGCCAATCAAAAACAGAAACATAAACACACTAAAAACAATATAAAGAAATGCAACAAATTTTCACAAACCTTATCCAAATTTTATGAAATTTTAATAGACACTTGCCTACTATATTAGTGACTTGCTCTTAAAATGTTATGGTTAAATTCAAAGTAGACAAAAAGTTATTCATAAAAACAGTAACAAAACACCCTAAAATTTCAAAACAGAAAATTTCACTATTTTCATCCAAATGATCTGAAATTTTGACAGAGGTTATCCAATAAGAAGAATAACAAGCTATAAAAATTTCAGGTTCAAATTCTAAGTGGTATGAAAATTATGCACAAAACAAAAACTTGTAACAAGCTAAAACATGCTGAAAATGCAAACAAAAATTTGAAATCCCAATGCTAAACATTTGAGTGAATTAAATAGCAAACAAAACAAGTTAAGCATGGTAAACATTTTGGGACAGAAAAACAAAATCAAATTCATGCTGAAAAAGGAAAAAAAAATATGCATGAACACAAGACAAAATAGTGAACAAAATATCACCTAAACAATCTAAAATCAAATAGAACAACATGCTAGCTAAACAATCCAACCTAAACTAACGTGCTAACATAAATAAACATTCTAGACAGAAGACGACATGTAAATGACTCAAATATGGAAAATAGAATAGAAAAACACAGAAACATTGCACTCTTGCTCGGATACGAAATGATGGCGTATGTGTCTGAAAATGGGATGTAAATGTCCATGCGGAAGACTAACAATAAACAGAAGGTTGGTGCTCAAAGAACACCCTAAACAGACAACAAAAATTGCAAAAACAGTGACGAAAAACAAAAAATGGTGAAAATGAGAGAGAGAGAGAGAGAGAGAGAGAGAGAGAGAGAGAGAGAGAGAGAGAGAGATGATACCGAGCAAACAGAAGGGGAGTAAGGCTGTAAACTCATCAGAAAATGCCAATGGAGTGATATGTGCATGAATAGCCAATGACTGGCCCAAAAGCAACCGATGCTTTGGGTGAGAGAACTCTCGTGGCTGATAGCTTCACAATGAAGGGAAACATTGTTTTCACCTTCCTGCTATTTTCCAATCATCAGAAGGATTTGGAAAGGAAAGTGTGAAGTAAGAAGACTGCCAAGTCACCTGCACTTGGAGTTCAATTGGTTTTCGTCAGGTTTTCCCTCCAACGGTGTTTACCAAGACCCCCACGGAACAGCGATTCCAAAATGCAGAACAAACTTCTATTAATTATCAAAATTGGCAAAGACCTTTACAATCCATTGAGATGGAGTTTAAATAGAGGAAAAGGCTGTTGGAATGGAAAAGGAGGAAGAGCCGTTGGAATATGGTTGTTGGAGAAGTCACGCGCTCTGTTGCGTGGCCATGTGACGCTCGACTGGTGCCTGTCTTTCGCTCACGAGTGCGATGTGCCCCCAGATGCTGCTGTTGCGCGCTGCTGCTACTGCGTGCGCCCATCTCCCTTATGCTGCACGCCAAGATTCTCCTTGTTGCGTGCTCGACTCCTTTTAGTCACGATAGCTTGTGTGCTCAAAACCTGATCTTCGGTGAACCCCCAGCACTCTATGATTACATGTTTTAAAAATAAATAATAACAATTTGCCACAAAAATAAACAACAAATAAAAGCTAATGTTTACCTAAAATTAACTACAAATGAAAAGAAAAATGCTTGGTAAAAATTTGGATTACGGGAAGACAAATTCTATCTTTAATGCTCCCAAAACTGCTGGTACCTGCAAGATGCACAAATGTTTTAGCACAAACGTTCATATGTGCACTTATCTTTGTATGAGCGTGAGTTTTCAGACTCCGAGGCACATCACATCTTTTCCTGTACTCTCCCTAAGTACCATCACTCGTTTGTTTGGACATTCTTTGGCCACATGTCCAAGTTGAAGGCAATTGAAGCACTTAATCTCAAGTGCTTTTGATTGGTTTGCTATTGTGGGTTTGTTGCTAGCGTCCTTCGTAGGCCAATTCTTTGCAAATGGCTCTTTATCTTCGTTCTTAGTATCGTCTTACAGGTGTCCTCAGTTTTGGGAGTAAACTTGTTGGGGTAGGTCGATCTCATTTTTCTCTTTAGCTGCCTTTCAATGTTTGATGTGCCAAAAGGCTCAATCCAAAACGACACTTAAAAGATTGCAGGATAAAATAGAAAACTGTTCTCGGATGAACAGAAATCTGACCTGAAATAGAATAAATTCCAAACAGAATAACTATCACGTCTTTAAACGAAATGCTCTAAAATTTTTATAATAGATGTCCAATATATAAATATACAAATTAAAAAGAAAATTCTTGGTATAAAGTTGGATTACAGGAAGAAAAATTCCATCTTTAATGCTCCTAAAAATGTTTGAGCCTGCAAGATGAACAAATGTGTTAGTACAAACGTTAATAGGGGCACTTACCTTTGTATGAGCTTGATTCTTCAGACTCTGGGGCACATCACATCTTCTGCTGTACTCTCCCTGAGTACCATCACTCGTTGGTTTGGACATTCTTTGGTCACATGTCCAAGTCGAAGGCAATTGAAGCACTTAATCTCACGTGCTTTTGATTGTTTTGCTATTGTGGGTTTGCTGCTAGTGTCCTTCGCAGGCTAACTCTTTGCAAATTGCTTTTTATCTTCGTTTTTAGTGATCCTCTTACGGGTGTCCTAATTTTTGGGAGTAAACTTGTTGAGGTAGGTTGATCTCCTTTTTCTCTTTAGCTGCCTTTCAATGTTTGATGTGCTAAAAGGCTTAATCCAAAATGACAAAAGGTTGCAGGGTAAAATAGAAAACTGTTCTCGGATGAATAGAAATCTGACCTGAAACAGAATAACTTCCAAACAGAATAACTTTCACGTCTTTAAACGAAATGCTTTGAAATTTTTACAGTAGATGTCGATATATATATATATATATATATTTATATTTATATTTATATTTATATTATAAATTAAAAGGAAAATGCTTGGTACAAAGCTGAATTACGGAAAGAAAAATTCCATCTTTAACACTCTCAAAAATGCTTGTACTTGCAAGATGAACAAATGTGTTAGCATAAACGTTCATATGTGCACTTACCTTTGTATGAGCTTGATTCTTTAGACTCCGGAACACATCACATCTTCTCCTGTACTCTCCACCATCACTCGTTGATTTGGACATTCTCTGGCCACATGTCCAAGTCGAAGGTAATTGAAGCACTTAATATCACGTGTTTTTGATTGGTTTGCTATTGTGGGTTTGCTGCTAGCGTCTTTCGCAGACCAACTCTTTGCAAAGAGCTTTTTATCTTCGTTTTTAGTGATCGTCTTACGGGTGTCCTGAGTTTTGGGAGTAAACTAGTTGGGGTAGGTCGATCTCCTTTTTCTCTTTAGTTGCCTTTCAATGTTTGATGTGTCAAAAGGCTCGATCCAAAACGACACTTAAAAGATTGTAGGGTAAAATAGAAAACTATTCTCAGATGAACAGAAATCTGACCTGAAACAGAATAATTGTCACGTCTTTAAATGAAATGCTCTGAAATTTTTACAGTAGATGTCCATATATATAAGCCTAAACTCCTTGTGAAAAAAAAGATACATAACAAACAAAACAACAATTCTGCTCTCGGGTAGCTGTAGAGAGTACATTAGAATATTATTTAACTTAAAAAATGCATAACTTAAAATTGGTTGAACCAAACAAGCTGAAATTTCATGGTAGCTTAATCAGAGAGTTGGCTAAGCACCCTTAAAGTTTCAGATAAAACTTCGCTATGGTGGAAGAACATTAGGTCGAATACAACTAGTTGGTCCGAGGAGATTATAACACAATCTCTCGGCCTTGGCTCTTTTGATAAAGGCACTCCAACTTGCTAAGGTTTGAGAGGGATGGAATATAACCTTGTGATGTGCCATGGATCCAGTGGCTCGACCTCATCCCAAGGTTAGTACACTTATGAACATTTGTGCTAACTAGTTATTTGGTCGTGCAAGTATAAGAATTTTTAGGATCGTTCATGAGGGAATTTGTCTTCTCGATATCAAAGCTTTGCACCAAGCTTTAATATGTTTTAATTTGAAGAAACTTTAGTTTCTCTTAAACCTTGTTTATTGGCAAACTTGTAGCCTTATCATTGTTCAGAATATTTGGATATTTTGTTTAGCATTAGAACAGTTTGAGGATCAAGGAATGACACACAAGAAAAGTTGTTAATCAAGTGATGGGTGCGTAGCAGCGAGAAGCAAAATAGCAGCACGCGCATGGAAGAATCACGGTCAAGCAATAAGGTGTGCAACACAAGGAGATGGGTGCACGCAGAAGATAGTGAGCAGCAAGCAATGTGCGGATATGAGAAGGCAAGGAGGTTAGTACACTTAGTCGAAGCAGCATGGAACGTCCATCTAAGCAGCAATGCGCGCGTGGAGAGGCATTGGCGCACGCACGGAGTGATTTGTCCCGGGTCCCATAGACTGCCATGATGTGCCTACGGTCACGACCCGTCAAACACAAGCAAAGGTAAGTTTTTTATCTCTTTTATCTTCTAATAGGCTTGTGAAATCTTGTACTTAAATGACTTTTCAAGGCTTGGAAAAGAATTAAGAAGAAGAAATTTGTTTTCCTTTAATTCAAATTATGTAACCAAGCTTTGTATTTGTTTTAATTGTTTAGGAAACTTTAGTTTCATTTAAACCTTGTTTATTGACAAACTTTAGCCATTATTTTCTTTAGTTTGGATGCTTGTAATAGTGCTTAGCAAGGTTAGAATAGATCTAAGGTTTGGAGCAAAAGAATGCATTGAAGATCAAATTGCTACTTCTTTAAAGCATTTCATCAAGTAGCTGGCGTGCATTCAAGAAACAAAGGCATGGCACACACGAGGATGATCCATGGCACCCAGCTAGGATGGAGCATCAATTTAGCATGCAAAGAAGAGCAATGGCCAAGGCAATGCGTGCAAAGAAGGGCCATGGTCGAAGAGAGGCGCGCAGGAGTAGCCACGCCGCACAATGCGCACACAAGAAGTCAGCCGGGAGCTTGAATGAAAGCACAGTGCTCGCCATAGCCTGGAAACCGTGCGTGCAAAGAAGAGCCACAGTTGCGCCTAGCGCGCTCACCCAAAGACTACACCCTGCACGCATGCGCAACCTAACGCAGCACCACTTTCTAGCTTTCATACTCCTAACCGGTTCAGCTCGCTCAACCCGGTTCGTTGCCAATGGTTACATTTCAAAAGCTAACGATTTCTTCTAAAAAGTACTCAACTTTTCCTTCTCCCACTGGCGTCTGAAAGCTCCATTTTCCTTTCGTATTTAACTTCCCTTATTTCCCTTTTGTAATCAGAAACATTGTAGCAAATTTTTATAATCAAGTGAAGTTGTTCTTCATTCTTTGGACAGTTTTCGTGAAAGAGAGTTTCTCTCTCGGCGACAGCCAGTGCCAAGCACATGAAAGGCTTGCCAAAGTGTTACTCGAGCTCAAGGTTGCTCAGAGGAGTCCTCAGTCGTCTTCTATCGGCTCCCGTAAGAGCTAGACTGAAGGAAAATGGCAAAACCTTCTTTCCCAGCCGCTATGATCACTTCGCCCGCGAAGGATCAAACGTCCAAAGGCACCAATGACCTTGGACCAGCCAAGGGTCATCAACCCTCATTTCTTTGGCCTCTTCTGAGGGTGAAGCAATGCCTTGCAGGCTTTTTCTAGGCGTTGGAGTGGTTCCCCAATTCAACGGTGAAGTTCCTTTCCGAAGGTGCCGTTGGCATCCTTTCGGCCGGCGATGGTTCTCGCAGCGTTCCACAAACTCCATGGCGTTCCACTCAATCCCTCGCAGCCTTTTGAGGAGTTAGCAGACATGCCCACTTCTCGGTAACCAATTGTTCTGTCACGCCCCGGAAACCCTACACGGTTCGCGATTCGCATACTTTTACTACTCACTTATTATACTCGAAAAAAAAAATCGAATAAAATTTAAAACTTTTGTTCCTCAATTCAAAATGACAGTTTTGAAAATATTTTAAAAAGCATCGCAGCGGAAAACTCGATTAAAATCAGTTTAAGCGAAACTTCATTTTATAAAAACATCAAACAGAGAAACCGGTCGACACCTGCAAACATCGGTCGACACTACGTTCGTCTCGGGTCTGTTCATCGGTCGACACTGAGAACACCGGTCGACACTTCTAAGCTCATTTCAGAGAGCGATCGACACCTGCTTTCACAGGTCGACACCTTGATCCTCTCTGTCTGCACAGGTCGACGCTCGCCGTCGACGTCGCTGTAATTTTTACACTACTGGTCGACACCTACAACCATAGGTTGACAATTACTCCGGCTCTGCCCACGCAAGTCGACCCTCGCGGTCGACAATTGCAGGGACTGATCAACCGCTAAAACTATCGGTCGACACTTGCTCCCCAGAACTTAGTTTTAAAAAAAATTAAAAACTTCACAGAATCGATTGGACTTCAACTCAACGCTAATAATAACCCAACGTACACTTTTCTATCAACTCAAAATTATAATTTAAGTAAAGAAAACAATTACTAAAGTTTGAAATCCGTCTATACATTAAATCAACTTAAAACAACTAAAATCATTTCGATTACACACCTAAAACCCGTACCTATACCCACCATAGTCAAAACGCCCTACCAGCTGGGCAGATCGTCCACGTGCGTACTCCTTCAACCGCCTCTTAATCCTGGGCATTCTATGAGTACTCACCGGCTATGTTGTCGTTAGCTACATCACAGAACTCAACTATTAGCCTAATGCTAAGAAAGTAATGCATAAAACTTAAACATTGAAAACAAATACATCCTCACATATGCAGTTTATACAGTTTCGTCTCTACTTTTATTTTCGTCTCTTTCTTATATCTTTTTTATCTTCTTACTACTGGATTCTTATTTACGTACTAGATCAAAGTTACACATCTCGCGATCCACCTCTGGAGACAATGCCAACCTCAATCTAATAAAGTGACACAGCTCGCGGTTCAGCTCTGGGGACAAGGCCAACACGTAAAGCGTAGCAATAGTGATACAACTCTCGGTCTACCTCTGGAGACAATACCACTCAGCTCCAGCTTTCTTATCTTTTTACGTATCTTCTCATTTTGTTCGTGTTATCACATCCTACTGTTTCACTTCGTAAAAACATGAAAATTCATTTTCGTTTCGTTCTCATACTTTAAAACCATGAATGCATAATCAACTAAAACATAACGTAAAATAAACGTGCATGCAACCTACCGTTTTGTGATGTAGGTACGAAGGCAAAACTACTACTACATTACTTATCTGGTATTCTTAACAACTCATATTTTGTAGAATGCTCGTTAAACTAAAGAAACTATAAAATTACACATCTATTAGCTATACTTTCTTTTCGATTCGTAAAACTCTAAAGGATATAAGAACTAAACTCCACTCGGCCTAAACCGAAATTCTAACTCAATTTCTGACTAACCTTCGAAAATTCATAACTTCTGCAATACTCGCCTAAATTGGATGATTCAAAATGTTACGGATTCCTTATGATGTCTGGTTTCTAACGATATAATCTAATCCCTAATTCAACACATACTGCTTGGCCGAATGCGGCCGAATGGAAGCCGTTACACAATCCAAGTACTCGGCTATCCAAACGCTCAATCTTCCCCATAAAATCTCGTAACCTACTCTTACTTGTAGCTTAAATACTAGCATATTGATAGAAATTAACTCTAACTTCAAATTCCCGTATCACCCTCTTAGGTTTCGCCAAAACCGCACAATACTTCCTCTAACTTCATTTCTAACACTCAAAACAACTGTAGGACTAACTATCTACTAAAATCTAACTAAAACTTACCGTAGATTTGAAAATTGATGGAAGATCGGAGAAGAACCATAGGCTGGAAGGAGTGTCGCCGAAGGAAGGAGGAAAGGAGAAAGGTTTCAGTGCTGGGGAAGAAAACACCGTTGAGGTGTTTTGTTATATATATATATTTATAATAATAATAACCTAATTACTAAACCGCCCTCAACCTATAATCGTTTAATAAATCTGCTATTTGATCTGTGTTCAGTTGGATTTTTAAATTTTTCTCTACTACATTAGCCTCAAAATAATCTTTTACTTAATAGTAGAAATTCTCCGTTCATAATTCCGATCAAAACTCCGCCGATTATAACTACGTAAATCCAAAAATTAGTTTTAGTGGAAAATTCCGGGTGTTGCATGTTCCCTTCGCCTCCCCTGTTCTTTCTGTCCTATGTTTTTTTCGCCTGAATTTGGCCTGTTTTTGGGGTGTTCTTGGAGCACCGATCTGTAGCTTTTCTTTAAGTCTTTTGCATGCGATTTCTAATCTCATTTGTAGGCTCGAATCCCATCACGGAGAAAACCAGGCCAAGAGTTTGGCCACGCATCAGCAATGTGCACATGGGCACGAGAAGGGCAGCGCGCGCACGCAAGAATGCATCAGCAACGCACCATGTGACCAATTGGTGGCACGTGTGAGCTTCACCAGATGTGCACATAGAGTCAGCCTAGCAGGCGCACGCAGGACCAGTGGACGTCCACACGAGACAGCAACGTAGCCACCCAAAGGCTCTGTCCGCCAATGGCTAGTTTTGAACGTCTTTTTCTTCCTTCCTCTATTTAACCTTTATCTAAATGTATTATAAGGGTATTTGGCTAATTTTGAAATTGATTGAAGATTTCGTTTCATTTTTGAAACGTAATTTCGTGGGTATCTCTGTGAACACCGCTTGAGGGTGAAATCTATACTAAATGAAATAATGAGTAAGCTAGGTTTTTCTCTAGCAGAATTCTCTTAAGAAAACATGTCTTTCTCCCTCTGTATATTCTAGCTTCCTCTGCATATTCTCATATAACTAAACGTTTCTTCTTCTCTACGTCTTGTAAGAATATTTCGCCGTGTCTGTCATGGGAAAAGAAGATAAAAAGAGTTGTGTTTGATCGCATACAATAAAAAATTATTCTTCTAAAAAGGTTTAGTTCTTCATTCAAGTCACGTGGTTTAGAGGAAGGTGCGTTTAATGTTTCAACAAAATATGTGTCTACCATGTGATTATTATTTCTTTTTTCAATTCACAAAAAATGTGGACGATCGAACCGTCAACGCAGTGGAGAATGAACAATGGCTTCTTAGTTATAATTCCAAGTGTTGGGGCTTCCTATGTTTCATCATTGATTATGTTAATGATTTGTCTCTTTACAATTAATGAAATATCAGTAATATTATTAAGTTTTTCAAAAAAACAAAAATGAATTTGCAAAATGAACTGAAGGAGTACGTTGTTTTGATGGATGCTGAATATCTCATGTCGACAGAGAAAAAAGCAAAGACACAGTAAATAATATAACGAAATTCTCTCAATTATTGAGTCAGATTTTAAAAATTTTATATTATGCGAGGACCTCATATGACATAATACACTAGACATGTATGAAAAACTTATCACGTTATACGTGTAAACAGCTGTTGAATATCCCACATCGACATATAAGAAAATAAAAATATAATATATAATATGAAAAAATTCTCTCAATAATTGAACTAGTTTTTAGAATGATTTTGATCTCTTTTATTTTATCAATAAACAAGGATGTTTACCCCTTGTTATTAAATTTTATAACTGAGAGAACCGATCACTCACAACTATCAATGGTTTTTCCTTCCATTGACGTTCTAATAATCATGATGAGTGGACCCAGGTAAATTTCAACTGGATATCAGGACACTATCTCCAACCAAATGGAAAGTATACCATTCAGTTGCTTCAAATGACTGCACATGTGGGACTTAGGTCAGAGTCATTGCTTGCAGAGAAACTGTTGGACGAGTAAAGTTAGTTGACTTTCCAACACCTTTTATCTATAACCTTTTAAGTTCTCTTACCAAAACTATATAGAGAGGACCTACTTTCCAACACACTTTTCATATTAAAATTATCTATTGGATATAATTTAATATTCCTGTTGGAATTTCTTTTTCTCACCGTGAATCAGTGACAAAATTGCAAAGCATTATCACACTACAGAAATAATATTGGAACACGAGATTTAACGTTGTTCGGATATGAAATCCTACATCTACGGACAATCCCTAGAATCTCCTTTATTGATCATCAAATAACAAAGTATTTTAGATACACATACATCCTCTTTGAACGAAACAGAACAACAACGAACATGGAGACAAAGCCAGAAATTACTTCAGCAGAACCTCCTTTGCATACACCGATCTTGAGTCCTCCAAGATTGCCATTTCTCGCATTTGTCCTTTGTCGCCCAAAAGAATCGCAGTTCTCCTCTCTCTTTATCTGAAAAAAAAAAGATAACGAATTGCCCAAGAAAAAACTGATGCAAACAAAAAATCCTGAGTTGATCAAACCATATTAGGAAAATTATTATAATAAAACCAGTGAACCGGGAATAAACCATTTAAACCGATTCTTCACCTTAGTTAAATCTATCTCAAATCAATCAATAACAAGAGTTCGGTCCATCACAAGTTATTAATTGAGCTTACCTTTTTCGAACTCCCACTAAATCAAAACAATAATTGAACTAAGCAACCGCAAGAACTTTCGTCAAAGCGTTAACTTCCTCGAAGGCAATTTTCTTAATAGTTATAACATTGTTCTCAATAACTTTAGGTATCAAATATAAATGTGCATCAATATGCTTAGTTCTCTCATAAAATAAAAGATTTTTCATTAGATAAATGATACTCATGGCTATCATAATATATTTTCATATCAAAACTGTCTATACCTAATTTAGAAGACGAACATTTTAGCCACAAACCTTCCTTTATACCTTCCGTAGCAAATATAAATTCAGTTTGAGTGGTAGATAACGCTACAATCTTCTGAAGGCAGGACTTCCAACTAACAGCACCCGAATAAACTGTGAAAATATATCCAAAGTAGATCTTAAGGAATCCAAACAACCAGCATAGTTAACATCAACATAACCAGATATAACTAATTTACCTACATTCATCTTTCCATAGTCTATACACACAATTGAATTTTTAGAAATATACCTCATGAGCCATTTTAGAGCATGCTAATGACCCTTTTTTAGATCAATCATGTACTTAATTAAGATACTTATCGAGAATGCCAAATCCGAAGGAGTAAGGGTGAGTAGAACCGGCCTGAAACTAGAAAACTAGACTCGACCACCGGTGCGGGACGGTTCCTTGTGTTTGGGAACCGATCACGTTTCTATTAATCTCATAACCAAGGACTACGGTCTGGTTCGCAGTTCCCAGCTACAAAACTGGCCAGAATCGTGAGAGTACTGACCCATTGGTCAACTCGGTGGAAATGCGTTTCCGACCCATTGCCCAAGGAGAACCGAGCTAATACCCATCGAATAACCTAACTTCAGACCTGAAGTCTGAACTTCAGGTCACCATCTCTCTCTCGACTCTCTGACTCTCAGTCACTCTCTTGATTTCTCACCTCTCTTGTACAATGCAGTCACACACTCACACTCAGACTCAGCAGCAGCTACAATCCAAGCCCAGGCTCACTCAAACTAAGCTCGCTCTAACCGGCGACACTCCAGTTGTAATAACCCGGAAAATTTCAGATTTTAAATCTAATTTATGAAATTTTTAATTAAATAAAGTTGGAATTTTGATAAATATTTTAACGGGTAAATTAATTTATAAAACTCGTAATCTAAATTTAGTGACGGTTTCTGAAATTTTTAAGTTGAGAGCACGCGAATTATCGGAGGTTCGGAGAAATGAAAATACGTGAGGGTATTTTGGTAATTTCAATTTAATTTAAATAATTATATTTTAATATAAGGTGGAATGGCTTCTGGTGGAAGCCATTCCACCATGTGCTATCCCGCGACCGAGAAAAGAGGGACGCGAGAGAGAGAGCGCGAGAAGCCATGAGAGGGAGGGAGAGAACCCGGCAACCTGTCGACGCCGACGACGGAGGAGAACCGAACGGTAGTTGGCCGAGAGGACTGTGGTGGATATGAACTCGGTTTCCCGAGCTGAATACTGAAGGTATGCTTCCTCCCCTACTCTGCTTCTGTTCACCCGAGTTGATGGTCGTCTTCCTTCAATCTTTCCGAATGTTGGGCTGAGTGTCGAGTCAATTTTAAGCTGAGTGTGTGTCGCGTGACCGTGGACAGTAGAGCCGAGAGCTCGGAGGGTTCCCCCTACTTTCTCTCTCTATTCTGTTGGCCGAGGTTGGGAGTGCGTGATGCTCTCCTTTTCGATTGATTGATGGCGGTAATTGGTGATAATTGTTGGGTTAATGAATTGTGGTGGGGAGCATCAGTTTGGCTTGAAAACTGAGGGGTTGAGATTTCTAATTCAAGTTTTCTGAATTGGAAACCTTCAATTATGGTTAGTTCATACTTAATAGATTAGTGTGATAGATTGACGGAGAAGTTGGTGAAAATTGGGTTAATGTTGAAATTCAGATTTTTTTCGTGTAAAAGAAGACTCTATTTTTGGGGGTTTCGGCCTAGCTTTGGTTATTCATTTTAAATTCTGTTTTTGTGTGTTAAATTAGGTTGTTAGAGGAACGTTTGGTCGTTGAAATCGTTCGATTCCGATGTCCGACGTAAAAGTTATGTGCGTCGGAATTTTATGTCGAATTTTAGATCGAGTCGAATTATTGAGCTTTTTTAATGAAATTGTGACGCGTGATATTAGCGTTGCTGATTTTAGTGTGTAGGGCGAGTTTTGAGTGAATTTTGGTTGAGGGGAACGGAGATGTGAAATTTGTGCGAAGGGTAGATTCGATTTTTTATGTTTTTCACCTAGTTGCCGTTTATCGTTTTACAATCCGTTTGGGTATGTTAAACTAGGTTCCTAAGGAAACGTTTAGCCTTTTGAATCGCTCTATCCCGATAACGGACGCAAAAGTTATGCGCGTCCGAAGTTTAGGCTGGTTTTCGGCCGAACCGAATTAATGACCCGTTTTAGTTGGAATTTCATGAATTTAGTTGAGAGATGAGATTTTTAGCGTATTTAGTGAATTTTGATGCGAAGATTTACAGGTGATTGTTTCTGTTTTAGGTTGAGGTGTTTTGGCAAATCTGTGCGTCGAGTAAGCTTAGCACGCCAGGTAAGTAGTGCATGCATATGTTTTGCCCTGGTGGTTCTAAATCGTAGAACTTTAGTATTTATGTTTTTGGTTGTGGTGTGTGTGTGTGTGCGCGCGCGTGTGTGTATTGTTTGATATGCATCATGTTTTAAAAAGGGAACGAAAATGGTTTTGAACATAGTTTGAGTAAGCGGTGAGACGCATGGCGGTGGTACCACGTATACTGCTAGTGTGTGGGCCGGTGCGTAACCAACCGCGGATTCTGCTCAAAAAGTATGTTGGCTGGGCCGTCACATGGCCTGTATGTGTCGGTGGTGAGGATGATGAACAATGGTACCGCGAATCCTGCTAGTGTGTGGACTGGTGCAACACCAGTTGCGAATTCAGCTCAAGTAGTAGGCCGGCTATACTGTCGCGAAATGTGTGTGTGTGGCAATTGTGACCTCGTTGCTGGGGAGGCCATAACGGGGGCGACACCTCAGGGTGTAGTGTGGCGCGAGGTTCACCCTTATCTTGACGTGGTTGCTGTGTGATGATACGTGTGTGTAGCTTGTGGGCCCCGTTGCTATAGAGTCTAGGACGGTGGCGACGTGTCAGGGTGTAGGGTGGCACTAGGTTAATTCTCACCCTGGTGCGGCTGTACTATGCGTCACAGATGTGACAACATTAGTGTGAATGTAGAGACTGCATGTGATAAGATTACATTGTCAATAAAATCTTTCATATCGCATTACTTACTGAGCGTTAGGCTTATGCGTATGTTCTATGGTGTAGGTGCAGACATTGTTGCTGGTGAGCCCCGAGAGCCTAGTCGTGAGCCGTAGGACGATTGGCAGTACGTGACTGGGGCACCGAACGGCAGATTGTTAGGGTGACCCGACCCGTGGAGATGGTAGGTGGTGGTGAGATTTACTCTAGTTGTTGCTTTGTGTCGAAATATTTATGTGGTCAGATGAGTTCGTATAGTCGTCGATTGTACACGATTGTATAGAGTGTTTGTGATGTTTTGGATACGTGTGTGTACTTTTATATGTTAGAGTATGTCATTGCTCTATACTGTGGACTTTCTTCATTTGTAGTTGATGTATTTCGTTATCTTTAAACTTCGATTTTGTTATGGAGATTCTCTGGATAGTTTGATGGATGGATACTCTAGGAAATTTTCTGGTGAACTGTGTGTAGGTTTAGAAATTTTGGGATAGCAAGTTTTTTAGATGTTACTCTGCCGAAATTTTGGGAGAAAGGTCGGGGAATCGAGAGGGTACGGAATAGGTGGGGGTGTGCGTGCAAGAGCGTGGCTTGACCACAGGCGCACGGGTCATGCGGCGTCGAGTGAGGGCGTGCATGCGGACGTGATGCACAGAGACATGGTGCGTGGGACACGTGGCACTGTGGGCGTCGAGTTGGCGCGCGCGGCGCTGGAAGGATGCACGCAGGGCGCCGAAGTGGGGACGTGGGCGCGTGGCTCGCAGGCCGAGTGGGCGCGTGTGTGTGGTGCGCGGCGCCAGGTCTAGTGGGTGCGCGCGTGATGCGCGGCGCGGAACCATGTGCGCGCGGTACTGAGTCGGGTAATGAGAGTAGTGTGTTGGACTTCTTCCTAGAATTTCAAGTATTGTCATCTTATTTTTAAAACTTCTTTAAATTGTCTTTTCCGCTACGCTTTTATATTGAGGATTTTGTGTTCTCTATTCGGAGCGCAAGTTGTTTTCGAATCGAGTCGAAAAATTTTTATACTTACAAATATTCTTTTAAATATGATTTGAAAATGAAAGTGGTATTAATTAAGTGAATTCGCGTCGAATTTAATGTCATAGTGTGTAGACGCAGTTAGCGCATTGGGAACGTGTGGGTTCTCGGGGTGCTACACCAGTCACTCTCACCGACCTACTGTTCTTCAGTTCTTGCTCATCGTCGAAATCCACTCACTTGATCCACTATGTATAATTTTTACAATGTTTTCTTCAGCTATAGATAACATTATAGATTTGTATGGAATAATTTCTATAATAAGCATAATACAGATTGTTGATAAGAGTTTAACAATTTGTAGATACTACTCTTGAGTCTCAAATAATGGGAGAGTTACATGGGGTAAAATTTTCAAATGATTATTTTGGTAAACATTTAACAAAACTGCAGTTATTGCATTGCAATTCAAAGTTAAATCAATAGCAATTACAGTTGTGATTGTGCTAGTTCTCGATAAAGGAACGTAATATGTAATGAATGTCGGTGCATGCAATTTCCACAAGTCTAGAGGATAATATACCTAAATTAAATTTAAAAGAACTAAGATGATTTGTTTTGCAATTTCAATAAAATAATGTTTTTGATGCTTACAAAAGAGCTTCCCGATTACACAATAGACTACTTTGATTGTTTTCAATCACAGACATTACATCAGGATGTCATAGAAACTATTCAACTCTCTGGATCCACTCTCTTTTGATAAATAAAGTGAAATTAATTTTGTTTATTTTTTAAATAAAAATAATCTCTCTAACTTGGAGGCCTCACGAATTTAGTGCCAATTGTCAGGGGGTGCGATAAGAGAAATCACAATTTTTTTGTGTGATCTTATTTGATACGAAGAAACCTTTTTGAATGTTGATTCTTGAATGATGATCGATGAATGTTGATTGTGTTAACTAAGTTATTCCCTTCAATTAATTTTTTCATAGTAATTTATCAAGTTATTTCAAATTATTCTACACAGTTTATGTTTAATATGACAAAAAATTAATTGCATAAAATGTTGTTTTGTTCTAAGGTAGGATGGATACTTCTAGTGAAAATTTGCATGTAGAATTAAAAAGAAGTAAGTTTTTAGTTTAGATTCAATACAATAGGGTACCAAACATCGATTCAGCTATTGTAATTATTGAGTAGAAATTTAAAATGTAATGAAAATTTGCATGTGGATTAAAAAAAGTAAGTTTTTAATCAGGATTCACTACATTGGGGTATCAAATACCGATTCAATTAAATGTAATTATTATGGGACTTCAAGTTTAATAGAACATATTAAAATATGCAAAAAGTTTTCATAAAATTTAGACAGTAGCAATCAACTTTGATTTTTAGACCTAATGAGAACAAGATTGCTAGTAAATTCACATTTACCATAATGGTCGCTAAAGAATTTTTCGCAAAGATGATTATCTTAGAAAAATTGCTACTAAAAATGGTTGACAAAATTGGTTTTAGGATATTTTTGCTTGTGTCTAATTCCCAAGTTTATTATGCCATCTAGAAGAATAATTACACGAAATATTCGCAAGATATTTCAAAAAGAAAGAAACAAGTTGAAGAAGTATTTTTTTGTCAACATCACAAAGGGTATGTTTGACCATTGATACATGAACATATATTCAAATTGTAAATTATATGGTGCTGACATGTCATTATATTAATCAAGAATGGAATGTGCAAAAGAAGATATTAAATTTTTCTTTGATTTCGAACCATAAAGGTGAATCACTGGTAAGAAAGTTAAAAAAATATTTGCTTAGTTGGTAGATTGAAAAAGTTACAACCGTAATCGTTGACAATGCGTCTTCTAACGATATTGCTATTTCTTATTTGATAAAGGCAATTTGAAGTTAGAAGGGGTTGATTTTACATGGTTATTATATACACATGAGATGTTTTACACATGTCCTAAATTTAATCGTTTATAATAATTTGAAAGAACATGATGAGTCCATAGCGATGGTACGAAAAGTTGTCAAGTACGTGAGATATTCTCTGGGAAGATTGCAACAGTTCAAAACCTGCGTTGATACGATTAAAATTACTTGTAAAAGTAATTTGTCACTTGACGTTCCTACTTGTTGAAACTCTACGTATTTGATGTTGGCAAGCACTAAGAAATATGAAACGATTTTGCATGACGTGGGAGGGGAAGGTTCACCCACAACAGAAGATTGGTCATGCAGTCGAGAATATATAAAATTCTTAAAGACATGTTATACTATGACACTTCATATTTCTGCTTCTCTTCATATTATATTAAATATGTACATAGGTGGTAATTTGAAAATTGCTATTGAGACATATGATAACGGTGATAATATGACATTAAGAATAATGGTCATCGAGATGCAAATGAAGTTTGATAAATATTAGGTATCTTTTGAAAAAAGAAACATGCTTGTGTATATTGCTGTTGTTATTGATCCAAGTTACAACACAAGATTTTTGCATTATTTTTTAGGAATTTTATTTGGTATTGACATATTAGTAGCTTTACTTGGATTTATTTCTTAAAATCTAAACATGAAGTTCTCGGTTAATTTTTCCTCCATGATTCACACCTAGTTTCACAAATCCCTCAAACAACTTCAATCTGATTAGGGGAGGTGGGAGGCACCTTCTTCTTACTCTTTAAGGGTATCCATCACAGGCCTTTGTGTCCTTACACACCAGCTCAAAATGGGCGTTTCGAACGCAAAAACCACCATGTGGTTGAGATGGGTATGCCTCTTTTATTCCAGTGTTTGTATGTTAAATCTCCCTCTTATTAAGATCTTTGTGTCTTTAGTTGCCGATGTTACCTGTGTTTTCGTCCTAATAACAAAGGTTTTATGTGTTATAGTATGTCTACTTCTCAGATTTATATAAGTTGACATGTCGTCTTTTATAAAGATATATTCCCTTTCTCTGTTGTTACTACCTCAACCTCTCTTTCATCCTCTTTCCTTTTACCAATTTCATGTCGTCTTCTTGGATTAATATTTATGGCAGCTGCCATGTGGCCAAATTTGTGACATATTTGGCATTTTGGCTTCTTAGATTTACTGTTGCGTCAATGATTCTAAGCAAGGAGAGTTGCAGCGAGTATCCCAACAGAGGAGGGCGTGGTTTCTGATGTTGAAAACGAGGATGTGGAGAAGGATAATGAGACTTTCCAGAGTGACTAGTGTTTAGAGATGTGAAGTTGGCTTAAAGAGAGCTCAGATTGGGAATGGAGTTATGCCAATCTAGACGATGATCATAGCTCATCAAGAGGCTATGAACATCCCCAACTGACAGAGACTCAGAGCGACTTGAATTAGAAGTCACAAAGGGGTTGTAGTCACTGCTAAGACCTCTAAGCAGGTAAATCAACTGGTCTTTAAGAAAAATTGTAACACTCGAGATTTATGTGATTTAACTTTTAGAAATTCGTATTGGTAAACAGCTGAATTTTGGTCGGAATCGAGAGTAGAAAATTTGTATTAGTAGGTAAAAGATTATTTCAAGTCTAATGAAAAATAGAAAATTTTAGAAATCAGACTAGAAACGGACCGAATAGCCGTTTGACTAAAGAATTAAATTATGAAGGCGAAAGTGTAATTGCTATTATTATTATTAAAATAATAAAATTAAATTAATAAAAAGAGAAACAAGAGTAGCTTCAGTAGAAGCCACTGCTGCCTTCTCCAGTCGAAGGAAGAAGAAGGGGAAACCCTCTCCCCCTCCCTGTCGAGTTCTTCCGTGAAGAAGGAGAGTGCGCGCTGGTGGTTTGAAGTTCGCCACTCCCCGCATTCTCTTCTTTCGTCCACGTACAGAGCGCGGTTCCCCTTCATCTCCGGTAATCCCTTCCTCTCCCTCCCCTTTGTTGATCGGTAATCTAGGGTTGGGTTTTGGTTTAAATTTCCAGAGGTTTGTGCTAGAATTTAGAATAGTTGATGTGGGAGTTAATGGTTAGTAGCAGGTGAGGTGAGCGAGTTTCGAAAAAGTGAATAATGTCCGAAAGGAGGGTACCGTGCAATTCGGGTTTCTGAATTCGAAATCTCCAACGGTAGTTGGATGATGTGTAATAGGTTTGATTGCGATAGATTAGTGTGGAATTGAGTGAGTTTTGTCGAGAGAACCTAGAATGGGAGTCTTGGGCGTTTTAGTGTGAAATTTAGTTCTGTTTTTGGGAGTTTTAACCTAGCTGCGGTTAATGAATTTAAGTTTTGTTTTGGTGTATTAAACTAAGTTATGAGTAGAGCGTTTGGTCATTGAATTTGAGTGATTCCGATGACGTACACAAAAGTTATTCGCGTCGGAGGTTGGGTTGGTTTTGTAGCCAGATAGGTTAGTGATCTATTTTGGTGAGTTTGCGAAGTGTTGAGCTAGTGTAGTGATTTTAGTGCACAAGTAGAATAATGGGATGAATATGGACGGAAAAACTGTTTGTTTGTAGGTTGAGCAAGTTTCGGGTGAAATTAGTACCACGAAAAGCTAGGACGCCAGGTAAGTGATTGATCGCTTGTGAATTGCCTTCGGGCCTATACCATGGAATGGTAAGATTGTTTGTTTGCTTGACTGTTTATTGTGTGGTTTGGGTTGATGATTGTGCATTTGTGTTGTCATTCATCATGGTTTTGAACTACGAAAGAACGAGTTTTGAGCATGTTTTGAATTGTGCATATGAAACGTAATCAGATAAGAAAAGATTTGCAACGTATGGGTGAACGCTTCGTCGTTAACGTGCTAGTGAGAAAGCACTAAGGGGTTCCCATGGATGAATGTACATAAGATGACACGGTTTGCGAACGCCTCGTCGTTAACGTGATAGTGAGAAAGCACTAAAGGGTTCTATGATCGATGTTGGGAGCAGATTTGGTGTGGTTGTTCCGTGTGTGATCATAATGTGTGCCTTCAATCTCGCTCCGTGAGTCATGGTGTGGCTGTACTGAGTGGAGCAGGATGTGCGCCTACTTGACTCACACGTGAAAGTGGAAGATGTTAATAATGAAAACGAAAATGAAACAAAGCGTAGAAACTGCATGTATTAGGGGTTGAGTGTGCATTGATTTTAATTCATATTTCGTACTTGCTAATCATTATGCTTACGTTTTGTGTTCCATTGTGCAAGTGATGATGAGCTTTTCGGTGAGTTACGAGAACCAGCCGGGATAAGTAGGCGGTTGGCAGCATGCTACCGTGTGCCGCCAGGTGGAGATTGTCACGGCGACCCGACCCATGAAATGAGGCTAGGTGGTGGGTCTTTTGGGTTGAATTTTGCGAGGTATAAGTCAAGTGTATAGATTTGTGAAAATATAGTTTTGATTGAAACGATTATAGTTGGGATGGGTGTTAGGTTGTGTTTTTGAAGTTTCTTGAGGAATTATGTTTTAAAAATATAGGTTTTTACTTTGTGTAAATAATCGCGGGATTGTCGTTGTGTATTTTCTCTGAACTGGTGTTATTTTACTTATACTAGTGCAAGGTATTGACCGAAGTCGACAAGTGTCGACCGGTTAGTGTAAATTGCAGGGTGAGTGTCGACTGCGGGGTTCGACCTGTGCTGGCAGAGAGAAGTGAAGTGTCGACCGGCGACCGTGGATGTCGACCGGTAAGTGTAAAAATGGCAGCGGTGTCGACCGCAAGGGTCGACCTACGCGGGTAGAGAGGATCAAAGTGTCAACCTGTGAAAGCAGGTGTCGACCACTCTCCGAGTTGAACGCAAAATTGTCGACTGGTGTTCCCAATGTCGACCGACAAAAAGAACCGAGAAAAATGTAGTGTCGACCGATGATCCCTAATGTCGACCGACGAAAATACCCTAGAGGGAACCGGCGCTCGCCAATATCGACCGGCGTTTGCAGGTGTCGACCAGTCTCTTTATTTTTGTGTTTTAAAATGGGAAGTTTATTTAAACCGATTTTAAATGAATTTTCCGCTGCACTGCTGATTAAAATGTTTTCAAAAATATTGTTTTAGGTCGAGTAATAAAAGTTTTAAAATTTTATGCGAATTTTTCGATGTGAGTGAAATAAGTACTATGTGGTAAACCGGCCCAAGATGGACCGGGGGATGACAAGAGTTGGTATCAGAGTAGTAGCGAACGAGGGTTTCCGGGGCTTTACAGAAACTGGTTCTCCAATTGCAGCTAATGTGTTGCATAGAGAGCTTCATTTCTTAATATACTTTAATGCAATGATTCCATCCTTGGCGATATTGTGGAGCTGTCCACGCAGCTCTGTAATCCAACCAAGTGAGATAGAAGTGAAGAGGCGAGAAAGAGTGTGCCAAATCACTGAAGGACAAGAGTAACACACGATCTAAGAGAAGAGATCCACTCAAGGATGCGTACATCCAACTCATAAGGAAACGATCATATTGTTGCCAGACAGAGTAAGCATGATTAGATTGAAATGTATTGGGAAGAACAGAAGGAGGAAGAGAAATGGTGGAGTCCAAAAAGACCTTCAAACCATTAGCAATGATGACATTCAAAATTTGGTTCTTGCAAATTAGGTAATTTGTTGAATCAAGCTTCACAGTAAGAGCTTGATTCAAAGAAGGAAATGTTGGGAGTAAAAAAATTGGTAAAAAAAATAATAGTATTGCCGCTATAAAACATGTAAAGTACTAATTATGATAATTTTTAAGAAATACTGTAATAAACAATCTCATAGAAAAAATTACATTTCTAAGTAAGTTCCTAGAAAAAGCTGCATGAGTCTCAAATGTTTTCACTTAAAATCCAATTTACTAGACAGAACTTAATTACACAATACAATTACACCATTAAATAAGCAGTACGAGAAACGATAGCAGATACGATGTAAAAAATACTAAAAATATTTTTTCATGTCGTAAAAAACATAATGAACAAAAAGTAAGAGAAATAATGGCTAAAATGAACACCGAGAATTTTTACGTAGAATCCCAAATAGGAAAAAAAATCCTTAGCTCCCGAGTTTAAAAAAATCTCACAATAGAAATTAGTATTTACAATATTTTTCTAGACATCGAATATTATAAAAAATATTCAATAAGAAAAATCACCTCTTTTAGAATTCACAATGTGTACAAAAACACTATACCTATTTTTCCTTACACTTTCTTTTCTCTCTATAAAAAATCATCGCTATATCTTTACTTTTTCACATAGAAGACCTTTGTCTTTTCTCTTTTCTGTAGGTTTTGAATTTTCTGATGATCAGGTCATCTGCTTGTAGCCTCTATTTATAGAGAGCTTCAAAAAGATATGTAACACCTAGAATTTTCTGTTAAAATAATTTTCGGATTTACGTAATTGTAATCGACGAAGTTTTGATCGGTATTGATAGCGGAGAATTTTTAATATTAGGTAAAAGATTATTTTGATACTAATGTAGAAGAGAAAATTTTAATATTTCGATTGAACATGAACCAAATAGCCGTTTGATTAAACGGTTAAAGATTGATGGTGATTTAGTAATTACATTATTATTATTAATAAAAAAAATAAAAACAAAGCAACAGAACCACCTTTGGCTCTTCTTACTTGCTCAGAAAACCTCTCTCTCCTTTCTCCTACGGCGAGTTCTTCTTCTCCAGCGACGATTCTCTTCGGTTCTCCTCCATTTCTTTAAATCATCGGTAAGTTTTAGTTAGTTTTTAATAAATAGTTAGTATTTTAGTTATTTTGAGTGTTAAAAATGAAGTTATTAATAGTATTAGATAGTTTGGTGAAAACCTAGAAGGGAGATATAATAATTGAAGTTAGAGTCGATTTTTATCCATATGTTGGTGTTCAATCTAGGAGTAGTAGTAGATTATGGGATTTAATGAGAAAGATTGAGCGTTTGGATAGCCGAATACTCGAATTGTGAAACGATTTCTGTTCAGTCACATTCGACTAAACTATAGGTATTGGATTAAGAATTTGATTAAACCGTTAGAAATTAGACATACTCAGAAGTTCATTGCATTTCGAATCGTCCAAATCGGACGAGTATTGGATAAGTGATGCAATTCTGAATTTAGAAGAAATTATATAGGATTTTGCTTTAGTTAGAATAGTTGTTAGATTGTTGTTTTCCCTTAGAGTTTTATGAGATGGACGGAAAAGAATTAATGGGTGTGTTGTTTTATAGGTTCTTCAGTTAGCGAGCCGTATACGGAGTACGAAGTTGCTAGGACGCTAAGTAAGTAGTGTAGTAGAGCAGTAGGTGTTTTGCCTTCGAGCCTACATAATAGTTCGGTAGGATGCATGCACGTTTACTTTATGTTATGTTTTAGTGATTATGCATCATGGTTTTAAAATACGAGAATGAAACGAAAATAAATTTCTATATTTTTACGGAATGAAACAGTAGGATGAGATGTGATAAACGAAATGAGAAGATATATAAAAAGATAATAAAGGTGGAGTTGAATGGTCTTGTCCCCAGAGGTGGACCGCGAGTTGTATCACTCTTCTCCCGCTTTACGTGATGGCATTGTCCCGAGAGGTGCATCTCAATGTGTGTCACTTTACTATATCGAGGTTGGTTTTGTCCCGTGAGGTGTAGCGCGAGATGTGTCACCTTGATCTAGCATGTAAACAAGAATTCAGTAGTAAGAAGATAAAGAAGATGTAAGAAAGAGATGAAAACGAAAGTAGAGAAGAAATTGTAGAAACTACATATGTTAAGATGTGTTTGATTTCAGTGTTTAAGTTTTTACGTACATTAATTACTTATCATTAGCCTAATAGATGAGTTCTGTGATGTAGGTGACGAGCCAGTAGCTGATAAGTACTCTGAGCAAGATCAGCACTAGCACACAGTTGGAGGAGTGCGCTCGTGGATGACCTGGCCGGCTGTTAGGGCGTTTTGACCACGATGGTCGTAGGTACAGGTTTTGAAGTGTAGTAGAAATGGTTTTAAGTTGTTTTAAGTTGTTTCGAGTCATTTGGATGTATAGATGAATTTTAAACTTTAATAGTCATTTTATTTAGGTAAATAATGATTTTGAGTTGAGAAAAAAGTGTACGTTGTATGGTTTTTATCGTTGAGTCGAGTTTCGGTGGTTTATCTGTAGAATTTAAGGTTTTGAAAATAGTTTTTGTGAAGAAAGTGTCGACCTGTGCCCAAAATTGTCGACCACTCAGTGTAAAAACGGGTACGGAGTGTCGACCTGTATGTAAAGGAGTCGACTAAACTCTGTACGTGTCGACCGCTTGGGTCGACTTACTCGGACAAAGAGGGAGAAGGTGTCGACCGGTAGTGTGAAAATAAGCGGAAGTGTATACCTCATGGAACGACCGACGAGGACAGAGAAATGAAGTGTCGATCGGTGTTCACAAGTGTCGATCGGTAGTGTAAAATAGAAGAGAGTGCCACCACAAGGATCGACCAACGCAGGCAGAGAGGAATGAAATGTCGACCGGTATTCACAAGTGTCGACCGGTCAGTGTATTGAGCGGGGAAGTGTTGACCGATGAAAACAAAGACAAATAAAGTGTCGACCGTTACTCGTCGGGGTCGACCGAAAATGATATTCATATTTTAGAAAACTTGAATTTTATTTAAATTGATTTTAAATCAAAGTCTTTTGCTGCAACGATTTTAAATGTTTTCAAAAAGATCATTTTAAGTCAAGGGACAAAAGTTTTAAATTTTTACTCGAATTTTCCGACCGTGTTTGTGTGAGTAGTAGTAGTGAGCGTACCGAAAACGTGTGAGTTTTCGGGTCGCTACAGTTGTGGTATCAGAGCAGTAGCGAGCGTAGCGGAAATCAGTGAGTCAGTTTTCGAGTCGCTACAAGACACCTTTCTCAAAATGAAGAAGGTAGGCACCTACAAAGAATACTTTTTACTTTACAGCAAATGAAGACACCTTCCTCATTTATGAGGAAGGTGGGCACTACAAAGGAATAATTTTCCTTTGCAGCAACTCTTTATGGATCCCTCATCATTAAGAAAGGACCCTACAAATCTCTTCCTCCCGACTGATGATTAGGTGTCTTCAATTCTGCTGAGCCTCTACAGAATTCGTGTTTATTCTTCTGCAAAGTCTTTGTCATCATGTCTGAATCATTATCATCCGTGTGAATTTTCTCAAGATATACTTGCTTGGTGTCCAACATATCTCGTATCCAATGATACCTGATATCTATATGTTTTGACTTTGAATGAATGCTCGGGTTCTTGCTCAAATGAATAGCATTTTGACTATCGCAATACAAAATATATTTATCTTATTTATTACCTAATTCTGTTAAAAATTTTTACATCCATAACATTTCTTTATATGTTTATGTAGCTACAATAAACTCAGATTCTTTGTAGATAGTGCAATAGACTTTTACTTTTGTGATTGTCATGATACAACTTTCCCTCCAAATGTAAACATATACCTTAATGTTGAGCTTCTAAACTCAATATCTTTAACCATGTCTGCAGCAATATAACCTACTGATAAAAGCTCTCTATTTTTAAAACACAATTTGAATGCAAAAGTAACTTTAAGATATCTAAAAATTTAATTCACTACATTATAAGGCTCTATGTCTAAATTTGTCACAAATTAGCTAACTACTGTAAAGAAATGTGAAATATCAGGTCTCGTACAACCTATGTCCTACATCAATCTGCCAACTGCTGAGGTATAAAGAATGCTTTGCATTTTTACTTTTCCTTGTTTAGTCAAATGACTTCGTTCGGAAGTAAGTTTGAAATGTTTAATAAAGTGGAATACTGACCGGCTTTGCCTAATCCATATAGAATTAATTGAAAATTTTCATGATATATTTCTCCCGTGATAGCCATAATTTTTCATTTTTCCTATCACGAGTGATACTCATCTCAAGTATCTGTTTCGTCGGTCATAAGTCTTTCATGGCAAAAGACTTGTTAAATTTATCTTTTAACTTAACAATTTTTTCTCTGTCTGACTCACAATCAAGATGTTGTCAACATAAAGTAGAAGGATTATAAATGTATCATCCACGAACTTTTTCACGAATACACAATGGTATAAGGAAGTTTTCATGTATCTTTGATTTTCCATAAAGAAATTAAAATTTGTGTACCATTGTCTTGGGTCTTGATTTATTACATACAGACTCTTCTTCAATTTACATACTAGATGTTCATTTCCCTTGACAATGAACTTTTCTGGCTATTCCATGTAAATCTCTTCTTCTAATTCACTATGCAAGAATATTGTCTTCACATTAAGTTGTTCGATATCCAATTTGAGACTTGAGGTTAATCCAAGTACCATCCGTATGAATGATATTTTCACGACATGTGAAAAAGTTTTCTCAAAGTTAACCATATTTTTTCTGACCAAAGTTTATCATGACCAGTCATGCCTTATAATTTGGTAGCAAATTTTCTTCTTTGAGTCTGTATACCTATTTGTTCTTTAGGGCTTTTCTCCGTTTCGGAAGCTGAACCAACTTATAAGTATGGTTATCATGCAATGATCTCATCTCATTTTGCATTGCATCTAACCGATTCTTTTTTTGTTGATGTTCCATAACTTTCTCACAGCACTTAGGTTCATCACCATGAGTGATTATTACGTACTCGTTTACAGAGTATCTTCTCGATGATTGTCGACTTTTTTAAGTATAGTTCTGCAACTGGTTCAGAATACGTCTCTATTTCTCTATGTCAACATTAACAGTTGTTTGATCATTATATTTGTCATTAATTCCCCGGTTAAAAGTTGATCTCACTTTATCATTTTTTACTAGATGCTCATCAGTGATCTCCATATCTTTCTTCTTGTCTTCAAGGGTTTGATCTTCAAAGACTACAACATCTAAGCTTCTGACAATTTTCTTGTCAATCAGATCTCAAAGCCTATATCCGAATGCATTACTTCTGATCCGAGGAATATGCATTCCTTACCTTTGTTATCTAGCTTGGCTCTCTCATCTTTAGGAATATGGATGAATGCTCTGCATCTAAACATCTTTAGATGTTTATAAGAGACGTCTTTTCCTGCCCATATTCTGTTTGACACTTCTGCACTCATAGGTGCTGATTGAGACAAGTTAATGACATTTACTGTAGTATTCATTGTTTCTCCGCAGAATGTTTTAGAGAGTTTTGAATGTAATAATATGTATCTTATCTTCTTCATGATTATTCTGTTCATTCTTTCTGTAACGTCATTTTGTTGAAGAGTGTTTAAAACAAAACTTTCATGTCTGATCTGGTGCATTTTACAGTATTTATAGAATGATCTCATATATTCACCACCATTGTCTGTGCGAATGCATTTTAATTTATTTTTAGTTTTTCGTTGTATGAAATCATGAAATTGTTTGAAAACGTTAAACACTTCATCTTTGGTCTTGAGTGCATAAATCTAAATTTTCCTTGAGTGATCATCAATAAATGTGAGCATGTATTAGACACGTCCTAATGTTTTCGTTGACATGAGACCGCATACATCTGAATAAATAACTTCTAACACGTCTTGTTTCCTCGATGTAGAATTCTTCTAAAATAAAAGTCTGTGTTGTTTTCTCGCTAAACAATGAATATAACTTGACAGAGGTTCATTTTTGAGATGTGACAAACAATTTCTTTTGTCAAACAATTGAAGTTTTTTTTCGCTCAAGGGACCAAGACATTTGTGCCATAACTCAATAGGCAAGTCATCTTATGTAGCATTTACTAATTCTTCTTTCACAGTTACTTGAATCACATACAAACTAGATTCTTTGATTCATTTTGCTATTATTAGTAAGCTTTTGCTAATAATATCCAATTTTCTGTCAGCAAATTTGCTTTTAGCACTAGCCTCATCAAGAGCACCTACTAATATTAGATTTAGTTTAATATCTAGAACATGTCTGAGATCTTTAAATACCAACTCACATTTTGTGTTGGTCTAGATACATGTATCTCCTTTTTCAATTATTCTGAAAACGTGACTATTCTCCATTTTAACAATGTCAAAATCACCGCCAGTGTAAAATAAAAAATACTATATTTTTTAAGTATCATGATAAGATGTTCTAGATTCACACACTCAACGTGATTCATTCATCATGAGATTGACAGTATCTTCGCATATAATGACATATTCACTCTCAGAGGCAGTTGCAGTTGTACTTTTTGTTTCTCTTTTAGCACATTATGTGATTTGTTCTTTTTTCAACTTTCAGTAATCTTTTTTTATGTGTCCAATCTTGCCACAATGATAGCACTTAATACTATTTTTACTTTTCGATTTTGATCTTCCTAATGTGACGTGTTGGTTCAATTACAAGAACCCGATCCAAGAAACTAATTAACTTACTCATTTTGTAGGTGACTATTTCAAGGATAAAGAGAACCTCAACCCAAACCCTCAAGATAAGGAGAGAGTATTCCTCACATTAAGGTGAGAGATACACAAGATTACAACCAATCATGAAAAAGAATTTTGTCTTCCTTTATCCAAATAATCTAACCATTTCTTTTATTTATTTTTTACTGTATTTATTTAGTAGTTCATTTGAATTTTAGACGTTTGCATGCATAGGAGGCCACAATGGTAATTTTCAAAGATAAGGTTGGTTGGCCAAACGAATCAAAAAGATAAAGTTGGCAAAATCAATTCGAATATGTGCAATTACATGTATTGAGCGTGCGGCTGAACCACTTGCTCGCGCACACATGGAGGATGACCGAAATGCACCTCTCATTATTTTATTATTTTTTGCATTAATTTTATCCCAAGTTCTTTTTTAAAGAGAGTTTTATAAAAAACCTTCAAAGACACTTATGTTCTGAGATTGAATTGAATAGAAAATTGAAGTTTTCTCTTCCAAAGTCGGGTGTTTCTTTTGAAGCTTCGCACAACCATCTTCTTCATTGTTGATTGTCGTTAAATTATTTCCATTTTGTGAATGCACCGGAGATTCTTAATAGGTGCATATCTTTCTATCATCTTAATTAAAGGTAGAGTTTAACGTAAGGGTGTACGAAATTTCAACCTACTTCGTTGGAGCACTCCTTCCATATTAGAAGACAAGGTCGAAAGGTGCCCCTTTTTTGTACTTTCTCGAACCAACCAAGGTTTTCCAATTAATTTTGATGTATGATTTTGTGTCATAACATCTTGGCTCTAGAGGCCCCACATTTCTTTGATCTCGCTTTCATTACTGATAAAGTCTCCACAGAAGAGTGCATCTTATTATTTTGCCTACTTTCTTCGTCAAAAACCGCAATTGCAATATCAATGAACATCAATGTTGTTTTTACAATAGCGTTGAGCAAATTTATAATGAGGTGATCACATGAATCTGACAAACTTTTAGTAAAAGTTCAGCTCTTTCATTTTCGTCGATTTTGTGTTTCATTGCTGTAAGTTAAGAAAATAATGTGTGAAGAGTA
Organism: Begonia peltatifolia; assembly: GCA_022433055.1. NCBI lineage: Eukaryota > Viridiplantae > Streptophyta > Magnoliopsida > Cucurbitales > Begoniaceae > Begonia > Begonia peltatifolia. The sequence continues at coordinate 2,230,300 of CM039528.1, read as the reverse complement.
TTAATGCAGTCAGTCATTATTGTCGATTCTGACATCCAAAAAATATACAATTTTATAGTTTTGTTAGCGTATCCCAGATCTGTTTGGCAGTTATCATTTCCAAGATACTTGACAAAATTTTATCTGTTAGAATAAGATGTTAAATGACCATTGAAAAAATTTTATCTGCTATAGTAAAATGTAAAATAACCATAATATCTTCATCTGCTTTGTTCAATTTCTTTTCTTCAATGTTAGTAGGTCTGTGTTCAATGATTATAGCACAATCATCTCTTCGCAATAGCAATTTTATTTTTAATTTCTACATTGAAAAATTATTTTCATTGTATTTTTCAATTTCAATATTTCCCGCCATAATCACGAGGCTCTAATACCACTTGTTGGAAATAAAAATATTGGTGGGAACAATAATAATATTTCTGCTGTAAAACGCAGAGAGTACTAATTAGGATAATTATCAGTAAAGATTGTACTTGATAATCTATTAGACATAATTATCTTTTCAAGTAAGTTCTAAGGAAATGCTGCAAGGATATCAAATGGTCACACTTAAAATCCAGTCCACTGGACAGAACTTATTTACACAGTACAATTACACTACCAAATAAATAATACAAGAAAGTATAACAGATGCGATCTGAAAAATATCAGCAATATTTTCTCAAATCATAAAAAATATAACGGCAAAGAAATAAGAGAAATAATGGTTAAAATAAACACCGAGAATTTTAACGTAGAAACCCAAATAAAAAAAAATCTCGAGTATCGAGTCTAAAAAAAATCTCATTATGGAAAATACGATTTACAATATTTTTCTAAATAACAAAAAATATTCAATAAGAAAAATCACCTCACTTAAAATTTATAACATGCACAAAAATACTACACCTATTTTTTCTCACATTTTTCTTTTCTCTCCATAAAAATCATCACTATTTCCTGCTTCTCAGAAAAGACCTTCATCTCTCGTCTTTTCTATAGGTTTCAGATTTTCTGATAATCAAATCGTCTGCTTAAAACCTTTATTTATAGGGAATTTCAAGAAAACACCTTACTCGAAATGAAAAAAATAGACGCGTGTAAAGAATACTTCGTCCTTTACAGTAAATAGAGATATTTTTCTCATTTAATAAGGAAGATTGTCACTGCAAAGAATACTTTTTCTTTACAGTAACTACTCATGGGTTACTCATCATTAAGAAGAAACCTCATAGGAAATAGAGGCAACGAGAGAGAATCGTCGTATGGGAGTGGTTGAACAGTGTTGCTAGAGGAGGCTTTGAGATAGAAAAGGTGTGTAACATCTTGAAATTTAGAAATAAATTTATTTAACCTAAATGTACTTTAATATGGTAACTAACCTTGTAACCTCAATTTCATTTAATTCTAAAGAATCCCCATTAAGTCTTACTTAATATAATTGAGAACTTAATTCACAACTAACCGTAATTCAGCTATTCCCATAATTAATCATAATCAATTATGATTAAAATAGACATAAGGAAAGTAAATCAAACTCCCAATAGAGAATTGGAATGTGGCCAAGATTTTCGAATAATGCAGAATCCTTTCAAAGGAAAGAATTTAAGAGCATCCTCTGTTACACTTCCACAAACGAAAGAACTGAGGAAATCTCTAAATCCCTTCTTCCTCACGCTCAATTTCTGCAATCAAATGAGATTAAAGATTTCACAACCAAAACCACACATCATCAAGCTCTGTTGAACCCCAACGAAAAACCAAGAGCATTTGCTCTATTTAGAAAGAACAAAAAGAAGAGTAGCTAGATACGCCACGCCCGACCTCCGACCACTGTGAACCACTCAAACGCGATCGAAGTCCTCTGAGAAATGAGAATTGCAGCCTCAACCCCTCCTCCGATGGAAATTTCTCTGTCAACCGAACACCACTTCGCGACAACACGTGCTACTCCTCTCCGACAGAACCTACAACCCACTTCCAACAGCGACGTCACACACACTCCCTCCGACGATCGTCGAAGATACACACTAGTTGTATCAAACGAAGCTCTCGCTCTCTCTTTTTTATTTCACCCTCTCCGTCGTGAAGATGATGAAGGAGAAGCTTTTAGGTCAATTGACCCAACTTGTTTTAAAAGCCAGAATCAATCTAGATAGTCAATCTGAACCGATCCAGCAAACCCAAGTCCTAAATGTTGGCTAACTTCACTCAATTTAGCCTATCTTTGTTGCCAGTCCAACATGTTATCAAATCACCTTGTGCAACAATTTCACCTTATTTTTTATAAAATCATTATATACAAAATTTTAATTAAACAGTGAAAATTATTCGAATGGTTAGCAAAAATCTTAAACTAAATTCTCTAGAAAATTCAAGTAAGTAAAATAATATTTTTTTCAATGTTTTAGCCAAAACTCTATATCACGAAGCTTTTATTAAATTATTTTATTATTCAATTTTGTTATTACTTATACTCGCATGTATAAATATTGATTTAGAAATATAAAAAGATAAAAATAATAGATCATAATGTATTCGAGTATGAATTGTATGAAAATGAATGGAAATAACGGAAACCATGAGAAGGCTGATGAAACTTTATAATGGTAAGGAACCGCTAATTTTCTGAAAGCTTGAACACATGATAAGGATGAGTTTCATCTAGTATTTAACTTTAAGCATAAAATTGGGTAATGTATATAATTAATTTAAATGCACGTGTTTTATCTTATTGAGTTTATCTCAAATATTAATTTTGTGATATATACGAGTTTTTATCTAAGATGAACTGGCATTGATCGAAAATTTTACAGAGACTGACGAATATATAGAGAAAGATGTTATAGTTGGCTCTAAGGGGTAATTTAAAGTTAATTTATTTTTTTATTAACATTTGAAGGTACGTCATTTTGGGATTTGAATAATTTTTGTTTAACTTTTTAGTTGGATAATTGAACGGAAGGTTATTTAAATTGAGTATGTTGATGTTTTATTCAATAAAGTTATTTTGTATTTAATTTTGCAATATTATTTTATGTATTAAATTAAGTTTGACTATTTTAAATGTTTCTGTTTAATAAATGATTTCGTTATTTTAAGAATTTTTAAAATTTAAAAATTTATAATTTCAAATGGAGAAAAAACGAAAATAAATTTTGAAATCGTTACGATATGAAGCTATGATATCAGTACAAAAGTATAATATATTTGTATAAAAAAAACGTAAGTATTTCTTAATGAGTCTTCTCTTTTACAAAAGAAGGAGAAACTTGAGGGCTAAAAGTTAGTTACCAAACAGTAACAAATACTAACAACTACTTGAATACACATACAAAGATCAAGCACCATGGTTCAACAAAGGCACTTGCGGGACAACTTTATCAATTATAGATCTTCTGATGACTTGCACGTTTAACTAAGTCTCGTGACTTCTCACAAATTGAATAGTTTCAACCACTCCACTCAATTATTGTGTTTTGATGTTCAACCCACTTTCCTAAAACAACCTAATATAAATATAGAAATTGTTCCCTCTTAATTCTCTTGCTATAATATTACTTATTTTGAATTAAAAATAATAAAAATTGAATAGAAATTATTGAGTTCTAATACTCTTAATACAATATTATTTATTTTTAATTAAAAGCAAAGTGGTTATGTTATTGTGTATTATCCCATGATAAACAATTTCTATTCAATTTGTGAGAAGGTAAGAGTTGAGGCTGTGTCGGGGTAGCTGGCATTAACTGTTTAAGGCAGTTGAATTTTGTTTAATTTAAGAAGAAAATCTTACCATAATAAATAGATGATGATTGATATTAATTATTAAAATAATTAATGAAAATAGCAGAAATTTTATTTAAACCAACACTCTAAGCTCGTGTGCACCGCCATTTTTTCAACTATCTTCCTTTGCGGACAGAGAAACACAATGGCGGCCGAACTCGATGACGGAGAACAATTATGTGGCCAAGTCAAAATCTGGGAGATACTGTTTAGCTTTGTTGATTCAATGGCGTTGAAATGCGCAGTAGAGCTCGAAATTGCTGATATAATACACTCACACGGCGGTCAGCCAGTCACCTTGTCTCAAATAGCTTCAGCTATTTCCGGCTCTGCCTCGCCCGATATGACCTGCCTCGCTCGCATCATGCGGTCTCTGGTCCGCAAAAAGATCTTCACTGCTTATCCACCTTCTTCTGGTGACGCAGATACGCACTACGGGCTGACGGAGAAATACAAGAAATGGTTGTTGAAAGACTCGGAGGTGAGTTTAGCGCCGATGATCATAATGCAGAACCACCCTTTGCAGATGGCGCCGTGGCATCAATTCAGCCGGTGCGTTAAAGAAGGTGGAACTGCTTATAGCAAGGCCCATGGTTGCGAAATCTGGGACTTGGCTTCTAAAAATCCTGAGTTAAATTCTATTTTCAACGATGCAATGGGCAGTGTAGCAAAAGTCGTGACGGATGCATTCTTATCGGAATACAAAGATGGGTTCGCCAACGTTGGATCGCTCCTCGATCTTGGAGGAGGGACGGGAAAGATCATAGCTGAGATCGTGAAATGTCATCCACACATCAAAGGAATCAACTTCGATTTGCCGCACGTCTTGGCCACAGCACCCGTCTTCCCCGGAGTTACCCACGTCGGTGGAAACATGTTCGAGGCCATCCCCAGCGCCGACGCCATTTTTATGAAAGTGGGTTCATTGTTAAAGCTCATTTTATGGTTTCAAACGCGTAGATGAATTTAAGGTTATATTCGTTTTAGTTTTTATAGTTCAAGTAGTTTTTAGGTTAGTAATTGAACTAGCAAACAATTGACATCTCTTCTTCACAGACTCTAAACGGCAAAGTTTCCCGCCTAACTATTGGCTCGTAAATTTTTTCTAGTGGGTGATGCATGATTGGAGCGACGAAAACTGTGTAAAGATACTGAAGAATTGCCGGAAATCGATACCGGAGAAGACAGGAAAGGTGATAATCGTGGATATAGTCCTGAATGAAGAGGGTGATGAGCCATTCTACGATACGCGAGAGGTGTTTGATCTCGTGATGATGGCTCATACAACAGGAGGAAAGGAAAGGACAGAGCTGGAATGGAAGAAATTGGTGAATGAAGGAGGGTTTAAAGGCTACAAAATAACTAAAATTCCTGCTCTTCCTTCCATCATAGAAGCATTTCCTTAAATCCCTCCTTCTTCTTCTTCTTCTTGTAAGAATATTTTGCTCCGTCTGTCATGTTAAAAGAAGATGCTTAACTTGTAAATAAAAAGAACTGTATTTTATTGTATCCTATCTTTAAATTTTCGAACAGGCTAAAATTTCAAAAATTATTCCTCTAAAAAGGTTTAGAGGAAGATATGTTTAACGTTTCAACAAAATTTGTGCATGCCATTGCCTTATGATTATTATTTCTTGTTTCAATTAACGGAAAACACGAACCATTGAACCATCAACAAAGTTGGCCACAGACGTTGGCTTCTTGATTATATTCAAGTGTTGGCGCTTCCTGGGTTCATCGTTGATTATGTTAACGATTTGTCTCTTCACAGTTAATGATGAGTGAACACTTGCTACAAATGACTGCACATGTGACATTTGGGTTAGAAGCATTGCTTGTAGAAACTATTGGACGAGTAAAGTTAGATGACTTTCCAACGCATCTGTCATCGATAACCTTTAGGTTCTATATCAACGTGATGTGCTTTAGACACACCTATCCACATGGTATCCACGTGATGTGCTTTAGACAGACCTATCCACATGATATCCACGTGATGAGCTTTGTTCCGGTCTTTCCCTATCACTAGCTCAAAAACAAGAAAAAATCTACCATAATCTTAAAATTATCCATTGGATGGCTCATATTGTCATAGCCCGAAATGGAGTTATGACCGCAACGAAAAGTGTTAACAATTTGTATCGTGATTGTTTGTATTGGATTAGAGATAATAAATGTGTTAATTGAGCCGAAGCAAGTCTAAAAAAATCCGACTCATCGAGTTTAACTAGTCGAGTCTAATAAATTTATTCTAAAAATATTTCAAACCAAGTCGAGTTGGCTTACGAATCACAAGCCGAGCCGACCAGAGCCGACCCGACCTAATAAGTCTAATAAACCAATAGTACATAAATAATATTATTTTATATTAATATATTATATATGTTTTGAAAATTTAATTATTGTAATATTAAAATACAGAAGTTAATCGGCTAAATAATAAAATTATTTTATTAATATATAAAATGATATGTAATTACAAAAAATAATATTTAAGACAAATAAATAAAAAAATATATCATTATATCACTACAAATTAAATACATTCTAACTATATTGACATCTATTTAATTGTCAATAATTTACAACATGTCAAAAAAATTACATGTTCAAAAATATAATTCGAAATTTAAATTACAATACATAAAAAATTTATAGGTAATTATCGATTTTAGTACTATGCACTTTATTTCGATTAGCCCTCTATACTAAAAACACTGGTAAATCAAACTCTGTACTTTGATTCTATTATCAATTTTGATATTCTATCAACAATTTCGTTAAATCCTCATTTAAAAATTACCAAACGATATTGAATTCATTTAAAATTTTTACCACATATTCACTACATAATGAGTGATAATCTAGAAATATTTGTGATTTTTTAACATATATACGAATTATTATAATTTTATTTTAGTAATTTATAAAAGTATTATAATAAATCATACAAGTTTTAGAAAATAACAAAAATATTTCTATTATCTACCCATGATGTAGTAAATATGTGAAAAAATTGTCAAATAAATACAATATCTTTTGGTATTTTGTTAAAATTAATCTTAATTTCTTTTCTGTTTTTTAAATTAATTTTTAAATAAATACCAAAAGATATTGGATTTATTTGAAACTTTTTTCACATGTTTACCACATCATGAGTAGATAATAAAAAAATTTTCGTAATTTTCTAAAAACTTACATGATTTATTATAATATTTTTATAAATTAATAAAATTAAATTTCAATAAATCGTACATATGTTACAAAATCACGAAAATTTTCAAATTATCTTATCATCAAGTAATGAACTTGTTGTGAAAATTTTAACTGAATCCCACCCCTTCCTCGTCTTCTATAAATTCTCTTCTACCTTCTCTATTTTTTTTTACCAATTTCTCTAGATCTCTCTCAATCTCAATTTGTTTTCAATCCATTTGGTGCTCTCAATCTATGGGTGCTATCAATTTATTCTTCAATTTGCTTCAGGAAGGTAAAATTTAATTTATTTTTTTATATTTTTAATTATATTTGTAGTTATGATGTAACATCCCGAGAACCCACGCGTTCCCGGTGCGCTACAGTATATCTACACACTATGACATACTAAAACTTGATACAATTCACTCAATTTAATACCATTTTCGTTTTCAAATCATCTTCAAAAGGACATTTGTGAGTATGAAAAATTTTTTACTCAATTCGAAAAAAAAAAGCCCTCCGAAGAGGGAACACGAAATCCTCAATATAAAAATATGTAGCGGGAAAGAAAACAATTTAAAATAGTTTTAAAATAAATCGACAAGACTCGAAAACCTAGGAAGGAGTTCAACACACCCCTCGGACTACCCAGATCCAGTGCTGCGCATCCGCGTCTCCCACTTCGACGCCCTGCACGCACCCTCACGGTGCTGCACGTGCCAACTCGACATCACCACGTCACGCGCACGCTCGCAGCGCCGCATGCTCGCAGCGCCGCATGCCCCATGCACCCTGCTTCCGTACTACACGTCCGTACGCACGCCTTCACCCCATGCTGCACGACCCGTGAGCACCCGTAGGGCCGCGTGCCCCGTGCACCTGCGACAACGCCGCACTTCCGCTCCCCTCCACACTTCTCTAACACTCACTGTACACATCCCGACTTATTTCATATCCTCTCGACTCTCAACCTCTCTCCCGAAATTTCGGCAGAGTAACGCCTAAAAACTGGCTATCCCAAAATTTAAACCCTACACACAGTTCACCAGAAACTAGCAATATTTATTTATCAACCATCTAGAAAATCTCCATAACAAAATAATCAAAGTTTAAAGACAATGAAAATCTATCAACTACAAATAAGAAAAGTCCACAGTATAGAGCATTACCAAGCTCCTACATGTGAAACACACGCATACGTCACCGAAATCACATGCACTCCATAAACCCCTATACAACCGACGCCTATACAATTCGTCTAATCAACTATACATCGACACAGCAAAACAAAATACCCGCAATAGCCAAACCACTACCTCCCGTCACCACGGGTCGGGTCGTCTTAACAAAATCTGCCGTCCGGTGCCTCGGTCGCACGCCGCCAACCGTCCTATTCTTCAGGGTTAGGCTCTCGAGACTCACCAACAATATCGTCAGCACCTACACCATAAAACACATAACATAAGCCTAACGCTCAGTTGTTTTATAAAATTTTAATTTTATAAAATAATTTAAATAATAAAATTACCAAAATGCCTACACGTGTTTTAACCGCTTGAAATTTTGTTAAACTCCCGTCCTCCCAACTTTAAAATTTCCGAAAAACCAACACTAAAACTAGATTCCAAATTTTATAACTTAATTTTACCCGTTAAAATATTTCTCGAAACTCCAACCGAGATTAAATTAAAAATTTCAGAAATTAGATTTAAAATCTGAAATTTTTCGGGTTATTACATATGATAACTAAATTTTTTATCATTAATTTTTTTTGTAGGTTTTGTATACGTAGAGTTGATCAATTCACACCACCTACGATATTTTGTTTGACATTGGTTTTGTTGTATCATTTTCTTTGAAATTTATTTTAAAAATTTATTTTTAATAGTTATGGATCCACATAATTATATTATTGTTGATGATGATATTGAAAAAATTAAAAAAATTATCCTACATTTTCAATAGGGCAATCATTTGCATCTGCATAAGTATCAACTTCATCACCTCAAAAAAAAAAAAAAAACAAAATATCTAAAGTATAGAAATGTTTTGTAATAAAAGAATTTAAAATTGGTAGAAAAGTAGAATGTAGAGTTCAATGCAACTATTGTATTAAAAATTATGCATATATTTCTGGTAGTTCAACTAACACACTCGGTAAGAATTATCAAAAATGTCTTTTAAACGAGCAAGTTGGAAACTCTACACAACGATTATTAAATGTTAGTAACAGTGACACTTTCACCGATAATGATGAATTTAAAAAATTTATGAAAAAGTATCCTACTCCTAATTTTAAACGTGTTCCTAGAAGTACAATTAGAAATGATATTATTAAAATGCTTAATAATATGAAAAATGAACTAATTTTATTTTTTTCGAGCGCTCCTTCAATGTCTATTTGTATCACCTCTGATTTATGGAGTGCACGTAATTCTATAGGGTATGTCGTTGTAATTTCTCATTTTATTGATGCCTATTGGCAATTAAATAAAAAAATTTTAAGATTTCGTAATTGTGAATATCCTCACACTGGTATTATTATTTATAGATATATTATAACGATATTGCAAAAAGATTCTATTCGAGATAAAATATTTAGCATAACACTTGATAATACTAGCGCTAACGATGTTGCTATTTCTAATTTTAAAAATTATTTTCAATTAGGTACTACTCACGATTCTCTTTTCCATATGAGATGTGTTTGTCATATTTTAAATTTAGTTGTTAAAGATATTATGACATATATTTTGCCTAATATTGAATTAATTAGATCTGCAATTTCTTATATAATTGGATCTAATTCGAGCCAATAAGAATATATAAATTTTTGTAAAAACCGATGTAGATAATCGGTACAATTCTACTTATTTAATGTTGAAAAATGCTAAGTCATATTGGCAAAATATTTGTACTTTTATTAATGAGAAAACACCCAGTATTAATCTTGATAAATCTAGTTGCGATGTAGTTAATATATTTCTTGATTTTTTTAAACCATTTTATGATACTACGAATGAATATTCGAAAATTTATTATCTCACTTCTCATCTTGTTCTCTCAATTTTTATAAACTTAATGGGTAATTTTGCAGAATATCAACAAATAGATGAATTTAGAGATATTCCTAATAAAATAGAAATAAAATTTAAAAAATATTGGCTTGACATTCTTCTTATTTTTTGTTATGCATATATAATGGATTTTAGTTATAAATTAAGAAGAGTATGTCACATGATTAATAAAATTTTTAATAATTTACATACTAGTTATTTACTTTCTCCGGATCAAATAACTAATGAAATTGGTAGTTTATATTCTTCTTATGAATCTAAATATTATAATGTTAGCCGTTTACGTGTTTCTTCACGTGATAGTTCAAGTAGCGGTGGTAGAAATATTGTAGGTTCACAATTTGGTATTCATGATATTTGGAGTCAATTAGATACAGATGTTTACTCTAGTTCTATGCAAAATGAATTAAATATTTGTTTTGACACTCGATATTAATTTTCTCGTAAAGAAAACTTTGATATTTTAGATTGGTGGAAAATATTTTTCACAACATATTTTATTTTTTCAATAATGGCACGTGGTCTACTAATATCTCTGGTCTCTAACGTAATATCGAAGTTTGCTTTTAGTGCATGTGGACATGTGTATGATGAACTCCGAGGACAACTTGCACCCAATCTCTTAGAGGCACTCATTTGCATGAAAGATTGAAACGACGCCATTACGAGAAAAGAACAACGAGAGGAAGAAATACTTGAAGATTTTAAAATTTTAGATGTCGAAGAATGAAAATTAACATTGTAATTTAAATTTTGAAGTATTTTTTCAATTTGTAATTTTTTTTGACATTTTGCTCATGATTGACTATTAGATGGGTGCCAACCTAATTGAGATATGTTTAATTTGTAGTGATACAAATATAAAATTTATAATAAATGATATATTTTTTATATATTTATTTAGGAAAAGTTAAATAGTATGAGTTCATTTTTTTTTTGTTCTCAAACAACTTGTTTTTCACCTAATCAAACCTATCTTATTATTAGTTTGCAATTCACAATATGGATTAGTGTATTTCTAAATTCCCAAATTAGGAAAGTTAAGAGCTGATAATTCGCTCCACTTGGGCTATTGATCGGCTTTCTGTGTAAGTGACAGCCGATCAATCTTCGAACTGGGGCGATTGATCAGCTGTCTATAAAATTTTACATACAACCGATCAATTGCGCCACTGGGGCGATGGATATAACGACTCGAAAACTTACTCGTTTCCGGTTCGTTCTCTGCTCTGATACCAACTCTGTAGCGCCTTGAAAATCCACCGATTTTCGATTTGCTCTGCTCTGATACCAACTCTGTAGCGACCCCGAGTCATCCCCGGACCTGGGTCGCTATCCTTACTTTCACCCATAAAATTGGTAAAAATTAGTGTAAATTTTAAAACTTTGTTCCTCGACTTAAAATGACATTTTTTAAAACATTTAAAATCATTGCAGCGGAAGACTCTGTTAAAAATCAACTTAAATGAAGTTTAAGTTTTAAAAGTAATAAACAAAGGGTACCGGTCGACCTCTGTAGGCTGCAGTCGACACTTGGTTCATGCTGCACCCAAGGGTCGACACTTATATACAAAGGTCGGCACCTGGTTTGCCTCTGTTTGCATCAGTCGACCCTAGCGGTCGACACCTCCATGCTCATCATGCTAACCAGTCGACACCTGTATGTACAGGTCGACACCTTAAGACTCTTTGTCTGCCCCGGTCGAACCTTGCGGCCGACACCTCTGTCATTTTTACACTAACTGGTCGACACCTATAGACGCAGATCGACACTTTAATCTTTTATGCCTTCGCAGGTCGACCATCGCAGTCAACATTCATCTAGGTTTGGTTGACCACTAAGCCTATAGATCGACACTTCCTTCATAGAAATTTCATTAAAACCTCAAATCTTTCAAATACAAACCGAGTTTCGACTCATTATATACATAAAAAAGGACTACTAAAAGTTTGAAATCCATTTTCTTTTTAAAACGATTCAAAACAACTCCAACTAACCCCAAAATCTGTACATACGCCCACTATGGTCAAAACGTCCTAACAGCCGGCCGAATCGTCCACGAGCTCTCCAACTTCCTTCTAGTCCTGGGTATACTCTGAGTACTCACCAGCTATCATTTCATCACCTACGTCACAGAATTCATCTATCAGCTTAATGCTAAGTAAGTAATGCATATAAAACATAAACGCTGAAAACATTACATCTCCGATTATATTCAGTTTTTACAATTTCGTCTCTATTTTTATTTTCGTCTCTTTCTTATACATTATTTATTTTACCATTGGGTTCTTCTTTACGTGCTAAATCAAGGTGACATACCTCGTGGTCCACCTCACGGGACAAGGCTACCACGTAAAGCGGGGAAAGAAGTAATACAACTCGCGGTCCACCTCATGGGACAAGACTACTCAACCCCACCTTCATTATCTTCTCAAGTATTTTTTTCGTTTCGTTCTTCACGTCACATCCTACTGTTTCATTTTGTAAAAATATGAAAATTCATTTTCATTTCGTTCTCGTACTTTAGAACCATGATGCATCATCAACTAAAATATAACATAAAATAAATGTACATGCAACCTACCGAACTGTAATGTAGGCCTGAAGACAAAAGTACCTACGTACACTACTTACCTGACGCCCTTAGCAATTGCTCGTATTTTGTATGCTAAAGCAGGAAAGTGGAGAACCCATAAAATCACACATTCATTAACTCTACTTTCCTTCCGACTCGTAAAACTCTAAAGAGAAATAACAATTTAACATCTAATCTAACTAAACCTGAAATTTGGCTCTATTTCCGACCAATCTTCGGAAATTCATAACTATCTCAATTCTTATCTGATTTTGCAGATTCAAAATACTACGGATTCCTTAGAACATCTAGTTCCTAACGGTTTCATTCATTTCCCAATTCAACATCTACAATTTGGCTGAATATGGCCTAACAGAAATTGTTCTGTAACCCAAGTTTTTCGGCTATCCAAACACAATCATTTCCATAAAAACCTATACCTAATCTTACTTCCAGATTAAACACCAATACACGAATAAAAATCGACTATAATCTCAAAATTTCACATCTCTCTCCTAGGGTTTACCAAACTATCCGATAAATCTGTCTAATTTCATTTTTAACGCTCAAAACTTCTAAAGGACCAACTATTTACTAAAAACTAACCAAAATTTACCTTAGATTTGAAGAAACGGAGAGGAACCGAGAAGGATCGTCGCTGAAAGGAGAAACATCGAGGGAGGAGGGGAGGAACACTGAAAGGGGGGGTGGGGGGCGGGGATAATAATAATAATTCTAATTACTATAACGCTCTCACCCTTTAATCTTTTAACCAAACGTTTATTCAGTCTATTTCTGGTTAGATTCTTAAAATTTTCTCTTTTCCATTAGTCTCAAAATAATCCCTTACTTAATAGTATAAAATTTTCGTCCTCAATTCCGACAAAAACTCTGCCGTTTTCTGATACGTAAATCCAAAAATTATCTTACCGGAAAGTTTTGGGTGTTACAATGGATCGGCTGTCACTCTGTAAAATTTTACAGAATGACCGCTGATAATTCCACTTAGGTCGTTGGGCGATTGATCGGCTATCTATAAAATTTTCAAAAGAGTGAATACCGCCAACAACGAAACTCAATGCCGAAAACTTCCAAAGCTCTGGCACTTCATAGCGCCTCTCGAGTCCACAATTTCGACCTCCAACTCCTCCTTCGAAACTCAGTAAATCTCAGCCATCATGTTATATTTATTCCACAATTTGATGATGTAATCGAAGTTTTTTGCTCCCTGTCGTCGAATTAGGGATAGGACCGTGAATTCTAAACTTGAGGATGGAGTTTAGGATATGATCGGCATCTACATGCATGACTATGTGCACGCCCAAGCAAGTGGCGTGCAATGTGCACGACCTATCGGGAGAGCCAATTGATCGGCTAATAGATGACTAGCAACCGAGAGGGTGCCGATCGATTGCGCCTTTAGCGCGCTCGTTTGGCTCCGCGAGCGGCATGCCACATGGTATGTTAATGAATTTTTTTTGCTTTCTATTATCGAATTAGGGTTGCATACATTATTTGGTTTTTATTGCTGAATTCTAAACTTGAGGTTGGTTTGAATTGTGTCTTGAGATTGATTTCTTGAAGTTGTTTTGAATTGTGTGTACGACTACTACAATGAATTTTTTTTGCTTTATGTTGTCGAATGGCTGTGTCGCAATCTCGGGGGCCGCCTTCGGGTTTCTTGGCCACCGACAAAGCTAACCTGCTCCTTTACCCATTTTACGCTTTATTTTATTTGAAAAATTTTGCAAATACGCAACGGAAATTAAATTTAAAACATTTAAAAACGGAATGATAAAACTGTCGTGTGAAAACCAAGTGTGAAAGTGAGGACTAAATTTTTTTTTTTAAAAGAAATCGACGCCGCAGGCTGTCGACCGAACTGCTAAGCCATCAGCGTCAGCGCTAGCGCTGACCATTGAGGCCGCACACAACTGGCCATGCACGCGCTCTCCAGGCCACGGGCGCGCTCACTGGACCGTGCGCACCTGGCCGCGCGCCCCCTCCTCGACACTGCGTGCCCATTGCTCATGTCGCGCTCCCTCGTCGCGCACCACCTGCGCACTGACACCGCGCGCCCTGCGCGCTACCTGACGCTGTGGGTGCCCCGCACAAGTGCCACACTCGACGCCGCGTGCGCCACCCTCGACGCCGCCCACCCCACTAGCGCCACACACCACGTCGCCCCCCGCGCGCCACTCTTCATGCCGCACGTGCCCTGCATGCGACCTACCTAATGCTGGGCGCTCCGTATGCGTCACCACCGACACCGCGCGCCCCCCACGCGCCACTTTAGACACCGCGCGCGCCATCTGACATGGAGTGCCCCACGCGCGACCCATTCGACGCCACGGCGTTTTCCTGAAATTTCAGCAGAGTAACGCCTATAAATGTCAACCCCAAACCTGAAAATCAAACCACAAAACAACACAGTATCTCCCAACAAATTCCATCAATATAATCCCCGACCAAAATCTAAACCTATCAATCCATGTTCTAATCCATATTACTAAATAAAACCGACTTTTAAAGAAAGCAAATCCATCAAACTGTTGACATCAGAACTGCACTATACAAGAGATGGGCCACCGAAGTTCACAGTGGGTTTACTCGGTTGTCAACGCAGCTCAACCATTACATTTAATCTTAAGTTGTCTTAACTGCTATGCTCAAGCTTGATGCAAGTTCATCAAAGGAAACTTGATGCCGACATCCCCGAATTCTGAGCTCACCAAAGAACGGGCGGTGCTGCTGTATTGCATTCTCACTCGTCGATCCATAACGTTGGGCGAATTATTCACGATAATATCAGTGCATATCATAAGGGTTCCACCATTGCTGGCCATATCCATCCCATCCCATCCTCATCACAGACCGATGCGTTGCGGAGAATGTCCCTATGAGCTCAACTGACGAGTCTTGAATCCAGCAAAAGATTTATGGCTCCTCAAATATTTCAAGAATAGTTAAGTGGCTATATGGCACCGCTAGAAACAATGGATTGAGATTCATTGAGCATGATACTAATGCTGAGATTCGTTCTCAATTAATGTCATTGCCTCGTATCCGGCACATCACATATGATATTATGACGAGTGCACAAAGTAACGTAGCGCAGACAAAAAGAGACAGCGCTGAGGCTCGCCGAAAACAGCGATATCAAAACCAATCAAATATGCCACTCGATCAAGACGCCTCTTCATCATCTGCCATACTACCTCGCTCTTACTCAACTAACGATGTGCGGTAGATGTTAGAAAATCTCACCATCAAACAAAGCCAAATGTTTGCTAATTGGGCTGCTCAACAAATCACCTTTAAACACGATGTAAGACAAAGGCTGAAAAATATTTCTGATCAGCAAACACAGTTATCACGAGAACAGAGCTGCATCAGACATTAGTTGAGGAACATGCAAAATCATTCACTAGAGCATACATCCTTCTTTGCACGATATGTGAGAGCATTAGATGTTCATTATGACCATTCGAGTCCAGCTTTATTCATCTTTCCAGAGCACCAATTGAGGCTATATCACCCTCAACAAGAGGGTGAGGACAATGATCAGTCTAACACTTCATGAGTTATACTAATTTTCACCTACTTTTTAGTTTATTTTATGCATTGAGGTCAATGTAAGTATGAGAGTGATTTTAGCTTACCTTATGACTTTGATATATTAAAGCTATATTTTGGTTATGTAATATGAAAATTTGGTTGAAGTGTCCATTATTTAAATTTTAAATAAATTCATGTTTTATCTGCTAGAAAAATTCTTTAGTTTGTGTGAGTGGAGCTTACAAAGTTGAACTCAAAATCTTGCACAAACTACACTCATATAGTTTACGTATATCGAAACGAGCATAAATAGAATGAGGGAGTGTAGCTTCATAAAAAGTTTAATGAAATATATAATATATTTATATAATCTCGGCTCGTTAAACTCCACTCGTTAGGCTCGTAGCTCGTGAGCCGGCTCGGATTGAAAATTTTTTGGGGTCAGTTCGTTAAGCTCGACAGGCTCGTTAGGCTCGGCTCGGCTCGGCTCGGCTCGACTCAGCTCGGCTCAGCTCATTTAACATCTCTAATCTTAGGTTAAAATTTTAATGGAAGATTCAGGTATTCGCTTACAAATAGCCCAGTTTTAATTGGAGGCAAAATCCTTCAATTTGGGCCTAAAATGAACCTAAAATCGTAAGCCCATAAGGAGCTGGGTTTCCCCCCAGACAAAACAGTGTTGTCTCCCGACGTTCCTTTCGAATCGTTCCCCAATCAACTTACCTTCTGCAACGGCGACTTGTTCAATCGGCGCGACAGAGTCAGGCCATAAAGAAGACCTACATCCACCATCACAATCCATCAAGATAAACTTCCAATTGATTAATCCAAGCCAAAACAGAGAAGGAGAAAAACTTTCGATTAACATTGTTAACCTTGCTGATTCCTCCAATCCACTCAAGAAACTGTCCTAGCTAACCTCCAATTAAAAGAGAAACCATTCGTTCAAAAATCCAAATTTCTGACACATAAAATATCAACACAGAGAAGAGAGGAATTTGGCTTCACAATTTCCGACCACTGGTGTTTACAACTGATCCAACGCTACGCTGACTCTCCTGAATCAAGTCGAAGCCTTCCTCGTCCAAACGCTAAAAAGTGAGCTCCAATTTCTCTGCAGTGAACATTCATGAGAGAAAGCGATAATGTCGCGGAAGGGGGAAAATTGCAGAGGATGAGATGAGGCGATGGAGAGGAAACCGTGGGAGGAAAATTAATGGAGAAGGAATTTCCTTCTTGGCAGCGAAACGCTCGCCGATTTATGGAAGGAAATTTCTACCAGCAACTTTCCATCCTTTCTTTGTTTTTTTTTTTTTAATTTGAATTTGTGGATGCAACAAATCTTTGAACAGAATGAGTGCCTCTACTACCATTGAGCGTAAGTCGTCAAAATAGACTCTCGTGCTAGGTTAGAGACCAAAAGTATTAGATGATCATATATTATTAAAAATATATATATATATTTAATTGAGTGTCAAAATACAAATTAAAAATTTATGAAAAGTGTCAAAATATATATTTTGTTTATTTTTTATGAAATTAGAATAAAAATTTATATATAATTCACTTCCTATAGATTTTGGAGCTACGATTCCCTCACCAGAACTACTAACTAGCATCATTTTATGGTGTGAATAATTATGTGAAGTATTAAGTTAGGATATTTAATTTCGTAAAAAAGAATATAAATTAGAAATTTTATTTGTTATTTGATTATCGATAATTAAAAGGTAATATAAAGGCAACTGGGCTGGAGGAGATTTAAATTTGCTTCTTGCAATTACTACTTGTGAGACCCACCACCTTGATTTGGGGAGCACACCAACAAATGAACCATGAAAGAGGAAAAAAAACGTATACACGTTGAGAATTTGTGAAAAATTTCTCCCCTTAGTTAATTGTTCACCTCCCCCCTATCATTTGGTCTCTCTCTCTCCATAAATTTCATTCTTCTGTGAAGCTTTCTTTGCTCACCCCCTTCTTTCTTTTCGACATTTTATTTTGAATTTGAAACTGAAATAATTGAGTAAGCCAACATACAGAGGAGGTTCATGGTCAAGGGTAAAGATGTTCGAGTAGCAATACCTAATTCTGGGTAAGTTAATTTTGTCTTTTGTTTTTTCCTTTTGATACTATCAATCGCCTATAGTGTTACTCAAATCCTTCTACGTTGGAAGCTAATTATTGGTATTATTTATGTGATCTTGGAAGAGAGGTACCTAGAATTTTTGGCGTTAAATACTCTGAAGTGGAAGAGTCAATCCAGACTATTTGTAGTTGTCGTCAGAGGTATAAATCTGACACTTTAACTCTTTAACGTATCTGCAAATCATTAGTTTTTAGATTTGATTTCTGGCATGAGTTGTTAGTTGCAGAGACCTTCGTATTCTGCATGTACTCATTATCGTCAAACCCAAACCATTAAGGATATGAGACCCAAATTTATGGACTAATGAGCAAATTAGATATAAACGTCTTTTAAGGGTAAATTGAAAGATCAAATAGCCCAAAAATAATGAATGACTTTATTCTTTGTTAGGTGTCAATTTATTGAATTAAAGTGCAACTTCGTTGGCTTGGACTATTGAAATTATTGGATTTGACCGATTGTATATCCACTTGAGGTAAGAGTTTATTTTATTTTTGGTTAAGTATTATTTTAATTCAATAATTAAATTCATTTATTTAGCATAAAATGAACATTTAATTTTATATCACTATTTTATTCACATCTTTATCAATTGCATAGTTTTATCAATTGATGTCAACTGTGTATTTTAACTAGAAGTAATAAGACAGCTGAATGAGCCGTGCCCTTGGACCCAAAACCCAAAACCTGATCAAAGGTAATTATGTGCCTACGACCGTCGAGTGTCGATATTTTGAAATCATGGCTACGACTGCCAAGTGTCGATGTCGGAGTCCGTGAGATGCTCCATTTTCACTAAATATCTATCAAAGTTGCATAATTAGATTTTTATTAAATTTATGCATCGCATCTTATAAATGCTGAAAATAAACTCTATCCTTATTGAGTTTAGTCGACTCACCACAAACGACTCCTTATTTTTTTCAGGATCCAGTAAAGGAGAATTCTACCTAACGGCGCGAGAACCGCCTCTGGACAAGAATTCTCTAATTTTAATAAATATTTCCTTAAAGACTTTTTTTTAAAATTTTAAGATTAGAAACAATTAAGAATTTACAGACTTTATTCTAGTTGTTTCCCTGTGTTCCTTTATTTAGACTTATATCCTCACATTATCTAGTATCATTTGTTGAATCTATTTAATCCATTGTGTTTCGGGCCCTGGTTTTATATTAATTAATAAAAAAATTTGCTGCATTTTTCAAGTCAATAAGATTAAAGATCGGACGATGTAATCCTTTTCAACCCGGATCGTTCCCTGTTCTGTCCCCGGTTTCTTCTGGGGTGTGACAAAAATTTTGGTATCAGAGTCCCAAGTTGCCAATCCTGAAAAGTGACACTTGTAAGATAGATAAGGTGATGATATACTAGAATTATTCTTGAGCAAAAGTACATATTCTAACCAAGGACATAAATTATCCTTTTTTTTCATATTATTAAAAATGTCACCAAGAATAGCCCCTAGTAACCGTAACCCTGTAGCACCTACTGTACAATTGGTTGGATCACATGGATGCGACAATCTGAACATAGAGGACTGACACATGAAATATTTTATGCAGTGGGAGCGGATAAACTTACTTGTGTTTGTTGAGGATGCTGACCCTTAAGTTGTAGAGAATTGGTTAAGATTGATCATCAAGAAGTTGACGGCTATGAGAGCTCCGACAGAATATTGGGTTAGATTTGCAATCTACTAATTCGAGAAAATGGCTGAAATCTGGTGGAAGTCTCTGAAGCTGGACTACCCTTGAGAGGATATGACCTGGAGCCAGTTCGAAACTATTTTCAGAGACCATTATTGCAACACCAAACATCGCCAGAAGATGATTACGACGTGTTATAATTTAGAGCAGGGAAATCTTACCATACTAGAATACTATGTCAAGTTTATAGAATTCTTAGTATATTAGTAACATGGACCCAGTAGATATGCTGGTGAAATTCTGATTGAATTTAAAGTGCAAGATTAAACACCAATTGATAGGCTTTGATTTTAATTCTCTTCCTGAGGTAGTTATTGTTACTCAGCGTGTTGAAGCATATTTGAAAGAACAATTTGGTGTATACAAAGAGAAAGTGAATGATGATCAATGTGTGGGAGGCAAGATAACCAAGAGAGACTTAAAGAAAGGAAAAAATCGTGAAGGCTCTAATCCAGATAACTTTAGAGAATCTTCTAGTACTACACCTTATTCTAATGAACGTTCAGGGCCATATGTTTGTCACTCTTGTGGATAGCTTGGACACTTGAGCAGAAATTGCCCTACACATCAAAAACCTCAAATTAATTCAGCACCTTCTCAAACAAACCTTAGCAAGCCTGGTTTTGGGGGTAATAGAGGATTTTTGGGTCAAGATCAATGTTATCAGCATCAGTATCAGCCATCTGGTACCAACTTCCAGAAGTCTATTGGGTATCAACAGTGCTTTGCTTCAAACACCACTCCTGATGTGACTCCAAATCATATGGCTAGCGATAACCCTAATTTATCGAGGGATAGATTCGGAGGCAGTAAAAGAGGAAAGGAAAAGATGACTGGCTAAGCTTATGCAGTTACAGGGTCTAAACCTCTTGATCTATCTAGCCAGGGTGTCATCGATGGTATGATTTCTTTATTTAATACCATAATGCATGTCTTATTTGATACTGGAGGGACACATTCGTTTATTTCCACATCTTCTGTTAATGCATTGGGTGTAGTTGTAGAAGAACTTTATAATTCCCTTATTTTGAATACTCCTATGAACAAGAAACATGGGATGAATCTCATTGTTCGTTCTGCAGCTATTATAATTAATGAACACAAAATACCTGCTGACATGATAGTTATGCCTATTGATCAATTTGATGTGATTCTAGGTATAGATTGGTTAATCCTTTATAGGGCGATAATTGATTGTCGTCGGAGAAGAACAAACCTTACACTGAGAGATGGAAAGGTTTTGGTACATCCATGCAATGCCCATATGTTTCCTGTTATTTCTGTTTTATGAGCTTGTTTGAGAGGTCAGAGGAAATTGGAGCTATACAGGAATACTTTTGCTATTGGAGATAACTATGCTACGGTCGAGCATGATTCTGATTTATCAGTAGTTTGTGATTACCCTGATGTTTTTCCTAACGATTTACCTAGGTTACCACTCTATCGGGAGATTGAGTTCTGTATCGACTTGCTACCCAACACAGCTCCAATTTCAACTGCTCCCTGCCCTATGGCTCCTACTGAGTTGAGTGAGTTAAGAACCGAGTTAAATGACTTGATACAAAAGGGTTTTATTCGAAATTGTATTTCGCGGTGGGGATCAATAGTTTTATTCGCAAAGAAGCATGATGGTTCGCTTCAGTTGTGCATAGATTATCGCAAATTAAATCACGGGACAATCAAGAATAAATATCTTCTACCAAGAATTGATGATCTATTTGATCAGCTCAGAGGATCAAAGTACTTCTCAAAAATTGATTTAAAATTTGGCTACCACCAATTAAAAATTCGTGAACAAGATATTCCAAAAATAGCTTGTCGAACTCGCTAGGGGCATTATGAATTTTTGGTACTTCTATTTGGACTGACTAATGCACCAGCAGCTTTAATGGATCTGATACATCGAGTTCTTTAGCTTTATCTTGATCAGTTTGTTGTGGTGTTCATAAACGACATTTTAATATATTCTAAGTCTCGTGAGGAGCATATGGAACATCTAAAATGAACAGCACCTTAATCTGTCTAGTGCTTACGTGGGATTAGACATATTGGGTTGGGGGGTCAATGTGGAGAGTAGAGACCACTCATTCAACGTGCACCACACGTGATTCGAGAACGGAGAGTCACCGCGCTGGATCGGCCCCCTAAAACAGGGGACCGATCCAGGGCAATAACCACTCGTTCTCATCCCTCATTTTTAGAACGGGAGGTCGATTTGGGGCTGTGACCCTCCATTCTCAAAATTAGAGTTAAGAATAGAGGGTCACAACTCTAGATCGGGGGGCCGATCCCCAACTCTATATAAAGAATTGACCCTCTATTCTCACCCCCGCTGCTGAAAATCTCAATTTTCTCTCAACTACCCATGCGATTCCAACACAAAATCTGACCATTACCATGTTGATTTCTCCATCTATAGTCGTTTTCTTCAAATATTATCTAAAATTCTCACAAGTTCGAGCCTTAAATCGTCTAAATCCCCAAATCCTAAATTCAACATAAATCCCCAAAAGTTTCTCAAATGGTTCTAATAATTAATAATTAAACGAAAGGCTGCTCTATCACAAAGAGGTCCGTCACAAGGTGGACCATCTCATGGTGATCTTACTAATCGGGTACCGTCGTCACAAGGTGCTCTGACTAAAGAGTGACGATCGCCAACTAGGTATGTGTCTATGAAATTTAGAAATCAAATGTGCCAAGAGCAATTTAAGCAGAATATGTTAAACCATTCGGTTATTCATTTTAATACTATCAACATTAGAGGTTGGGAGTTGTTGGAAATCAAGTAGATATTCTACAGAATCGGCTTACAATGTGCCAAGGAACGCCATCATCCCATCTTTGCAGAACCTGTGGCTAAATTATATATCTAATTTATTTGTTCATTTTGTAGGTAAACATTTTGGGAATCCAATGGAACCATTCAACTTGAGGACATGAAAGCAATCAAATGATCTCTCCAAGCTAGAGGATGGAGCTACCTCTCGGCCACCCCGAGCTAGGTTCAAGAGTTGAGAATCTTTTCACAAGCCATTGAGGACGAGGCTTGTCATTTAAGACATGAAGGAGCAAGGTCCAATTGCTCTAATGGAAAAGAAGCCTCGACCACTCAAGCTTTAAGAAGGAAGCTTGTTTCCTTGGATCAAATTTATGTAACCTTAAAACTAGTTTTATTTTTTCTTAAAACTTTATAACTTTTTAAATTGGTTATGTAACATTTAATGGCTGCAACGTGGAGGAAAGTAGGCGGTGCAAAACATGGAAAAAGAAAAAGTTAAAACATGTGGTTTTTTTTACCGAATTGTGGGTGCTCAATGGGCCCTAAACTGGCCTTGTTTTCTTCTAGCTGCAAAATCCTAATTGAGAGCTACTAAATGGAGGGAACAAAGACAAAAGACATTAATATTTGGAAAGAGAAGAAGGGCACTAAATTGGCATGGCACAAAGAAAGCTTCCGGCCATTAGTTATGGCCGAAACTTTCCTTTTTAAAAACTTTCCAATTACCATTTATTTTTTACCTAATTTTGTAAGAGGGAGAGGGCTATTTAATCCACCCTTTATGACTGATGTTCAGCCGCTAACTCTTAATAAAAATTTCCTACAAGTTGTCTTCTTCAAGACCAAAGCTCTTGAGCCTTAAAAAAGCGCCCCTACGGTGAGTGATATCTGTAAAAGTGTTATGCAATTGTCTTCTAATTTTGTGAGTATTTTGGAAACTCTCATTGCTACTTTTTCTCTACCTTTTCAATAGGTAGAATTCATAGTAAAAGAGTATAAAACTCTCATCCTTTGGAGTGCTCTTCTTCAAAGAAGAAGCCAAATCCAAGAAGGTGCTAATTATCACCAATCTTAACCAACAACGCTATGTTCTTCATATCTTTCTCATCCTAACGATTCATTCTCTTATTTTTGCACAAAACCATCCTCAAACCCACAGCTTAAATTTTGCGTCAATTCATTTTTAGACGAGAGAGTTACGCCTCTCCAAAATTGGCATTCCGTTATTAGCTAGAGTAGTACACCGAGCTCCAACAACCTTTGATATTTTCGTTCATATCTTTTTCATCTATTCACGTTAGCCCTTGCAATTTTGAGGGCATTCCTCTAACATTCACATAAAGGTTTAGTTAAATTTTTAAGTTATTTGGTTTTGAAACGTAAAAGTTACGCATTCTAAAGTTTGACCCAGTTTTAAACCATATTCTGTTTAATTCGAGAACAGTTTTATGTTTTTATTTTGGTGCATCTTTTTAAGTGCTTTCTTTTGGATACAAAAGCACGTCACCCTACATCGGGTGTAAGCCTTGAGGGACGATACCTACGAGTGAGTTGTTCCTTTGTTTTATGCAAACTTGACCTCTACTGGGAGGGTAGGATGGTTGAAGATGTACATCCTTAGTACAGAGATTGTCATACATCCACAAACAATTAATGAAGTGCTCGGGTTTGCCAGAGAAGGGATTTGGGTGGATATATATTACCATGTTTCCCGAGATTGCGATTTTTTCAGATCAGTTGAGAGGCTAGACTTCCTTGGAGAAATTCATCGCAATTCCAACATTGCTGGGTTCGTGAAGCCAAAATCCAAGGAGTTGAACGTTAAATCTCGAGTTATTCTCAATCTAATAACTCGTACAATTCAACCTCGGGATGGATATAGAGATCTCGTAAGCTACATGGATCTCTATGTGATGGAGGAGTTGTACAATAGGAAGATGTTCGACCCTAGCTTCATGATTTTAGGTCACATGTATGAGATCAGTTAGACATGTAACAAGAATATGTTGTACGATACGTCGATATAGAAGATCATCGAGTGAGCTCAAATTCAGCTGCCAACTAGAGAACAGATGAAAGCACATAGATCCGTCAATGTATTTAATAGACTTCATTTGATTCGAATAGGTCTAATTGAAGTCGACGGGACTTAGATATTAAAGGGAAATCATGGGACCTCCACTTCTGCAAATGTTCCTATAGAGGACACCCCCTCTCGGCCATTGTCCCCCCATACGACTAGTAGGTAAGATAGGATAGAGCAGGTGACAGAGTTTCTCGTGCGCATAGTCAAAGAGCTAACTGTCACCCATAGAGAGATGCTTAAGTCCCAACAACAGTTGAGACAAACGCTCATGGATTGGATGGAGCATGACAACAAAGATGTCCCACCGTAGTATATTTTATGTTTACATTTAATTTTATATATTTTACTTTATGTTTGTATTAAAAAGATTTTGTTTGTAACTTTAATTTATGTTTGTTCTTTAATTTGTGTTTGTCATTTAGTTTATGCTCTATGGTGGATAGCTGTACTTTTAGTAATGGTTTTACTTTATGTTTGTATTTAATTATTGGAATCTGGCTTTTGGGTTATACAATTGTAAGTTGAATATGCATGAATTATTTTAAAATAGCTATGGAGGAGCATAGAACAAAGAAAACTCTGCCAATTTTTACAACTTTATCTCACTAAGTTACACATTTTTACAGATTTATCTCACTAAATTACACATTTTTACAGAAATTACAGACCAAATAGTCATACATTTCTGCCTCTTTCATGTATAGAAAATTCCTGCATATAAATAAAAAAACTATATTAGAAAATAATTAAAGTGTCTTTATAAGTGAAATGTGTTGAAATATACCTATGTCTCATCAAATGTGTTGAAACTCATAAATGTAGCGACCCCGAAACTGACTAGCCGATTTCTGGTCCGGTCTCTCCTTACTCTAATACCACCTCTGTAGCGACCTGGAAACTGTCACGGTTCCAGGTACGCTCACTATAATCACTCACACAAATACACTCGGAAAATTCGCGTAAAATTTTAAAACTTTCATTCATTGACTTAAAACGACCTTTTGGAAAACATTTAAAAACGTAGCAGCGCAAGACTTGAGTTAAAATCAGTTTAAATGGAATTCGAGTTTCCTAAAGCATAAAAAAAACATATCATTTTTGGTCGACTCCTTTACATTCCGGTCGACACTTCCATCTATTTTTCTCTGGCGGTCAACACTTGTGAGCACCGGTTGACACCACGTTTATTTCTGTCCGCGTTAGTCGATCCTTGAGGTCGACACTCCCGTCTATTTTTCACTACCGGTCGACACTTGCATGTACCGGTCGACACTTCATTTCTCTCTGTCTGCGTAGGTCGATCCATGAGGTCGACACTTCCGCTTATTTTACACTACTGGTTGACACTAGCATGCACCGGTTGACACTTTGTTTCTCTCTATCTGAGTCGATCGACCCAAGCGCTCGACACCTATAGAGTTTGGTCAACTCTCTTACGCGCAGGTCGACACTCTGTACGCATTTCTCCAATAAGTGGTCGACACCTTCTAAAGACTGGTCGACACTTGCTAGGCTTGGTCGACCACTCAGCCTATAGGTCGACACTTCCTTCACTGAATTTTACCTAAAAACTTTAAATCCTATAGAGAAACCACCGAAACTCGACTCAACGATAAACTAACACAACTTACACTCTTCTATCAACTCAAAATCATTATTTACATAGAAAAATGACTACTAACGTTTGAAACTCGTCTGTACATTCACATGACTCCAATCGACTCAAAACCACTCAAAACAAGTCAGAACAAATTCGACTAAAATCAAATCAACTGAACTCCCTTACATACCCTCGTCCTGGTCAAAACGCTCCAACTGGCGACTGGACCGTCCTCAAGCGCACTCCTCCAACCGCCTCCTCATCTTGGGCACGCTCTGAGTGCTCACTAGCTATAGCGTCGTCATCTACATCACAGAACTCATCTATTGGCCTAATGTTAAGTAAGTAATGCATAAAAACATAACACTGTAAACAAATACATCCTAACATATGCAGTTTTTACAATTTTGTCTCTACTTTCGTTCTCGTCTCTTTCTTACGTCTTCTTTATCTTCTTACTGCTAGGTTTTTCTTTACGTGCTAGATCAAGGTGACACACCTCGCGGTCCACCTCACAAGGCAAGGCCAACCTCAATTTAGTAAAGTAACACACCTTGAGGTTCACCTCTTGGGACAAGGCCACCACGTAAAGCGGGAGAAGAAGTGATACACATCACGGTCCACCTCTGGGGACAAGACCACTCAACCCCACCTTTATTATCTTCTTACTTATCTTCTCATTTCGTTCATCTCATCTCATCCTACTGTTTCATTCCGTAAAAACATGAAAATTTATTTTCGTTTCGTTCTCATATTTTAAAACCATGATACATAATCACGAAAGCATAATATAAAATAGACGTGCATGCATCCTAACGAATTGTGATGTAGGCTCGAAGGCAAAACACCTACTACACTACTACATTACTTACCTGACGTCCTTAGCGATTCGTAATTCAAAATTCGTAGCTCGCTCGCTAAATTGGGGAACCTATAAAACCACACATTTATCAGCTCTACTTTCCTTTCATTTTATAAAACTCTAAAGGGAATCACAATTTTACATTTAATCTATCTAAACCTGAAATCCTACACAATTTCTGACCAAATTCGGAATTGCATGACTTATCCAATACTCGTCCGATTTGGACGATTCGAAATGCTATGAACTTCTGATGATGTCTAGTTTCTAACGGTCTAATCTAATTCTTAATCCAACAGTTACAACTTGATCAAATGAGGTCGAACAGAAACCGTTCCGCAATCTGAGTATTCGGCTATCTAAACGCTCAATCTTTTCTGTAAAATCTCGTAATCTACTCCCACTTTTAGCTTAAATACCAATGCACAAATAGAAATAACTATACATCTTCAAACCTCGTATCTCACTCTTAGGTTTCACCAAAACTACCATATACTCCCTCTACTGTAACTTTTTGTCGCTTAAAACAACTAAAGAACTAACTATCTTCTCAAAAAGTAACTCAAACTTATCAAAAATCTGAAGATTGGCAAGAAACGGAAAGGATCAGCTGTCGCTAGAAGGGAGAACGCAGAAGGAGGTGAAAACTTCGGTGGGGAAGAAGAAACACTCGATGGTGTTTTACGTTTTGTTTGTTTTGTTTTTTTTAATAATAATAATCCTAATTATTAATTCGCCCTCAACTTTAAACCGTTTAATCAAATTGCTATTCGGTTCGTTTGTGGTCGAAATCTTATAAATCCATCTTGTTCATTACTCTCAAAATAATCTTTTACCTAATGGTAGAAATTCTCCGCTCTCAATTCCGACCAAAACTCCGCCGATTATAATTACATAAATTCGAAAATTAGTTTTAGCGGAAAAATTCTGGGATACCTTGTCAGGACAAGTGCGACTATAATGCTTCCATCGCCAACATACACCATACGACATCATTGAGTTCTACTTAGTAATTGTCAAATTTGATGGCTCATCGACATCTTGCATTATTTTTTTTCGGCCTACTAGGTTGGTGTTTTCTTTTGTGAGGAAGAATTTGATTCATATTTTGTACGGGCGGGTACGTGTTTGTAGTTAATGGAATGAATGAAGTTTGAGTACATATGTAGATAAGTTTTCCAGTGATAGTATTGATGAATGTAATTTTTCACCTGTAACAGCTACACACACATATTCATATCGACAACATATTATTTGTTGTTGTTGCTTACTTCAAATCATGTAGCTTCTGCAAACATAGCACTCCAATTTCGAACTTCACGTTCTAGCTTCACAAGTTTTTTCTTATCTGGGAACACAAGACATCTGTTGATGACGCCAACTCCTCATAGTTTTTTTTACAATCCGAGTCATCAAGCACTTTCAGACATCTCGAACATAGTCAAAATTAGTTTGTCCCTAACAAGTAAAAGAACTGCATTGAATGATTCACATAAATTATTTACACTTGATTCACACTTGGCAATTGAAGAAAATGCATGGCTAGCAAAATATTTAGTGTTTGTGCCGTGAAGATATTCTTGTTTATTCGGGTTAATCTGATGTAAATTCCTCATTTCTGTCTTGAAATGAAAAGTTCGGTTGCCTTATCCGCATTCCATATGGCATCTCTACATACTCTGCCTTGAAATTAATTTTTAAATTTGCTTTTATCTGCTGGAGGCAGTAGCGGTGTTCGGCTTACGGTAATTTCTACTGCACAACAGGTAATAACCTCTGATATTTGAAAGAACAACCGAGTCAATATAAAATAATATAACTATCACAACACCCCAATATTTGAAATAAAAATTACAAATACATTATACCTTTTGTCGATCCGAAATAAATGTCCATTCGTATCCTACTTCAGTTTGTAGGTATTTTTTCAATAATTTCAAAAACTACGTCTATGAGTCCATATACTCTGATTCCACATTGACAACTATAACGGGATATATTCCATCATGGTCGTCAATGTTGATGACTGTCAGTAATTGACCGAAACACGAGCCCTTTATATGACAACTATCTAAAATAATAGGTCTACCACACTGTAACAAATCTGTCTTGTAAGTAGCCATATATATATATATATTCATTCGAATATGCCTGACTCATTATCAGTAGAACCCATCAAATAAGTCTGTAGGCCCAATGTGCTAGTTGAATTCGATTGACAAATTTTTTCTGCATACGACCACAATAATTTTTATTGTTCGTCGATCTTTTCTTTGTTAAGTTTTCGACTCCCTAACTTAATATGTCTAGTGCCACATAAGCACTAAACAGATCGGGGAGTCGTTCATTTTAGATCGGCCTCCTGATCTCGTAAATTGAGAACGGAGTACGATCGGCCTATCGCCAAAGTTTGATTTGTTACATTTTAGATAGTTTAAAATTTTAGTTGTTAAAATTTTTCGTTTAAGAGTTATTTCAAAATAAAATTATACTTTGTGGTTCAAATTGGCTTTATCCCTAATTAAAATTACTTTATTTGACATTCTACTGCACTTATGAAATTTTGTCCTTGAAATTTAAGACAACCTCCAAGTTCTACCGAACAAATAAAGATATTTAGTTGTTATTTCTAACTCGAGTTGTTTGAGTAGTTTTTCTTTCACTGTAATTCTTTTACTAAATTCAAATCAAAAATACTTTTACAATGACGTAGAATTTGACTTCACGGACCAATATTCTGATAGGCTCCTTGTAAGGAAAACCTCCTGTTCAGGAGTTACCATGCAAGTTATCCACAACGTACTCATTATAGTTTTTAAATATGGAGTATTTTCCATTTCATAAAAGATTGAGTTTAACATATTTAATAATTCTTAAACATGCTAATAATTATCAAGTCATCATGTTCATCGTACCAAAACGACCAACACTACATCTTGATTAGACTTTCAAAAAATAAAGTCCTCAGTCTCAAGTTGAAACTCTCTCCCAAAGATATTTGCATAACTTTATATCTAACACTTAACCATCTCGATCCATTTCTACTAATTTGAATCATTATAATCTCACATAGTCTAATAATAACTTTTTCTCCATTTAGTCACTACATGAGGGACCAACTCGGTCTTCTATCAAAAGGCTTTATAAGACAAACTTAAATTTACTTTATACTAATTTCCATGAACTCACTCAATAAACAACGAGCAATTTATCAAGATAATACAAAAGTTTGTATTAATTGTAGAATACTTTTGAGAATTTAGTTCATATGCTTAGACTATCCATCCATTTAAGAATGATTTTCAGTGTTAAAAAATAATTCAATAGTCAAAGTTCTCGATAAGATTTTTTATAATTAATTCATAGATTCCAAACACTAATTAGTGACTTTGTAGACCAATAATCAGAATAAGAAATGATGTTCTTTGTACAAAGTTTATTCAATTTAAACAAAGAAAAGTCCTTCCTCAACGAGATAACATGAGCAAATTGGTCAATTAAACCAATCACCAACCTAAGTAACCTCATATCAGTGCATAATTACTGCCAACCTGATCACAAGGTTTAAAGTAATCATATTCTATTTATACTCTTGCATTAAAGAAGAGCATCAATAGTAACTAGTCTCAAATGTCATGACAGCTCATTATATAAAAATTATATTAATTGCTCCCACACACAATGCTCTAATTTAGTCTATCAATACTTAAGTTCAAATTATGACACCCTTATCACAACCTATATAAGTATGAAATTTCAATCTATGACATTCAACTAAAATTTCTTGTGAAAATTCGAATCATTAAGTACTACTCTCGTTATAAAATAATAAAAATTTTTCGGTACAAACATCTAATCATTTTTCTCATTACGGTAAGCTCATCAATAACTCTTTGCACTTATTTGAACTACTCTTTAAGCTCACCACACAACTCTTGTTTTTTCTTACTTGCTGCAAAAGATTAGTGATTACATTTAATACTATATTCACAGTTATCAAATTCTTCACTTGATACCACATACCATAATCATCAATAGACAAAATTTCTTCGTGATTCTCTAAATCAATAAGAAGAAAAAATTTTGAGGACCGCCCAAACTAAACAACTAAATTAACTTGCGAAAAATAGAATATTCTACTGAACTGAACACCAATCCATGCCTTTCCTTTGACACTGGTCCTGTAAACGAATGAAAAATGTCTTTTAATGTGAGTACCTAGATTCAGCATTCCAGCAAAACGATCATTTGACAATGGGCTTTGCGGGTTGGTCTGTTGAGTGAAACGGTATGCTCGTATGGACTTGACAGCTTCAGCTTACAAGAACCCGAGCTAAGACCAGAACATAGAACACATCACCATAAGTCTTAAGAGAGTCATCCCCGTGGTAGGAAATACGTCCTAATTCCTTACCACAAATTATCAGGCTAGACTCCTTACT
Source organism: Begonia peltatifolia (assembly GCA_022433055.1). NCBI lineage: Eukaryota > Viridiplantae > Streptophyta > Magnoliopsida > Cucurbitales > Begoniaceae > Begonia > Begonia peltatifolia. The sequence goes on along the minus strand of CM039528.1, from coordinate 2,198,496 downwards.
CCCTACCCCAATAATAAAAAACCGTTACCCTTACCTAACCATACAAGTACCATAATAAAAAATCTCAGAATCTAAGAAAAAAGACCTATACACAAATAAGTGCAAGCCCAAATGAAAAAACTCACCATTAGAAGGTTATCTATCCTTTTCTAAGTTACTTGGCATACTTGACTCAAAAAGAACAACAATAATTTCAGAAAACAAGCGTCCTGTCAGTTCTAGCTCATGAGCTGAGAATTTTTTATCTGGATTGAGAGAGGAATAATTCCAATAGCAACCTTGATTTGAACTAGTTCTTTCGAGTTGAATGAAAGCATACGTCATAACATTGGCCTACTGGAGCGCTATTCCAAAATAAAATAAAAAATCACGATTAATCTACACAATTATTTTAATTTATCAGTATGATATTTACATTGCATCATGCAAAAGAATATTTAAACTTTAATGATAGATGAACTCTAATTTAAATTTTCGTCTTACAATAATTTTATAATAACATCAGCAAAAGATGATTACGACCGTAGATAGTCTCCGAGGATGTTCTCACACTACTAAGATCACAATAGATGTGTGTATATAAACCATTTATATTAAACACTATCAATCAGTGTCAATATAGGTTTCATATTCAACATGTATTCTAACTCCCCAAAGTTGACAGATACTTGTCAGTCCGTACAACTTTAACATTCTTGCACATTAGATGAAGGAAAATTTTATCACCGTGGCAACGACAACTAGCCAATAATATTTTTTGGTTGCTCATGATTCAACAAGGTCACAGACAAGGGTAGGTCCCATAAGTTATCATCTCTAAAATTAATAAGCCCAACTAATTTGATTAACATTCAAATGTTATATTTCCCTCCTCTTGACATGCAATTGATAATCATTCAAAAATTATAACAAAAATTATCAAATGCTCCATGTGTTCATCCCGAGTCTTAAAATAAAGGAATATATTGTCAATAAAACCTGGACAAACTAAACCAAATAAGACTAGAAAATTTGAGCCATCATCTATATAAGGTAATAGTGAAAATGATTGCACCAAATGGCAAACTACATTTCTAAAATACTAAAAACACCTTTAAAATTTATTATACAAATACCATTGTCGCAAATTTTAAGTGACGAGTATCTAATCTTAAATTATCAATAGTAAAATACATCGATTTGTTCAAATGTTTGAACATTTTATTTAACTTCACCGATGGATAATTAATATTGATCGCCGCTTGATACATTCTCAATTAATTAAACATACAAGCGGAACTACCCACCGTGCTTCCTAACATTATCACTAACACCTATCATTGCAATAAACTTTAAGGAATATAATCATTATCCAGTAACTCATTCAACTCGGTTTTAAGCTCATTTAACTCAACATAAGCTATCATATATTGATCAAAAGAAATTTGAGCAATATTGAGGACAAAAATAAATAAATACTCAAATAAATCATGTGGTCATTCAGTAACCCTAGCACTTCCTGAAGACAATATCAAGGTACACTATCATCTGATAAAAAAAAACATCTACTCGACTAACACAATCACCGTTAACAATAAAATGCTTTCATGTTCCAATCTCCAATGTCCACTCAACAATCTTACAAGCAAGGTTAACGAGAATCATTATAAAATCATTGCGGGGCATACCACGACTTGTCACTTACTAACTAAAGAGTCAAACTCTTTGTATACAAACAATTATGGCTTTATTCTCACTCAACTTGTCCATAATCCAGTTTACACAATATCTTTAGCATCTTCCATTTATATTATGTGAGTATAAATTTCGTACACATATGAAGACTATCACAAACACTTCACCATTTACACATAACAATGACATCTATTCCCAAAATATTGAAGCTGGTGCATAAACAAAAGAATCTTGTCATAAAGTCCAACAGCACTTAACTTGTGAAAATAAAAAGTCGTTCAAACTACGATGCCTTTGTTAACTTAAAGTATATTTTAAAATTAATATATTTTGATGATGAATCTTTCTATTTAAACTTTTGTTGATTATGATTATGTCGATGATAAGTAAAGAAAATATTATACTATTACTTCTCATTTAATCTTTGTAACGTGTGTTCAAGATTTTTCAATGTTCAATAAAGTTTTAGAACTCGAAGTTAAATGATTTCTAAAATGCCTTCAAAGTGTCGACTGAATTGACAAAGTGTCAACCGCTAGTCATCTTTAAAAAATTTCAGAGAGCTTCAAGTGTTGACCGAATAATGCTAATGTCAACTGCAGAAACAAATACAGAAATTCTAGAGAGTTTCAAATATCAATTGGACAGTACTTATGTCGACTGCAGAAATTTCAGAGAGTGTCGATCGAGTTATTTAACCACTTTTAAAATAACACACAATATCAACAAAGTGTCAACATATTAGGAAGTGTCGACTGCACTAGCTGTTTTCTGAAGACTCTTATAAATAGAAGAATGAATACTCATGTAAAACTACTGAATTTGAAAATTGCAACAAAGTGCTGCCGAATCAAAACTTAATAGAATCCCTTCCTTCAATTGATCACTCATCTCTCCTAGTTCATCAATTTGTGATTGTATACATTGAGAGTCTGTGAGATTTGTATTCATCGATATTTCGATCACATTACTATTTTTGAATATGTAAAGAGTGACACCCAAAAAAAGAGTCTTGTAAGGCATTGATTGATGCCCGAAAGATCAATCGACTAAACTCAAGAAGTTGAGATTGAGAGGAATCTTCAAGGAAAAACCTTAAAGCACGGATGTAGGCAAGATCGGTCAAACCGCGTTAATAACTCGGCTACATCTCTTCTCCCTAAACTCCTTAAATTTTGCTCACTCTAAGTTTTAATAGTTAAAAACTAATCTTATTACTTGAAAATATTACTAAATTTGAACCTATGCAAATTAGTAAGTTAATCACAAAAAAATTGTTAATAATCTAATTTACTCTCCTTATAGATTATTTTCAATCCTATAATTGTTATTAAAGCTTGCTGTAAAACTTTTTATTGCAATTATCATTGCTTTATTTTGATCTTGCATAATGGCATTCAATTTGAACTATTTGCATGTAGATGGACAATCTATCTCTAGGCATCCACTTTTTTTATGGAAATGATTATGTATATTGAAAAGCTATGATGAAAATATTTATTCAAATTATGGATTATGATTTATGGAATGTCATTGAAAAAAAACCATATATTGTGCTCTTAATGGAGATGAGTTTAATAGAGTACAAGAATGTGACAATGCCTTTGAAATTTTTTGTTTACTTGATATTATGCATAAAGGACCTAATCAAGTGAAGGAAAGTAAAAGGAGTATGCATGTGCATGTATATGAGTTATTTTTTAAGGAAAATAGATGAATCTATTAGTTCTATGTTTACTCATTTAACTAATGTTATTTATAGTTTGAAAGTGTTTAATAGAGTTTATCCAAACGAAAATTTGGTTAGGAAAATACTCTGATGCTTACCAAGAGGATGACAACCCAAGGTGACGGCCATCAAAGAAACTAGAGATCTCAAAATTATTAAACTAAAAGAACCTATTGAATCACTAATGACGCACAAGATAACTATGAAAGCCAGAAAGATCTAAAAGAAAAAGAAATCTCTAAGAAGAAAGACGTTGCTCTCAAGGCTTCCTCAAGCAAACAAGATGAATTCCAAAAGGAAGAAGATGATGAGGAGATTGCCTTCATTACGAGTTCATTTGTCTCAAAAAGTGTTGTCTCTTCTTCCAAGTCTTTCCAACCTCTTCATATGAACCTTTTCGGTTCTTAAAAAAATTGCTAGTTTAGGAGATAAACATTATGTCTTATGATTGTTGATGACTTTTCTAGGTTTACTTAGATCTTCTTTTTAAAATTAAAAGATGAGATATTTGACAATTTTCTAGCTTTAAGAAGAAAATTTAAAACAAAAAGAATCTCTCTATTGTTGTCATTTGTGGTGATTATAGTAGAGAATTTGAAAATGAGAAGTTTGAGTGTTTTTATCTTAAAGAGCATATTTTCTCTTCGCCTAGGACTCATAAAAAAATGAAGTTGTTGAGAGAAAGAGTAGATATGTCCAAGAGCTAGGTAGAACTATGCTAAATGAGAATTCCCTTCCCAAAAATTTTGGACGGAAGCCATTGCAACAGCTTGCTACGTTCTTACCCAAGTTTTCATTTGTCTATTCTAGAGAAAAATCCCTATGAACTTGGAACGATAAAACAACAAGCGTAAAATATTTTAGAACCTTTGGTTGCAAATGCTTCATTTTCAATACCAAAGATAATTTTGGTAAATTTGGCTCAAAGACGGATTTTGGGATATTTCTAGGTTATCCTTCAACTAATAAAGTCTATATAGTTTTTAATAAAAATAACTCTAGATGTTGAAGAAACCATGCAATTCACATTTGATAAAATATCACAATCGATAAATATTGTGGAGTTAAATGATGATTTAAAAAAAGATATGGACTCTCTTGTTATAGGTGAGAAGGATAGTCCAATTCATGAAAGCACCCTTCTAAAACTTCCTTTTAATGTATTAGAAATTATTCCAATCACTAATGTTAATGATGTCTTTTTTAAGGATTGAAGATATGTTAAAAGTCACCCCATGGATGCTATTCTAGAAGATCCTACCTTAAGAGTCAAAACTAGAGACTCCCTTAGAAACTTTTGTGCTAATATAGCCTTTATCATTAAACCTAAAACGTTAGATGAAGCCGAATTAGATGGGAATTGGATTATAGCTATGCAGGAAGAGTTAAATCAATTTGAGATGGATGATGTTTTTGGGAACTTATTCCAAGGCTTAAGGATCACTCCATTATAGAAACAAAATGAGTATTTAATAACAAATTTGATGAAAATGAAGTTGTCATAAGAAATAAACCTAAGTTGGTTGCTAAACGTTATAATAAAAAGAAGATATAGATTTTGAGGAAACTTTTACTATGGTAGCTAGATTAGAATCCATTTGTATGCTTTTAGTTTTTTCTCGTTTTAAGAATTTTATTCTCTTCCAAATGAATGTCAAAAGTTCATTTCTAAATGGGGTTATTTTGGAGTAGGTGTATTGAGAGAAACCTTTAGGATTTGAAGCCCAACATAAGCTCGATCATCTTTTTAAGTTCAAGAAGCACTCTATGGATTTAAGCAAACTCTTAGAGCTTGATATGATAGATTGAAAAATTTCCTTTTAGAAAGAGACTTCAAAATAGGTAAAGTTGGTTCAATCGTATTCATCAAGCAAAAAAAAATGACATGCTTATTGTTCAAATTTATGTTGATGATATTAACTTTGGTGCGATGAATGATTTTCTTTGTAATGATTTTGCTTCCTTAATGCAAAGTGAATTTGAGATGACTATAATTGGAGAGTTGAGATTTTTTTTTAGAATCCAAATTAGACAATCACATAATGATATCTTCTTGAGTTATGAGAAATATCTAAATGAGCTCTTACAAAGATTTAGCATGGATTGTCAAAATCATCTAGTGCCCCTATGAGCAACACAACAAAATTGGATAATAATGAGCATGGAAATAGTGTAGACATCAAGAAATATCGAGGAATGATAGTTTCTCTTCTCTATTTAACTGCGAGTACACCTGATATTTTCTTTAGTGTATATTTATGTGCTAAGTTTCAAGCTTCACCTAAGAAATCTCAATTAAATGCGATAAAAAATAATATTCAAATATTTAAGTTGGTTTTATGATTTAGGATTATAGTATCCCAAGAAAACATTTTGTGAGTTGATAGGAAGAGTACAAGTGGTACTTGTCAATTTCTTGGAGAATCTCTAGTATCTTAGTTCTCTAAGAAATAAAATTACGTAGCACTTTCAACGGTCAAAAGTAAATATAATGCCACATGTATTGCTGTGCTCAAATGCTTTGAATGAAACAAACATTAGAGAACTATAATCTCTATTATGATAAGATTCTGATTAAGTGTGATGATACTAGTGCAATCAATATTCTAGAACCAAGCATATTGAGATTAAATATATTTCATAAGAGATCACATTCAAAAGCGGATATTTTGCTATAATTTGACAACTCGATTAACTAATTAGCTGACACTTTTACAAAACTCTTGAATGAAAAAACTTTCAATAACATTTGGATACAATTAGGTTTGATCATGTATAGAATTAGCACGAAATGTCGACCTCAGAAAGTTCGGGTTGACACTTCTAAGCTTCTGGTCAAATTATTTTTCAAGTAAGTGCCGACCTTGATACACCCCCACCCCAGAGGCCGGTGACACGATCCCAAGGTAATTCATTTAACCTTGTTAATCTTTATACTAATGACTATTCTATTTTTGTAGGTGGAGGTCTAACGGATTGCTCGGAATGGAATGCTTATGAAGAGATGTTCAAAGACTTAGCATGGGAGCCCGAAGCCCACAACGCGTACCAGCCCAAGCACTTACTCATTTGGGAGACCCAAGGAGAAGCACTTAAAGATCAAAGGGGAATTTGTCTTCCCGAGGATCCTTGATGTAACTCTCTATTTTATTGTTTTAATTTTTGGTCAAACATTAGTTTTGTACTTTGACAAACTTTGCTAGTTTTTACCATTTAAGCATGCATTAGTTGGTGTGATTAGGGCTAGATTGAATGGTTAAGATAGATGGTGTTAAGGGTGGAAGTCATTAAGCCCACAGAAGCATCATGCAAGCCCAAACCAATGAAGGGAGAGGAATCGCGCCACTTGAAGATTAAAAGTGCGATCCATTTGAAGAGAAGGTCGAGCCCATAAGATGGATAATGCACTTTTCAGCTTTTAAATTTTGAAATGATACAACTCATGTCTCCCAAAGATGGCAAAAGATAGTTTGCCTTGTACGTAGCACATCTACATGGTCTAAGGAGAGAGAGATCGTCCAACTGGCGGCCAAGATCAAATCAAAGATTTCTATACCAAATTTGTAAAAGGCCGAAGCCCAAAACACCATAGGTTTACGTAGCATCGTTATTGATGTTTGTAATCAGTTTTTTGGAAATCAATAAACAGCGGTCAGTTCTCTCTCAAGATCCCAGAGCCGAGGCTCAAGGTAAGTCCTTGATTGTTCATCAATCGAGTGGAGTGTGTCTCCAATTGTCTTCCTACCCGTGGTTACTAGGAAGCTCTTATCACCACCTCTTCTCATCCTTTCTAAAACCTTAGAAAAGGAAGGAAAGGTGGCCAAAACCAGATCCTACACCGTTGTAATTCTTCTTGAAGATTACATTCTCCGATTGGTGCCATAGTTACCATTTCGGGCCGGTTCAGGAATTGATTGCATATTTCTTCTTTCATTTTAATTTTCACAAATATTGAAGGTCTTTGTTTACCACTCTTGAATTCTTCTTCATAAATCGTTGCATTTTACATTCATTTACTATTTCTTAATCTTCGTTGAGCCGAGAAAATCGGTTTGTGTTTTTATCGTATAACCTTGGATTTTGCAGATCCAAAGGTTATCAGACCTAAACAAGGACTAATCGACACTTCTAAGCTTCAGGTTTAAACAAGTTTCGAGTAAGCGTTGACCTAGGAAGGGAACGGTTAACACCTTAAAGCCTCTGATAATCCTGAAATATACACTAGTGGTTGACTCTTGTGCAAAAGTGTCGATTGGCGAGTCGTTTTCTCTCTAGTTTTGTTGATTCCCTCTATCTCATTTTCGCTCTTGCATAGAGACTCTCATTTTTTTTTCTCCTCTATGCTTTATATGGCATCCTACTCTCATATCCATGGTCATTTTGTATAGCGCATAATAAGGATTTATAATCGTGCTTCTCACATTGATGCTCCCACCGAATGATCAACATTGCTTTTTCAAAACGAGTACTCCAAAGATAATTAAGACACGGATTTTAAGCTCAAACTTTTGATTATATCTCAAAGAGTTTCCTTTATCGGACTTATAGGGTTAGATTTTGAGAAACCATGTAAAATATATCCTATACAAGTTAGAGGGATCCTAACTTCTAGTTAGGATGTTTTATACTAATATAGAGTACACTCTTTGTCCTTTAAAAATTTTGAGTTATGTGTATGGAAAACACATCAATTTATGGATCCTGAGTTTATTTGTAATGTTTTTGATTTTTTGAGAATGATTATGAAAAATTTACATGAACCTTTACATTGAAACCTAAGGCAAAATATTTGAACGTTCGTGCTAGAGTTTTTTTCAATATGATTACATACAATCTATTGCCTAGAGATAGTCATCGGGATCACATTATCAGTATGAACCTCTATGTTCTCCACATGTTTTTTAGACGTGAGAGAGTTAATGTTGGACATATCATTATCCATCATATGTTGAATGTCTTCACCAACTCAGCTAAATCTTTTCCATTTAACCTTCTCTTGATGAAAGTGTTTGAGCTTAATGGAGTGGAGATTCCTCATAAAATTCCATTGTCACCAAAGAAGATTGACACATACACTGAATCCACTCTTACTAGAATAGGCATTGCTTGGAATGAGGATGGTGAGTGGTTCTTTAAGATGCTTCATCAAGGATCTTCGTTTGCAGGTCCATTTGTGAACGCTAAAGACTACGTGCATTTCCAACTTGGCCACCTCTTTAAGCGATTATCAGTCTCAGACCACCTTGCGTTTTCACATGATTAATCGAAGACTTGATGATTTTTCTCACTTCTTCTGGTCGCATTCCTTCACTAAAGATTTTGATCATCCCCCATCTCATGTTGATGATCCTCCGCAAGACTTATGATTTTGTTTAGAGGCTTTACTTATCCTTGACTATTTGTGTGCTTGACTTTGTTGTACACTCACTTCTGTTTAGTCACCTCTTTTGTTTGGGTATAACTTTAATTAGGTTTTTTTTGTCTTGCCAAGACTATTTACTTTATCTAGTTCTTATTTAATTAGACTCTTCTCTTTATGTCTACATGGATGACTCGTGTTTTGATTGTTTCTTTATTATTCTAAGTCTATATTATCACTGTATGTTTGTTCTTGGATTTCTTTGTGTTTTCTTTGGCTTTTGGGGAGTCTAAAAACAAATGTTACTTTACTGATTTTTTTTTATAATGCCAAAGGGGGAGAAAAATGAATGAACTAATGCTTGCATAGAATATAGTGTCTAAATTAAGGGAAAGCGTTTATTTTAAAATAAATTTACAATCTTGTGGATTTATTTTGTAATCATGAAAAACAGAAAGATTGTTAACTTAAAGTATGTTTTAAAGTTATTATATTTTGATGATGAATCTTTCTATTAAAACTTTTGTTGATTGATAATTATGTCGATAATAAGTAAGGAAAATATTATATTAGTTCTTTTCATTGAAAAATATCCTTTTAGAGAGATATTTAATCTTTCTAACGTGTGTGTTCAAGATTTTTCAGTATTCAATAAAAGTTTAGAACTTGAAATTAAATTATTGCAAAAAAACATTCAAAGTGTCAACGTAAGTGATAGAGTGTCAACTTCTACTCATCTTTACGAAATTCCAGAAAGCTTCAAGTGTCGACCGGATAGTGCTAGCATTGATCGGATAGTGTTAGTGTTGACCGCAAAAAACAAATGCAGAAATTCTAGAAAGTTTTAAGTGTCAACCGGATAGTACTAGTGTCGACAACATAAATAAATACAAAAATTTCAGAGAATTTCAAGTGTCGAGCCGACAGTGCTAATGTCGACTGCCGAATCAAATGCAGAAATTCTAGGAGCCTTAAAGTGTCAACCGAGTTGTTGAATGCCTTTTAAAATAACATACAACGCCAACAAAGTGTCGACCGATCAAGAAGAAGTGTCGACCGCACTAGCTTTTTTCTAAAGACTCTTATAAATAGAAGAATGAAGGATCATGCAAAACTACCGAATCTAAAAATTGTAATGAAGTGCTACCGAATCAAAACTTGAGAGAATCCCTTTCTTCAACTAATATATCACATTTTCTAGTTCATCAACTTGCAAATTGAATACATTTAGAGTGCATGAGACTTGAATTCATCGATATTTTGATCTCATTGCTATTTTTTATGTATAAAGAGTGACGTCCTGAAGAAGAGTCTTGTAAGGCATTGATTGATGTCAAGAAAATCAATCGAGTGAACTTAAGAAGTTCTAATTGGAAGAAAGTTTCACAGCCTTGAAGCCCAGATGTATATAAGATTGGTCGAACTGTGTTCACAACTCAATTGCGTCTCTTCTCTCTAAACTCTTTAGATTTTGCTCACTCTAAGTTTTAACACTGAAAAATTAATTTTATTGTTTGAGAATATCACTCAATTTGAACTTGTGCAAATTAGTAAGCTAATCACGAAAAAATTGTTAATAACTTAATTCACCTCATCTTAGGTTATTTTCTATCCTACCGCCTAAACCAAACCAATCACACAAGTTAAGCTTTTAACTATAGAAGCATGTTAAAAAGACCATAGAAAACTATGACTCTTATTATTCATTATTTTTTTAGACTATTCAAAATTATCTTTCTTATATACTTATTCAAGTAACTTTCATAGTCAAATTTTACGCTTTGAACAAGAGTCTATCCTTGCAAAAGTAGGACTAGACTATATCATGTTTTGTCTCAAAAGAATTTCATAACTCCAATGCTTTCTAAACTTATCTTTTATTTATCGCAACCAAACAACTTGCCAACCAATTCCATAACTTGGCATTATTCTTCTTAAAATGGAGGTTCTCTCAACCAATTCGTGATATACCCTTGTTTCACATTACACCTGAATTGGCATTAAATTCATTCGATCTCACATTCTTAATCATTAGTAATTTGAAAAAAATACTCGATTATAACCTCAAATTAATTGTGGCAAAGCAAATCTCGTGCTTTGCAAATATTATAATGACTTTTATATTCTTCACAATATCTTTCAAAGCGGTTTTTAAAAAAAAAAAACTTTGATCAAGGAGATCTCTGTTGCAATCGTCCCTCCGCATGAACGATTTTAGCCCTTGATCTAAATATCTTTAAAACTTATGTAGAAGCCTACTCTATAGCATAAACACACTAAAATAAGATATATTAAGATCGTTCACCAATACTTTCTCAAACAAATACATGTACAGTTCATAATTGAATCAAAATTTAGGAACGAAAGGTCCTAACTCAAACTAAAGAATTCCAAAATAAAACGAGATAAGTCTTGAACTTTTTAAAAGGACTAATACTTGCATCATAAGATGATTATTTTATATTCAGATTATACAAGCTCACACTCGAATCCAGGAGAGTTCTTGGACTCATATTCCGCTTTCCTCTATCGATTTATGAAACGTACACATATCGTTTCTACATAAATTTCCAACCACTCTAAACCCATGAGTACAAATAGAGAAATATAATCATTCTCTAGCAAACTACCTCAATATTTCTTTCAAATAGCGCAGTGATGCAAATTAATCTTTGAATTATATCTCTAGGCACAATAATTTTCATGCTTGTATATTACACCAATATCTATCTTTTTTATGTCATTTTTCAAGATGCTAAGTAGGCTCTGATATCAAAATTTTTATCAAGCCCTAAGGAGAGCTGAGAAAGAGAGGAGAATTAACCAACCCAAAAATTAAACCAAGTCATCCAACTGTTAAACTTAGTTTATTTTATGATAGGCAACAGAAGATTTACATGAAAAATAAAAGTTAGTGCCTAAATGAAAAGATTTAGATTATAAATACATTAACAACATCCAAAATAATTCATTGATATATATCCACAAATATGCTAAACAAAAATTAAATAAATTATAGGTTTACAATTTCTAATAAATTTTAACCTTTCAAATAAAATAAATTTCTAAGTAAAAATATTATAAGAGGAAATCTACACGTTGAGTCTAATTTTGAGTTGACAATGAAAATCCTCCTGATTAAATTATGAAAGGACCCTGAAAGGAGAAAGTCGTTTTAGATGAGGGACAAACCTTGTTATCTTTATATTTGATACTCTCTCGAATATGACTTCATCCAAAATTGATGAATAAGGGTAAGAGCTTCTTTGGAGAGTCTCCCTTTGATTGGGTGTCAACAAATAATCATCACGAGACTCTTCGTATCTTTTATTTATAATCTCTCACACATCTGGCAAGCCAAGAAAGGTTTTCATATGAATACACTAATTATCGAAACATAGAACTTGACATTTTTTCATGACCAAGAAACTAGGCTTTGATACCTATTTGTCCGAATGAGTAAAAAGAATTTCAAAGAGAAAAAAAAAATGATGGAGAGAGAACTTGAGAAAACTTTTTATTCAAATTGTTTTAATAATCACATAATTCTAAAATTACCAAAGCTTACGACCTATTTACTGGACTTTTTGGTACATGTATACATTAATCATTTAATTAATCACATATGTATAAATACATAATGAATCTATAAATACATTAACTAATGTATCATGTATATATGAATTAGAACTTTCTAGATGTCTCTTTGTAAATGTTTGGATTTGACCAAAATTAAAATAAAAACATACATTAATCAAAAACACATTATTTGAATTACGTTTATTTTTTCGCGTTTGTTGAGTGATGACATGTCGAGAATTTGACCCGTTTTTGTCATAATGGGTCGCGTCTGCATTTTTGGTCAATCGATCAAATTTAAAGTTTTTAAAGTCACAAGTGGAACTTTTATAGTTCAAGGTATCAGACCTGTGTTTCGGATTTTGGATGAGTGTTGGAGTCAGATTTTGCCATGGTTTAATTTGTTTTATAATATAGTATATGTTTGATTATATTATATTGTTATTTTATTTAATTAAAATAATTTAATAATTTAATTTATTATTAAAATAAATTAACTTTATTAAAAATAAAAAAGAGCGAGAGAAGAGGGAGAAAGTACCTTTCTTCTTAGAGATAGTTAACGGGGGGACTCGCTCGCCAGCCAACCAGCTCGGCCTGCTACAGTAGCGAGCCGAGCTTGACTCGGCTCATTACTGTAGCAGACAGAGCCTGACTCGGTCCCATGAGGTGGGCCGAGCCAAGTCCAAAAATCGGGCTCGCGAGCCTAACTCGCTAGCCAGCTTGTCCGCCCAACCCCCAATCTCCGGCCTCGTTTCCATGATTTTCGAATGGTTGAACGGGATTTTAGGCAAAAATACCAAAGAACTCTAAACATTCAACAAAAAATCGGAGAAGAATAATCAGCTAATCTTCGAGATTTCTTAACAAGAAAGGTAGAGGATGTTAAGAGGAACGCAATGAAACTAGTTTTATCGAAAACGGAGGTCGAACGATCGAAAATCTCTCTACCCTCCCTCGCGTCACGGCTCTCTCTCTCCTCACCCCTCTCGCGGCGCTATCCAGAAAAACAGAAACAGGAAGAAGGGTAACCCTTCTTCTGTTCTATTTTTTTATTTTTTAACTTAATTTTACTATATTATATAATTTATTAAATTTTTTTAATTAATTCTCTCTTATGTGTAATTTTTTTGAATTAATAATTTTTTAAATTTTAATTTCTTTTTATATATCAAAATATTTTTAATGATATTTATGTGATACATTTTATTGGATAGTATCAAATAATTTTTTTATTAATACATTCAATTTAATATACATTAACATAACTAACTTTTAAATTAAATGAGTAAATATCGTTGAAATATAATTTTAAATAAAAATTTTAAAAAAATTTATATTATAACTGTCAAGGAGGGTGAGAGGCGACGCATCGCCCCACTCTCTGGAGTGGGGCGATCCATTGCCCAAAGGCAATTGAAGACCGGTCACAATTCACGTGAACAGTACAGACACTGTTCACGTGAATAGTGTGTGAACACTGTGTGGTAATGTTCATGAATAATAAAAAAATTATTTTATTTTATTTTTTTCATTTAAGTTTTAATTTTAAGTGATAATTTAAACAAATAGTTCTCTATCGAATACAAACATTTCCGCTACAAATTTAAATAATTTCAAAAATGTCTAAGCGTTTCAAAACATTGCCAATTGATTTGAAGATAAAAATTTATAGAGAAGTCAGTGAGTTGCAATCCGAAAACTTTACGATTTTTGGCTCGTGACAAATTTTGCTGAGAAAACGTGGTGTTTTTAGGTATAAAACACCACTTTGCTTGCTAGTTAGATTAACTGACTCTGGTACTGAATCAATTGATGATCACAGTGTTGTATTTATTCATTGTTTTTTTTGTTTGGTGATTTTTGCTATATCATTGTAAAAATTGGATGTTTGATAGTTTTTTAAGGTTTTACCCAATTTTGATTTTTCCTATGTGTAGTTCTAGTGTTAGTGTTTGAATGGAAAGAGCAAAGATATCTGATGTTTGGAATTATTTTGATATTATTAACGATAGCGATGATAAAAATTCTAGAGCTAAATATAATCACTGTGAAAATTAGTGAATAGTGAGAACATCTAATTTTTCTGGTGTATGTTTGATTGTTTTCTACTTCAATTTTTATTTAATTATATTGTGTCATTTACTTTTTTTTTTTTAATCTTTTCTTATAGCTTTGACTTTGATATTTTACATCTATCTTGTTATGCGTTACAAAAAAGAAAAATTTTTAAGCAGTAATTTGTAGACAAGTTTAGTGAGAAAGAAGAAGAAAAAAAAAAGACATAACCAGAACGGAGACTAGAAATCTGGTCCGGTTCTGGAAAAAATTTTGTTCTTGTTGGTGCAAAAATTTAAAAACCAAATTTTAGTAGTCTGATCCTAATCTCTCCAAAAACCGAACCATCACTGACCACGATCATCCCCAAGAAATAACGACTCGAACAATCGAAGTTGCGTTTATCATTCACCGATAGTAAAGTGTTTGAAAAACTTATATTATATTAATATAAGTTGAAAATATTTACATACACTCAGCTCATTAGGCTCGGCTCGTTAAGCTCGTTGGACCGGCTCGGGTAGGCTCGTAGCTCGCGAAACCGTTCGGGTTGAAAATTTTTTTGGATCAGCTCGTTAGGCTCAACTCGGCAGGCTCAGTGAGCCAAGCCTTTCTCGGCTCAGCTCGGCCGGCTCGTTTAACATCTCTATTTCTTCCCCAAGGCGTCGCGCACCTATGAGAGAGAGGGAGAGCGTCGATGGCTGACCGACCTCTGATAGGCGATTTCTTGGTATCGAAACACTCATCTCGAAAAGGAATACGGCTTTGGTGAAGGAGACTTGTAAAGTTAGCTGGTTTTGATATGTTTTTCGTTAGATAACGTTTAGGGTCGAGATTTCTCACCCAAGAACCTCGTTTCTCTTGGAATTTTTGGTATGGTTGTACTCGGAACGATGTTCTAACCATGATGGGTGGAAGAGAAGTAGCGAAAACAGCCAGAGGCTGACGATGGACCACTAACTGATCGCAGCACCGTGTGACCCAGAGTCGGTGCAGCCCAAGTGCGGACACGGCCTAGGTCAGCCAACCCACCCAAGGCTTGAGACCCGTTTTCGCTTGTTTTTCCAATTTTTCTCGATTTTCTCCTTCCTTTCTCCTAGTTTTTAACACGTGTCCCCATGTTTTCTCAAACAATTTTGTTGACTTAGAGCCTATCCTCGAACTTGCTGCGCCTCTACTTTTTGCATTAGCATTGCATTGTTTTTAAGAAAAACTATATTTTGGTAGAATGCTAATTATATATTGTGACGTTGTGTGATTGTTAGCACTTTATTTCGTATATGTACATAGTGTTTTTAGCATATTTAAATTCAACGTATATGATAATTATTTTGTTATGGATGTTGAGGGGATGAAACCTCATGATGCTGCAGGCGCTAAAGCATCACAAGCCTATCTTAAGACCCATTTTATTGTGTGAAGATAGTTTTGTTTGTACGTATTGTATTGAGTTAAAAGACAGTGATGACGCGTTCTTTGGGAGCTCGATAACTCATTAAGCTTATAAAGATGACTTTTAGCATGGCTTGTGTCGTTATTTGCTATTAGTCACCAATTGCTCGAGTGATGGGCTAGATCTTCTAATTGCTATTGTATTTTTTTCTTGCTCACGAGACGTTGGTTTTCAGATCATCATCTTTTTTTGAAGTATGTTAGAGTAATCTTTGCGTGACACTCTATTTTCATTAGGATATTTTCTATGGAAAGCTATAAGGATATTTTGATTATATAGTCATCTATGTACGTGACAGATTTTATAACTACTTTACAGACAACTTGCGGAGATGGGTTTTAAGTAAAAAAAAAAAAAAACATTTTCAAAGTATTCTTTATTTAACTCAGCATCATTGTAGAAGTAGATTACAATCTCAAAGAAAGATAAAACTTGATTTTAACTTGAATGCATTCAAGTTCGTTGATTTTGACTAATTTGTCAACGCTCTGCAGTTTGTAGTAGTTCATGGGTCGATGATGTTTTTGTTAGCTTGCATTTATCTAACCTAGAATTAGTACAAGACTATTCTTAAAAAGACATCTCAGAAAGAGGGTCTTTGCTCACTAGATGCAAGATTTGTACATATCAGGTTTAATTTATACTAATTAATTATTATTTGAGTAAATTAAAAGACGTAAAATTTGGCCATTTCTGTCAGAAGTTACTAAGTTGGATATAACAATAAAAATAAAAAGGATAATATAATCAAAATAATATACTACCGATTATAATAAAGAAAAAAAAAACAAGTTTGAATTGAAAAGGAGAATTCACCCACCAAATATGGCCAGGAGTAGTGGTGGTTGACTCTTGCTACCCGCCCCTAACACCGGCAAAGTAGCTGAAGTCATGGTGCTGGACCCCTAACTGCTTTAGCCACGAATCTGCCACACTCCGAAAAGAAACCAGTCTCTCCTGGTCTTGACCACCATGGCCCGATATCCACACTGTTCCCTGCATCTTGTAGGTTGCCAGCCCGAATGGCGGGAGTGAAATGCTTTCTCTTTTCTTTTGGCTCCTCTCTACTCCCCCCTCTGGGTCGACCTCGACGTCCATGTCTGCAGAGATAATTACATCCATATCGCATATTTTTATTATCCGATCGAATATGTTTGCGTCCTAAAAACTGGAAAGCAAAAGCGTACCAAGGAAAGAGGACGAGAGCGTGTGGTACGAGAGGAAGCATGTTGAGAGATCTTTGATTGTTCTTCCCATGGGGATGTGATAAATTGGATACCTTAAACACAAAACAACATCAGAAAAACATGTTACTAACAACAAATTAACTCAGCAAAGAAAAGAGATAAAAGACAAGGAGAAAAAAGCTAACCAAGCAACTGCCATCCAACTTGCAGGCGAAAGATCCACACTTCTCAATGACATCAAGCCCGGATATCTTCGAGCTAAACCACTAATCTGAAAGCATTAGAACAACTACATAAGCCGAACCAAATCCAAATCCGATACGGTTTATGATTTGACAAATTCTGATATGTGGACGGTAGAGAAAGTTAAAGGGAGGATCTAAAAAGTTTCATGATGGCCGATCAAAAGTTTCAGTTAATCGTGAAAGATGCCCGTCCAGAAAGGAATCTAAAATGATTCATTTTGGCAAGTGATCTAGTAGTGGAAGAAGAAATATAAATGATTGAAAGACTTTAAGGTTAGAGAGAGAATGGAATTGAAACTAAGATTACCTTGTCCATTAGAGGAACTCTTCCATACGGAGTTGATTTCTCAAAGTACTGAAAATAAAGGTATCCCAATCTATCATTCAAGTGGAAGAGGTTCTCTTGCTCAAGCCCTCCATCCTCTGATGAGCTTCCATCCCATCTCCATAGTTTATCACTATCACTTTCATAGCTGCAGGAATCGCTAAACCAATCCCTTGTCTCGCATTCACCGGCTTCCATCTCTTCCCTGATTTATAAACTTCATATTAAAATTCCCCAAATGCTCAAACATAATTCAGAGCAATCTCATCAACTAGAACATATCAAAAACTCGGTCCAGCCTATCAACTACTAAATAAATCACTTAGTTCATCCACATCCGAAGGATTGGAAAGTGTAATTGAGTCATTTTGAACTAGTTACCTGGAGCTGTCTATTGATGGAGTACTTGTGAAGATTTGGATTGCAGAGAGATAGGGGACGTAGTATTGAACAAGGGTGTCGCCATTGTTCAAGACAATTGGAACTCCAGTGCCGTAAGCGCTCCATTCATGGTAGCAATTCCAGAGATCGGCCAAGGTAAAGTACTCCACTTTCTCTCTGTCCCAAGGGTGCCATAAACGATGAAGGTTTTTGAATTCCTTCTGATAAAAAATCATCGGTGTAAAATAATTTGTCAGGATTAAGGTAGATTCCACTGAGATATAAACTACCCAAAACTTACATTTATGTGCTAAATGATAAAAACGAAAAACTGGGAAGATGGAAAACCTTTGGTAAGGACTGGGATTGAACAATCGGAGTCATGCAGTGGAGGAAACAATCGAGGTTTGAGTTCATTGGCCCTTTATCAGAAATCATTTTTAGAGAGAGAGATTCGGGCTCTTTCTCAAACTTCAGGATATAAGACAGCCCCAAAAGACAGCAAGAAGATAGAAGAATATGTAACAGACAGAGGTGGGTAAACAGAAGATGCGAAGGGATTCGAATTGGGTTTTTTTACAAATATAGGGAATCAAAGGAACGAAACGAAAAGGGTTTGCGAGGATTTTTCGTTTTTCACGGTTGCACGGCGAATTTCACTGAAATTAAAATCTGTCTCTTTTCTCAGTTTAGAGGCTTCCCTGGCAATGTTCTTGGAATCAATCAACGTCCGATGGCGCAAAAAAAAATGATTTTCAGAGAAAGATAAGGAGGAAAATGAAACGATACTCTCTTTACATTTGCTCCATTGCAAATAAAATCCAAGCTGACTCTGTTCTTCACAACATCCACGAAAAGGGTCTATTAATTTTACAGACAGGAACGGCGATTGTACGTCAATTCTCAAAGGCAAACAGAACTAACAGAAAGAAACAAAACCCTTCAAAATGGGACCAAAACCTCCGTGTTTTCTGTGCAAGGAATAAATATTTATCAGAACGACGGGTGTCGGAGCTCAAATGGGAAAAGAAAATTAAAAAAAAAATCTTACCTTTTCCATGTATTTAGAAGAAAATCAAGCAAAAAGTAAACAGAAAAGTCCTAAAAACTTCAAAGTTACAGAGCGGAAGCAGAGCGTTTGAACATAATTTTCTTGGGAGAGAAAAATTTATAGAGAGAGAGAGAGAGAGAGAGAGAGAGAGAGAGTGAGAGTGAAATCAGGGAAACGACTCGAGGACTGAGATAGCAATTTGCCACATTGATCATTTGTGGGATTTGTACGTCTCTATCCAGAAGGTTCCCCCACCTTGAAAACCCATGGATTTGTTTCTTCCTGAACCCTATTTCATTTCAACCACACTTTCAATCCAATCAAAGCTAAAACTGGATTAACCATCATAATTAGCTGATTTGTATAATAAAAAACTTCACCCTCGCAGTTGTTTGGATTAGCAGTTTGGCAAAACGTGTGCGCAACAGGTAAAAACGACGCAAGGCGACTGTTAATCAAGCCTTTCTGGTAGTGCTACGTAACCCAGCGGTTTTGGTCTAGTAGGATAGGGGGGAAGAAGACGATGGCAGTCGGACACTCAATGACACAGCGACACGTGTGAGATAATGGATGTGTGGTCTGTCGGGAGTGGGCTTTGTCAATTACAGTAGAACACACTTTGCTGGTGTATATTTTTGCGGAAACAAGCTGCGTTATTTAAATTTAACCAAAAAATACTCAATTGGAGTAAGACATTGAGATCATTTATTTATTTGTTTGAAACTAAATATGAATTTATTAATTAATAAAATGATTCAAACAAAAGTTAGTTTACCGGACGGGGTGTTAGCATTTAATAATCCCCACTAATTGTTTATTATTATTGATTGATAATCAGTATTTCCACATAAAAAGACACAACAACGATGCGTCTGAAGTCCATTGTTTTGTTTTTTGTTTCTTAATTACAGTAACGTGGAGTACCAAAATGTTTGATATTAATCCATAATATTTTGAAATCAAGAACAGTCCAATTAAACTCATGTCTTGATTGTATTTTGACACAATCTAATTGGAGATTTCTTAATTTTTTTCATTATAATGTGGATATGTTATTAATTTGTAAAATAAAACAGTCCAAATAGTCAAAGGAGAAGGTAACACAAGTCAAAGAATGTAACGTCAAAAGACATAGTTGCATTGTCACATTAATGTTGAATATAATTTCACAATTATATAGTGAGCTTGTATATTTACTGCAACAAAGCAAGATTGAGATTTTATGTAAATACCAGACGCACTTCGTTTAATGATCGATCGAATCTAAAATCAACCCAATTTGTAAGTAATTAGTTATGGCTCTAAGTCGGTTTCGTGCTCTCGGCTTTTTGTCCAATTAGAAAATACAAAAACTAAGGTTAATGATTTCTCTAAGAAAAAATAGTTACGGTTTAAAAAATCGCAACCACCAATTTACGATTAAAAACAGTTTCAGAATCAAACGGATCGATGGTTCAAAAACTATTTTCTAAAGATGATCATGGATTCAAATATGTTTTGCAATTGTTTATGTTGACAAATAAAACGCAACGATAACGGTTTTGGGTTTTACGAAAAATAAAATTTATGGATTTAGTCTAACAATAAAATCTCAAAGTTTATGATAAATTTTCAATTTTGTGCTCGGTTTGTTTTAACAACTAAAGATGATTGCAAGTTGTTACATAGCCAAACCCAAGACTACTGTCTGACTTTAGTGTTCAAAGTCAACTTTAAAATATTAAAATTCAAGATGGAGAGTAGGAATTAGAGGTGGAAATTAATAAATTATATAATATTATTTATTTTTTAAATGTTAAGTGGGTTATCACTTCTATGTCTGTGTGCTCTTTTTGAGGATGAATTCTGTAGATTAGAGATGAATCACATAAATGTTTTGCCCAACACCACCCAATCAAGTGTAAAGCATGTTCCATTTCTTATCTATTGCTAGCATATCCACAATATATTAGGAGGTAGAAGACTTTTTCTTTTCTTTTCTTCTATTTACTTGAAATATTTCTTCATTTGTGAGGGGAGAATTGTTACCTCTTCCTTTTCATCTCGAGTTATCATGACAAATCATAAACCTAAATCCGGTTGCCCTTTTTTTTGTACGCTCATCAATTGTATAATCTTTTGACTCGTACTATTTTATATATTGTAAGTCTAATACCGAAATTTGTATTTTTAACCAATTTGAAAAGGCTTTATACTATGGTAACTTGGTAGCACTAAAGTTTGATGTAACGTATAATTTGTGGCCAAAAACAGTTGCTAGAAGAGGATAACAATAAACAAAGTATACCCAATAAAATGGAATTTTGGCCTTTGGTGTTCATGGTAGGCATCTTTGTGCAGTGACTAATGCTATTTTATTTTTCATATGTTGTCATTTTCAATTATTTCACCCACTCATGAAATCTACAATAACGTTTGAAAAGAAAAAGATTAGGTGTGCCACTGTATAATAACAAGATCAACTAAAAAATTTTAAATTAATAATAATATTTTTAATTTGTAGAGTTTATATAAATGCTTGTATTTCTAAATTGAACTACAAAATGTGCAAATCGGGGAGGATGTAGAAATCAAATGTGTGACAGTCCGTCCTGTGAAGAAACTGACGAGCCAAGATATTGTTGATTGTGATG
This sequence comes from Begonia peltatifolia, assembly GCA_022433055.1. Lineage (NCBI taxonomy): Eukaryota > Viridiplantae > Streptophyta > Magnoliopsida > Cucurbitales > Begoniaceae > Begonia > Begonia peltatifolia. The sequence goes on along the minus strand of CM039528.1, from coordinate 2,176,822 downwards.
ACTCAGTCCATATTAGTAGGAGTGCACAACCTCATATCACTTGGGAGAGTAGAAATTGATGGCTTTATTGGAAGTGCACAATCTCATATCGTTTGGTAAAGTAGAAATTGAGTGCTTTATAAGTAGAGTTTCTCTTCTTAGCTAGTACAATGTATTTGGCCTAACAAAAAAATAAATAAATTCGTACAGACTCTAGACAACAGCGAACAATATTATATTAGAAAGACATGGGACTCCACAAATAATATTAGAACTAATTCTCAACTAAAAGTGTAAAAACTCATATTTTTATGATTTATTAAATTTCACGTGTTTGATTTTTGCTATATGTAAGAATTGAATAAACTTTTATGTGAAGTATAGTGTGTGTTCGTAATTGTAAAGAATGGAACTTGGAAGATTTTTGTCTTGTATGAAAGTATGGTGTAATAAATAAATTCATCAAATGGTGGGTTTAAAATATAATTATGTAAAAGTTTAATAAATAGGGTGTGGGAAACTTTATTCCCTACTTTGCTTGTGCACCACCAAGAAGAAGAGAGGGGGAGTAAGGTGCGATTCAATTCCATGCAGATCGTTGCATTGCAAGGATAGGAAAGCATTCGCGAGACTTTGTACACCAACTTTTGTAAAGAGACTTCAAGGGTATGTCGTCTTATCCTCACTATTTTGGAGCTTGAAGTTTAGGATTTTTGCAAAAGTCGAATTCGAGCTAGAAAACTCAAATTCGTGGTTTGTTTATAGTTTATTTAAGTGTATTTAAAGTTTACCTAAATCGTTTTGTCAATTGGGAGTGAGAAAATGCGAGGGAGGGCAATTTTCGTGACTTCCTGTCGCTGGAAATCGCTCAAGTGTTGGCCGTTGTAAATGTCGGTCGACACTTTAAGCCTTGTACTAGAGAAAAAGAGTTGTAAGTATCGACCATTAGAGGGAAGTGTCGATTGCGTACATTTTATTTTTGCAAAAGATATTGACACTTCAGAAGGAAGTGTCAACTGCTAGTGCATTTCATGTGAAAACTCGAAAGTTATGAATTGACAACGTCTAGGATGAAGTGTTGACAGCTAGTGCATTTTTGGCTGAAACCCGAGAAGTATGAAGTGTCGACCACTTGAAGAAAGTGTCGACCGCGGGTTAACCCACTAGGTATGAAGTGTCGACAACACAGTTTTATTTTGGAAAAATTTTGTCAACTCAGCGCGATTGTTTATAGTGTTCTAGCTTTAGTTCCTTGTCCCAATTTAAGACACATCCCCTTAATGTTAAGTGAGATAATCATAATGTTGGTTTTGTTTTAAGCTTAGACGACTTTGAGAATTTTGAGCCAATTATTGAAGTTGCGCCTCTAGTTGGAAGAAAGAGCGTTCAGCGTAAAGGCAGGGATTTTATGTTATTTGCACTGCATTGCATAGTTTTTACGAAAATCTTATTTTAGTGAGTTATCACCCATGAAAACCTGATGAGGCCTAGTCTTCAGCGTGTCGGTATTTTTACGTGTATATATGTACGATTTACATATTTACTATTTATGTATGTTTTTATTGTTATTGTGATGAAAGATTAATCCTCGTGATACTTTGGACAGTTTTGGTGTCAAAGTATTATGAGGATATCTCAGTTCACCTTCTGCTACGTAAAGGTTATCATGTTTTCATATTTCGAAATGAGTAATAGGGCGGTGATGACGCACTTCTTGAGTTTCGAATCCTTAAACTTAATGAGAGTATATTTATTGTTTATAGTTTATATAGGTTGCTTCGTAGATGACCATTGTTCACTAATAACACAGGTAACGAGGCTGAATCTTCATATCAAACATAACTTGTTCTTCTTTCTGGCTCATGAAGTGTCGCTGGAATTTGATCACTACCTTTCTTTGTTATGTGCCAGAGGAGTTCTAGAGTAACCCTTATTTTTCACTAAAATGGATTTTCTATAATAAGTGTGTTGGTGGCATATTTTTGTACAGTCGTCTATGTTACGACAATGTGTTAAACTTAATGCCTTATTTATGGCTTCTAAAGCATGTTTTCTTAATGTTGAAAAATTAGTTTTTATGAGATGATGTTTTAAAACTATTTTTATTTCCTTGTCATGTTTTGAATGAAAAGTATAAGCAATTTTATATGCATTTAATATAATACTTCTACTGAGTCAGTGACTCACCCCAAACAACCCCTCTTTTTCCATGAAAGAGTTAGAGCAATGAGTAACAGTAGTTGAGAAGCGGTTACTTTTATTTATTTTTCTTGTTAGAGTGTCATCTGAATTATGGTGATGACTTATCTTATTTTGATATGTATAAGATTAATTATTGGGCTTTAGATATTTAAACCTTATTAAACTGTTATTTCATTATTGCATTATTTTATCTATAGTCGTTGTGTGGATTTTAGCTTTTGATTAATGTTTAAGTCTTCCGCTGTGAACTAGACCTTGAGTTAGATTATCGATATCCTCTCTAAGGATCGGGTCGCCTGACCTAACTTTCTAGTAAGCTCATCTATAGGTTGCGACAGTAAATGTAGGCTACAGGGTTGTTGGATCCCTAAAGAGGGAGATTGTGATAGTCCTCTCATTTCTGTCGATTGTTAGTGTCGAGTTCATACCAATGAGGGTGCACAATTTTTATATCACTTGGAAGAGTGAAAATTAAGTACTTTATAAGTAGAGTTACCTACCATACTAAGTATAACATGTTTTGCGCTAACATTTCTAACTTGAAGTAGACAATATTGTATTTAGATCGCCAAAAGATTGCATAAAATATGTGAGATGTAACCTAAATAAAAATGTAGAAAAAATAAAATATAAAATTAGGTCTAGTTTCCACAAAAAGAGCAACTAATTTTGTAATTAAATAGTTGGTCTTTGAAAAGTTTTGCGTGAATAGCAAGGAGATAGATCTTTCTAATCGACAAATTGCCATCATAAATTTAGAGATATTTAGCAATTACATTCTTATAGTAAAGGAAGTCATCAAAAATCACTTTCTTTGCAAGATATGATAATTTTTGGAGAAAAATAACTTCTGCCACAACGATTTTAATAATTTCAGTAATTTTTTTGCAAAAAATACTAAAATTGTTCTAGCGGGTGTTATTTTTCTCTAGCAATCATTCAATAAAGAAAATCATGCGATAATAACATGTTTACGTTAAATATTTTTTGAAATGACAATAACTTGATTCTCATTTCTCCTAACATTTAGGACTTATTTGCCAAAATATTATTCAATGACTTGTTTGCCATTCATCCCCAACACAAATTGTGGTTCTACAAACTTTGAATACATTAGGGTTTTTTATTCAAAAATTGAACTAAGAATGGAAAACCAAATCTTCTTCCTTGAGATTCGTCTTCTTCCTCTCATGGTTTTCCATGGTTGGACCATGAAAAATAACAAATCAAAGTTTGGCGTTGATGTGCGAATAAAATACTGCATTTTCCAAGTCATTTAGACCTTCATCACATCACTGCGACGACTTGAAACCATTCTCTCGAGACTTTGAATTAATGAAGAAATAATTAGCCGGAAATATATTGAATATGTATGTATGTATATGAACACAGAAAGATCCGTTGGCATGAAAATTATGGGTAGGCTAAGTTGAAGAATTCCCTCTCTTATAACTCAAACTAGTCAACCCTTCTTCCGTAATTACAAACTCAACACAACCTAAATTCTTGATTAAAATCAAGAAAAATAAAACAGATTGGTTTATTTCTTCGTCGTCTTGAAACAGAAGAACTCTCCTTCTATTTTCCTCTAGCCAAGGCCTTTTCCGCGGTGTCCATCTCTTCCAACATCCTAACCTTCCTCTTCGGCGGAATCGGAGCCGTAGGACCGAAACTGATGTAATGCCCGGAGACGGCGTTCAGCGCCGAATAAATATCTGGGAAAGACACTCGACCAAGCAGAGCTTTTTCCCTCCGATACTTAGCAACCCATGAGTTCGAGGTTTATCTCAGATCAACCACTGCATCCGCAACGTTTGGATCATTCTTGTCCATGCTGATTGTCGTTCTCACCTTGATAATCACCTCTGAAGTCTCCTTCACGTACTCTTCATCGGAAGCAGCCTGCGCCTGTGCTGAAGACAAAACAAGTGCTGAGGCGATAATGGAGGCTGCGATTGATATGAACTCTCGGGGAGTTAGTGAAGGTAGCGCCGCATTTTCCGGCAATGTTGAATCTGGGTATGTATTTGGGTTTGACAGAAGGGAGCGGCATGGGATTGGGGGTAGGAGTAATGAGTGTAGGGGAGGCCATTAGTTACAGCAAGGGAGAGGGAGAGGGGGGAAAAAAGAGTCCCCTTCGAGTGATAAGATTGAGTTATTGGGTGATTGCCACGTGTCATCACGGTCAATCAACCTTATCTTGTTTTCTAGTTTCATGAACAGCCAATTGGATGGTTAGATTAGGATTTAGGATTAGCCCAATACAACCTCTTTCTATATGAATATGGCACAATAGATTGAATTTGATTAGTAAAAGTGGGAAAATTACATCACAAATTTTGAAACAAGGCATATCCCTTATTATCCTAGATTTATTTTTTTTTTTTTTATCAAAATGATCATCAAACTATCTTGTAGAATATACTGTATCCCATTTGTTACAAAATTTACGTATGGGTCGCGCATAATTATAACAAAACGAAGAAAATTTTTAAGAAAACTATTAACTACTTCAAATTCTTTATATTAGCTCCAAGTGATTGGAAACTAACTCCGATGTTGTTGCACTGCCAATGTCTCTTCCTCATGTGCAATGAATGAAGAAAGTTCTTTTTTTTTTTTTGCATGATTTAGGATGATGTTAAATTTCATCATACTTACGTATGATTCGTGTTGATTTAAATTGATTTATTCATATTCAATATAGTTTTAATGAATTGGTCCCTTAATTTTGTGATTTTATATAAATTGGGTAATACTTTGATAAGAATAGAACGTGCGTGATGTGAAAATTCATGTAATGATCACGAGAATAAAATAGTAAAGTAAATTAAACCCAACATGAATTGTAATGCTGCGGAGGAAGTAAGAATGTGCATCACTCAATATTAATTAGACAGACCTAGAATAAAGAATACTTTTCATCGATAAAAATAAAATACCCAAAAGAAAAAGAAATGTAAAGAGAAAAGCTTCACGAAATCGTTACTCTTAATCCAAGTCACCAGAGTTCTTTTTAGGAAAACTAATGGTATTTTAGAGAGAGTAGATTACAATTAATAACATTATACCTAATGCGTGAAAAAATAAATTGTTAGAATTCGGGTATCACTAATGGACATCCATTACGATCTCGTTTATGTTTTGTTTTCACTTTAAGACTAGATTTCAAATTGATATGGTTTGAAACGAGAGTTCAATCGATGGACAAATCAAATTTCCATGAATCCAATCTAAAGAAACATAATGCTAGGCATTATGTTTGTAGATGCCATGGTGTTTTCCAAAACGAAAACTGTCAATTTCAAATTTTACACTACATCGTTATTCGGATATATGCTGCGAAATATTTAGCAGATCGCGAGATTGGTAAAAAAATGCGACATGTGTCATGCTTAGGCAATCGAAGTCGAAATGCAGAAGCATAAGGGTGGACATGTGTCAGCATGTTGTGGCGAAGTTATCTCATAGTGTTCTGATTGGATAACTGAGGGGTTATGAGGTCAACGCTTCTCTAAGGAGCATGACGAGGCATTGCAACATTTGAGGCATTGCAACATTTGAGGCATTCCGCAATAATTAATTTGTTTCATTAATTACGTTAATAATTATTTAACAGTAGTACTATTCAAAAAATAATAACATCATATATAAATTTCCAAGTCACTCTCATTGTTTTTTTTTGTTAATTTTTTTTTAAGTCAAATAGATATCAAATTTATTCTCAAAATACGAGTTAAGAGTGATCGTTGTTCGGTTCGATTTGGTTTTTAGAGAAATTAGCACAAAATCACTAAAATTCAATTTTTAATTTTTTGTACCAATAAGTGTAAAAAAATTTTCAGAACCAGATCACAATTTTGGTATTGGTTATGGTCCGATTCTGGTCTTCCCAATTTTTTTTATGCAAAATACAAATTAATTACAGCAGCTTCCATCGCCCACGATAGTGGATTCCACATAAACTCTAAAAACTTCATAAATTTGCTCTGCTATTTTCATAAATACAATCAAAATGCAAATGAAATATGTAAATCAAGACTATTAATTGAGAAAAATTGTCAACATTCAAAATATTGACAAGCAGAATATTAGTTTTTGGTTTACCTCCTTTTTATCAAACAGTTCACCAAAATGATATAGGTTGATTTCTTATTAAAACTAACTAAGATAACAGCCAAAATGATATGCAAAATTCACAAAGAGTAATCAAGTTAATTGAAATAGAATAAAATAACTCATACCAAGCAGAAATTTGTTCTCGGTCACAAGAAAATAGTTTAGGTCCCAAAAGTCAAAATAGATTATTGGATCTCGGTTTAGGCTAGAAATCACTGCTTCTTTGCAATATTTTTTACCAATAAATCTTTCCAAAATAGAAGCAAAATTAAATCAATAACAATAGAAAGAGCAGAACCAAATCTTTGATTTGAATTTTGATGATGCTTGATTGAAACAGAACCCAACAGTGAAGATCGAATGCCAAGGAAGAAACAAAAAACTGAACAGCAAACTTGTATGAGTGGAAGAATTGCGAAAATCACAAGATTAGAAGAAGTGATAAATAAATCCTAATCAAAGACAAAAAAGATTACTTTCGTCGGACGAGTGGCGATGGTGACTGGGCGAGGGCGAGGGCGAGGGCGAGAGCGAGGGCGATTGGGTGAGGGCAAACTTTCGGCGATTTACAATTTTGCGAAGATGAGAAGAGAGAAAAGAGAAGTGAGAACGAAAGCTCTAGCCCTCGACAGTCGATGTGTTACTTAAGGCAATGTGATTTGGGTCGGTTCTAAATGAGTTGATTCATTAGAATCGAAAACCGTACCGGGATTTTCGGTTCTAGTTAATACAGAACCGAAATTTCTTCTTTTTTTGTTAGAATCAGACTAAATGTGTCGGTTCTGGTCTGGTTCTCGGTTCTGTTCGGTTCTCACTCACCCCTAATATGAGTGATTAATAAGCTGAATTTTAAAGTATTTTTGTTCATAAAGTTGCCCTTAAAGTATATTTTTGTTAACAAATTGTCCCCGATAGCTAGGGGGAAATTGGTTCGGTTCGGTTTTGGACAAAAATTGGAACCGAACCGAGTCGGTTATGTTTTGGATAAAAGAAACCGAAACCGAAACCGAACTAAGGAAAACCTTTGTTTGCAGTTTGGTTTTCGATTCTCCTCGGTTCTGTTTTGGTTCACAGTTTTTTCTATTTAAATTTGGTTTTTGGGTCGATTTTGTCGATTTCAACTCAGTTTAAGCTAGTTTTAAACGATTTAGACATATTATTTTTAATTTTTAATCTAAAAATTATATAAATATTATAAATCAATTTGGTTTAGTTTTAGTCAGTTTTTGAAAGACGGAACCGAGAACCGAATAGAAAATTCTTGATTCTAGAAGAATGGCCCTTTGATATTTTCGTTTTGGTTTGGCTTTTGGTTTTAACCAAATCGATTCCCACCCCTACTGATAGCCCTAGGTTTCCAAGAACAGCCCCTTGAACTCTGTGGCATTGAACGTTCTCAACAAACAGTCCAGTGCTTTAAGTAGTGGATCGTACAAGACTGGAAGATTGTTCTTCGAAGAACGACCTCCGTTCTCCGTCCAGTGCTTCATAAAGCACTACACCGTTCTAGATTGTGGGTCGATCTTCGAAGTACAACTCCTCATTCTCTATCCAGTGTTCATAAAGCATTGGACTATTCTAGATTGAGGTTCGTTCTTCGAAGAACGACCACCAGTTCTACGTCTAGTGCTTTATGAAGCACCAGACGAAGGGGTCATTCCTTGATAATATATAAGAAAATGCTTCATATTCCTACTCTCGCTTGGGCAAAATTGCAGAACCCTAACCCTTGCCGGCCATTGTCTTTTCTTGTGAAGCACTGAACCGAGAACAAGAGACCATTTCTCAAGAATTAAGCGGCTCCCAAACGTCAATTTGTTAACAAAAATGTACTCTAAAGTCATTTTGTTAATGAAAATATTTTAAGATTATCTTAATTTTGTTTATTACTTTATAGTTCAAGGATAAATTTATAATTATCATTTTAAATATTAATTTTTTTCTGTCTATTCTATTTTTCTTTTTATCTTTATTGAAAACCTAAAAAGAACTAAGAAGTTAGTATGCTTCTCTTTTCTGACGTTTCTTTGCAAGCTATGAATAAATTGTGTTTTCATATGTAGTCCATTTCTCACAAAAGTTTCAATGGTTAATGGATTTTCAGTTCGATGCGTTGTTTTCGAAGCATTGAATTATAGAGAAAGAGACCTTCAATAAAAAGAAATGCATAGATGTAAATACAAAGTTTGAGCGGTGATAAAACCTAAAGATTGGACTTCAGAAGCATAAAAGCATACAAAATTGAGGCAAAAAAACTAGATTGTTTCTTCAAATGAAAGAAAATAGAAAGGTAAGAAGAGGAGGGGAAGAACATAAGAATGTGATGATTAAAGAAAAAGATAAGAGTGTTGAGAAAAATATCGACGAAATCCGGTGAGAATGATGACAATAATACCACCGCAAACGGTACGAGAAACAATAGCAGATGCGATTCGAAAAATACCAGAAATATTTTACCGCATTGTTAGATTATAACGGCCAAGAAATAAGAGAAATAATAATCAAAATGAACACAAAAAATTTTACGTGAAAATCCAAATCAGAAAAAAATCACTGGGACCAACTCCAGAAAGATCTCAGTATGAAAAATAAGATTTACAATATTTTTCTAAATATCAAATAATGTAGAAAATATTCACTAAGAGAAATCACCACTTTTAGAACTCTCAATGTGCACAAAAACACCACATCTATTTTTCTCTCATTATTTCTTTTCTCTCCCTTCAAAAATCCTCACTATTTCTCTCTCTTCTTCATAGAAGAAAAACCTCTGTTGAGTTGTAGAACTTAATTTAGGTTTGAGGGAATTTTGGTAATATTTACCCTGTTATTCTGTAACCTTAAATTGTCTATTATATAAAGATGTATTTAGATTATTGGAGTGTGAGAGAGTGTGAGACAAAACTATTGTAACTCGTTTCTTTGTTTTTAGTGACATCTGTCAGCGGCCAGTGGACGTATCTCTCACAAAGAGAGTGAACCACTATAAACCTCTCTGTGTTATTTTTCTTTTCGCTTTCGATCGTTCGTTGCAGGTGGATTAAGACGTCTAATCTTAACAACTGGTATCAGAGCTTTAGGTTGAAGCTGTTTTGAAAATCAGGGTTTGATTTTCTCGAAGGTTTCGAACGAATCAACGATGACAGGCGACAATAGCATAGGACATGGTATTGGAAAGTTTGATGGGACAGATTTTGCGTTCTGGAGAATGCAAATTGAGATTCGTACGGAAAAAAGCTTCATCTTCCCTTGAATGCGAAACCAGAGAAGATGGAAGACAGTGAATGGAATCTCCTTGACAAACAGGTTTTGGGAGTCGTCCGATTGACGCTAGCTAAAAGTGTTGCTCACAACGTAGTGAAGGAGAAAACCACCGAGAACCTGATGAAAGCTCTGTCTGATATGTACGAGAAACCATCTGCGAATAATAAGGTATTTCTTATGAAGAAGTTATTTAATCTAAAGATGATTGATGGTACTTCTGTTGCAGCGCATCTGAATGAATTTAATACTATTGTGAATCAATTGCTAGCTGTGAATATTGATTTAGGGGATGAAATTCGTAACCTAATTTTGCTGGCGTCTTTACCGAATAGTTGGGAACCTATGAGGGCAGCACTTAATAACTCAGTCGGAAGCACAAAATTGGTATTCACCGATGTAAGAGATCGTATTCTTGCCGAGGAGGTTCGTAAAATTGATTATGGTGAAACATCAAAAGGTTCAGCCCTGAATGTTGAAAACAGAGGTAGAAATAATGAGAGAAACTCCAATTGGGGTAGGGGCATATCAAAGTCAAAGAATAGAAGAGGTCAATCTACGTCCCGGCGAACACTTGAGTGTTGGAATTGTGGTAAGCAGGTCACATGAAAAAAGATTGTAGAGCACCAAAGAAGAACGAAAATGACAAAGGTGATAGGACAAATGCGGTAACAGAAAACATCATTGACGCACTACTTCTTTCGGTTGACAGCCCGATAGACTCGTGGGTCTTGGATTCGAGAGCATCTTTTCACCTCACCGCAATTAAGGAATTAATGGAAAATTATGTGACTGGAAATTATGGCAAAATCTACCTTGCAGATGGTGAGCCACTGGATATTGTAGGTATCGGGGACATCAAATGGAGGATGGCAAATGAGTCTATTTGGAAGATCAATAAAGTGAGACACGTGCCAGGGTTGATGCAAAATTTGATTTCAGTTGGACAGCTTGATAGTGAAGGTCATCATGTCAGTTTCGGAACCAGTACTTGGAAGGTAACTAAAGGAGCGATGGTTGTCGCTCGAGGTCACAAAACATGTACTTTATATATGACATCTACATGCAGAGACATAGTTGCTATAGTTGATAGCTCGAAGAACACAGAATTGTGGCATTGTAGATTGGGCCACATGAGTGAGAAATGAATGAAGCTTCTTGTCAAGAATGGTCAGATTCTGGACTTGAAGTCTGTCGAGAATCATTTATGTGAAAGTTGCATATTTGGAAAACAAAAACGTGTCAGTTTTCTAAAAGTTGGGAAGGAGCGGAAGAAGAAAAGACTGGAATTAATACACACTGACGTGTGGGGACCCGCACCTGTTTCTTCTCTTGGTGGATCATACTACGTGACATTCATAGATGATTCAACAAGAAAGGTATTAGTTTACTTCATGAAAAATAAATCTGATGTGTTTAGTGTTTTCAGGAAGTGGAAGGCCTTGGCTGAGAATGAAACAAATCTGAAAGTAAAATGTTTGAGATCTGATAATGGAGGCGAGTATATCAATGAGGATTTCAAAGAATTTTGTGTTGTGAATGGAATCAAGATGGAAAGACTATTCCTCGAACACCTTAAGAGAATGGAGTAACTGAAAGAATGAATAGAACACTGAATGAACGTGCAAGAAGCATGAGATTGCACTCTAGGCTGCCTAAATGTTTTTGGGCAGATGCAGTCAACACCGCAGCCTACCTGATCAACAGAGGACCATCCGTACCTCTAGATTTCAAACTTCCAGAAGACGTTTGGAGCGGTAAAAATGTAAACTTTTCTTTTTTGAAAGTGTTTGGTTGCTTTTCTTATATTCATATTGATGATTCTGATAGAAGTAAGCTTGATCCAAAATCTAAGAAATGTTTTCTTATTGGTTATGGTGACGCCGAGTTTGGTTATCGTTTCTAGAATAATCAAAATCGGAAGATCATTCGCAGCATGAACGTCATCTTCAACGAACAGGTCATTTATAAAGATGCTGTTGGCAAGACTTCCGACAGTGGGAGTTCTGTTTTGAAAGAGTCTACTGTGGTTAACTTGAAAGATTTTTCAGCTGATAATGCTCCGACTGTCAAAGAATATCAAAGTGTTATTGAAGAAGAAGTTGATGAAAATGTAACTCCAGAGGTAAATCCACAAACGCCGATTGCAAAACTGAGAAGATCATCCAGAATCACCAAACTAGTCCATAGATGGTCTCCGTCTCTTAATTACATTCCACTGACCGACAGAGGAGAACCAGAATGTTATCAAGAAGCAGTACAGTCTGATGATTCGATTAAGTGGGAGGCAGCCATGAAAGATGAGATGGACTCGTTGAAGTTAAATAAAACTTGAAAATTGGTTGAGTTGCCAAAGAGTAAGAAAGCACTGCAAAACAAGTGGGTTTATCGGATTAAAGAAAAACATGATGGGAGCAAGCGGTACAAGACTAGATTGGTTGTCAAAGGTTTCCAACAGAAGGAAGGTATTGACTGTACCGAAATTTTCTCACTAGTGGTGAAGTTGACGACGATCAGAACTGTCCTAAGTTTAGTTGTGAAAGAAGACCTTCATCTTCAGTAGATGGACGTGAAAACTGCATTTCTTCACGGTGACTTAGACGAAGAGATCTATATGAAACAACCACAGGGTTTCGAGGTGAAAGGAAAGCAAGAGCTTGTGTGTAAGCTTCAGAAGAGCTTGTATGACTTGAAACAGGCTCCAAGGCAATAGTACAGGAGGTTTGATAGCTTCATGAAGAGTAACAATTTTGTGCGATGTGAAGCCGATCACTGCTGCTACATCAAAAGGTTTGATAACTCTTATATTATTCTGCTCATTTATGTTGATGATAATTGCTGGAGCAAGCTTGCAAGAGATCGACAGGCTGAAGAGGAAGTTATCTGAGGAGTTTGCGATGAAGAATTTGGGAGCTGCAAAACAAATCCTTGGGATGAGGATCTTCAGGGATAAGAAGGTTCTCAAACTCTCACAAGAAGAGTACGTAAAGAACGTTCTTAGCAGGTTCAAGATGCACGATGCTAAGCCAGTCACTACACCATTGGTTAGTCATTTCAGACTATCCAAAGATCAGTCGCCCTCAACCGATGACGAGAAAGGCTACATGGCTATTGTTCCATATGCCTCTGCTGTTGGTAGTCTTATGTACGCAATGGTTTGCACATGACCAGACATTGCACATGCAGTGGGAGTTGTCAGCAGGTTTATGAGTAATACAGGAAGAAAACATTAGAAAGCCGTAAAATGGATCTTGCGATATTTGAAGAAAAGTTTGGATTTCGCTTTATGTTTTCAAAAGTCAGACTTGGGTCGAGATGGATACGTTGATGTTGATAATGGTGGTGATACTGACAGCAGTAAAAGCAGAACTGGGTATGTCTACACCTTGGGTGGCACCGCAATCAGTTGGGTCTCGAGGCTTCAAGATGTAGTTGCTCTTTCTAGTTGTGAAGCATAGTATATTGCAGTGACATAAGCCGCAAAGGAGATGATGTGGTTGCTGCCTTTCTTACATGAGTTAGGTCAAAACTACGATGGGAGTGTATTGCATTGTGACAGCCAAAGTGTCATCCATTTGGCAAAGAACTCGGTTTATCATGGTAGAACAAAGCATATACAGGTGCGTTATCACTTCATTAGATCTGCCTTAAAAGATAGAGTTTTGACACTTGAGAAGATACCAGGGAGTCGGAATCCAGCTGACATGTTGACGAAAGTTGTAACGAGTGAGAATCTGAAGTTGTGCGCAACTTCAGTCGGACTTCTTGGATGAGATATGCGAATGAAGCCGCTACAGATGGAGAGATGATGAGATTAGTCTCCAAGTGGGAAATTATTGAGTTGTGGAGCCTAATTTAGGTTTGAGAGTATTTTGGTAATATTTACCCTGTTTTTCTGTAACCCTAAATTGTCTATTATATAAAGATGTATTTAGGTTATTGGAGAGTGAGAGAGTGTAAGGCAAAACTATTGTAACTCGTTTTTTTGTTCTTAGTGAAATCTATCAGCGGCCAGTGGACATACCTCTTACAACGAGAGTGAACCACTATAAATCTCTCCGTGTTATTTTTCTTTTCGCTTTCGATCGTTCGTTACAGGTGAATTAAGGCGTTTAATCTTAACAACCTCTTCGTTGGGTTCTTCTTCTGATTCTGATTCTTCTTCTTTGGATTTTGATTCTTCTTCTTCGGATGCATTTGAAGCAGAGAAAGCTTCTCTATTTATATGGAAGGTTTGTCATAAAATGACAAACACATAAGAAGAAGAAAAATTTCGTTTTTCCACTCTGCATTGAATGAAGGGTAGGTGGCCTCAATTTTCCTTACGTGGGTCCTTCATCATTAAGGAGGGACCCCACAAACTCCCCCTCCTGACTTATGATGAGGTAAATTCAATCATGTTGAGCTTCTACAGAATTCATATTTATTCTTCTGCAAGATCTTTGTCATCATATCTGAGCAATTGTCATCCGTGTGAATCATCTCAAGATACACTTGATTGTTGTCCAACACATCTTGTATCCAATGATACCTGATATCTATGTGTTTCGACTTCGAATAAAAACTCGGGTTCTTGCTCAAATGAATAACACTTTGACTGTCACAATATAAGATATACTTATATTATTGATGACCCAATTATGTCGAAAATTTTTGCTTCCACAAAATTTCTTTGCATGCTTCAGTAGCTACCATAAACTCAGCTTCTGTAGTAGACAATGTAACTAATTTTCATGAAACTGCTCCCCCTCCAAATGAAACCAAATATTCTGATGTTAATCTTATGTGGTCAATGTCTCCATCTATATCTGCATCAGTATAGCCTACCAACGAAGATTTCTTACTTCCAAAACACAAACAGAATTCAAAAGTATTTTTGAGATACCTAAAAATAAACTTCACTGCATTCCAATGATCTTTGCCTGGATTTGTTGGAAATTGGCTGATTGCTCCAAGAGAATGTGAAATATCAGGTCTCGTACAAACCATGGCATACATCAAGCTGCCAACTGCTAAGGCATATGGAATTCTCTGCATTTCTGCTTTTCCTTTTTCAGCGAAAAGACTTTGTTCGAAAGTAAGTTTGAAATGTTTAGCAAGTGGAGTATTTACCGGCTTTTCCTTTTCCATATAGAATCGGCTAAGAACTTTCTTGATATATTTCTCCTGCGATAGCGATAACTTTATGTTCTTTCTATCGTGAGCGATACTCATCCCAAGTATCTGTTTTGCCGGTCCTAAGTCTTTCATGGCAAAAGACTTGTTAAGCTCATTCTTTAGCTTAACAATCTTTTCTCTGTCTGGGCCTACAATCAGTATGTCATCGACATAAAGTAGGAGTATTATGAATGTATCATCTGCGAACCTTTTCACGAACACACAATGGTCTGAGGAAGTTTTTCTATATCCTTGATTTACCATAAAGGAGTCGAACTTCCTGTAACATTGTTGCGGGACTTGCTTCAATCCATACAGATTCTTCTTTAATCTACAAACCAATTGTTCTTTTCCCTTGACAACGAATCCTTCTGGCTGTTCCATGTAGATTTCTTCTACTAATTCACCATGCAAGAATGCTGTCTTCACATCGAGTTGCTCAATCTCCAAATTGAGACTTGAGAATAATCCAACTACCATTCGTATGGATAAAATTTTCACAATAGGTAAAAAAATTTCCTCAAAGTCAATCCTCTTTTTCTGCCCAAAGTCTTTCACGACCAGTCGTGCCTTATTCCTTGGTTGTGAATGTTCTTCTTTCAGTCTGTATATCTATTTGATCTTGAGCACCTTTTACCCCTTTGGAAGCCGAACCAACTCATAAGTATGGTTTTCATGCAATGATGTTATCTTATCTTGTATCGCATCTAACCAGTTCTTCTTTTGTTGATGCTCCATAGCTTCCTCATAGCACTCCAGTTTATCGCCATTAGTGATCATTACATACTCGTTCACAGAGTATCTTCTCGATGGTCGATGATTTCTTGTTGACCTCATTAACTCTAATTCTGCAATTGATTCAGGAGAAATCTCTATTTCTCTTTAGTCAACATCATCAGCTGCCTGATCATTAGATTCTGAAGCATCTGTCCCGTCAAAAGTTGATTTCTCCATACCAACTCTTACTAGATGCTCATCAGTGATCTTTACATCTTTCTTCTCGTTTTCAATAATCTGATTTTAAAAGAAGACAACATCTCAGCTTCTAACAATTTTCTTGTCAACCGAATCTCAAAGCCTATATCCGAATGCATCACTTACGTATCTGAGGAATATGCATTCCTTATCTTTGCTGTCTAGCTTGGACCTCTCATCTTTAGGAATATGGACAAATGCTATAAATCCAAACATCTTTAGATGCTTATAAGAGATGTCTTTCTCTATCCATAGTCTGTTTGGCACTTCTCCATTCAAAGATGTTGATGGAGACAAGTTGATGACATTTATTGCAGTATTCATTGCTTCTCCCCAGAATGTTTTGGGAAGCTTTGAATGTGATAGCATGTACCTTATCTTCTCCACGATCATTCTGTTTATTCTTTCTGCAACGCCATTTTATTACGGAGTCTTTGGAACAGATCTTTCGTGCTTGATTCCGTGTATCTTGCAATATTCGTCAAATGATCTCATATATTCACCACCATTGTTAGTGTGAATACATTTTAACTTTTTTCCAGTTTCCTGCTCTGTGAAAGCATGAAACTGTTTGAAAACGTTGAACACCTCATTTTTGGTCTTGAGTGCATAGGCCCAAAATTTCCTTTAGTGATCATCAATAAATGTGACTATGTATTGGACACCTCCTAACGTTTTCGTTGACATGAAACCACAAACATTTGAGTAAACAACTTCCAACACGCCTAGCTTCCTTGATGCAGAATTCTTCTGAAAAGAAACTTTGTGTTGTTTTTCCGCAAAACAATGAATACAACTTGGTAGAGGTTTATCTTTGAGATATGACAAACCATCTATTTTGCCAAGCAATCGAAGTCCTTTTTCGCTCATGTGACCAAGTCATTTGTGTCATAACTCAATGGACAAGTCATCTTGCAAAGCATATACTGTTGCTTTCTTCACAGTCATTGGAGTCACATATAAACTAGACTCTTTGATTCCTTTCGTCATGATTAGCGAACCTTTGTTGAACTCTCATTTACCGTCAGCAAACTTGCTCTTGTAGTTAGTCTCATCGAGAGCACCAATTGATATTAGATTTAATCTAATATCTGGAACATATCTGACATCTTTAAGCACCAACTCACATCTTGTGTTGGTCTGGATACAAATGATTATTTTGAAAATGTGACTGTTAGTCATTTTCACAATGCCAAAATCACAACCGGTGTAAGATGAAAAATACTCAACTTTTGAAGTAACATGATAAGATGCTCCAGAATCACTCACCTAACATGATTCATTCATCGTGAGGTTGACAGCATCTTCGCATACGATAACATCTTCACCCTCAGAGACAATTGCAGTCGTACTCTTCATTTCTCTTTTGCCACCTTCTGTGCTTTGTTCTTTCTTCAACTTCCAGCAATCCTTTTTCATGTGGCCTATCTTGCTACAATGATAGCACTTAACGCCTTTTTTACTTCTCGATTCAGATCTTCCTGACGTGCTAGCTCAAGAGGCCCCAAGTTCCATTGATCTTCCTCTCGTTACTGATAAAGCCTTCGCAGCAGACTGCTCCTTGTTTTTCTGCATACTTTCTTCATCTAGAACTTCGGCTGCAATATCATTAAACATCAATGTTGTTCTTTCAGTATCGTTGAACAGATTTACAATGAGGTGATCATATGAATCTGGTAAACTTTGAAGGAAAAGTTTAGCCCTTTCATTTTCATCGATTTTGTGCTGTATTGCTGAAAGTTAAGAAAATAATGTGTTGAGAGTATTGACATTATCTGTCACTGTAGTAGATTCTGACATCCGAAAAGTATATAATTTTCTTTTCAAGAAAATTTTATTATACCAGGAATTCTTTTCGTATAATTTTGTCAACGTATCCTAGATTTGTCTGGCCGTTACCATTTCCAAGATACTTAACAAAATTCCATCTGTTAGACTAAGATGCTAAATGGTCATTGCATCTTCATCAGCTTTGTTCCATTTTTCGTCTTCAACGTTCGTAAGCCTATCACCAATTGCCATAGCACAATTATATCTCCGCAATAACGCCTTCATTTTTAATTACCACAGAGATAAATTATTTCCGTTGAATTTTTCGATTTCAATCGTAACCACAGAGCATACTAGATTTAAAGAGATTACCCGAGCTCTGAGATCACTTGTTGGGAAAAATACTGACGAAATCCGGCGAGAACGATGACAACAATACCACTGCAAGCGGTATGAGAAATGATAGCAGATGCAATTCAAAAAATACTAGGAATATTTTCTTACACCGTTAAATTATAACGGTTAAGAAGTAAGAGAAATAATAGCCAAAATGAACAACGAAAATTTTACGTGGAAACCCAAATCGGAAAAAAATCACGAGAACCGAGTCCAGAAAGATCTCACTATGAAAAATAGGATGTACAATATTTTTCTATATATCAAATAATGTAAAAAAATATTCACTAAGAGAAATTACAATTTTTATAACTCTCAATGTGCCACACCTATTTTTTTCTCACTCTTTATTTTGTATTCATTCAAAAATACTCACTATTCCTTTCTGTTTTCTTTACAGAAGAAAAGCTTATTCGTTGGGTTCTTCTTCTGATTCTGATTCTTCTTCTTTTAATCCATTTGAAGCACAGACAACTTCCCTATTAACAGGGAAGGTTTATCATAAAATGACAAACATATGAGAAGAAGAAAAATTTCATTTTTTTTCTATACATTAAAAGGAGGGTGGACGTCCTCCTTACGCGGATCCAAGGAGGGACTCACACAGAGAGAATTAAAGAAAGGATGATACAAATTAAAGTAAATTATATTTGTATACAAGACTAAAAAGCAAGAATTCAGCAATTGGAAAGAGTAAAAGACAGGTTTTCGATGCCCTTCAGATATCATTTGAATTAATTGATGATAAAATTCTTTTGCCTCGTGATTTATTATCGACTCTGTCTAATTGTTCATTCCTGTTCCCTGGCTTTGTCTCGTCTTCTTAGTTTATTTTAAATTTCATCCTTTAAAACTCAAATCTATCTGAATACTGCGTTGCGTTTCCGTTTGCATTTGAAAGCTCGGATTTTTATTTTTTATGGTGGGTGATGATAAACTCACATTATGACCGATGAGGATACAGTCTTTGGCTTTGCTCCGAGTCCAATTGGAGACGACGGCGATTCTTCTTCTACCACCCTCGATTCAGCGTACGTTACTTCCTCAATTCCCCTCTTTTATTTTTCCTTTTTCCACCTGTCTTTTTGGTGATTTTGACGGAGGTTGTCTGCTTCCAGAGGTTGAACAGTGGGTCGATGCTGTTCTTGTTCTGAAGTGTTCCATATTTGAAATGCGTTCCTCTCTTTTGCCTTTATCTGACTGTTTTTTGACAAAAATCATGCCTTTCCATTCCTCTTTTTCTGCTTTTTTTCCCTTTTCTTTTTCTGCTTTTACCACCCTTTCTGGGTTTTCCATCTAGTGGAATCACAGTTCTATATTGCGTAAAAATTTTACTCCTTTCACACACACACACACACACACACACACTCTCTCTCTCTCTCTCTCTCTCTCTCTCTCTCTCTCTCTCTCTCT
>CM039528.1:2039969-2157540 GCA_022433055.1 Begonia peltatifolia | reverse complement strand
CTCTCTCTCTCTCTCTCTCTCTCTCTCTCTCTCTCTCTCTCTCTCTACGAAAGAGAACTTGTGCTGTTCCTGCGTTTCTTAGTCTAACATTCTCAATTCAGGTACCCCTTGAATGGTCTTCTTTTAAAAAAACTGATGGGTAAAAGTTATGATAATCTAAAATTCATGCATGTTGGCTTCTTTGTTTCAGTTTCTCCGGCCGATCTTTTTGTTATTTGAGTTGGAAGAGTCCAAATTTTCATATTTTTTAACTGCATATTTTCTCTCCTTTTGTTTGTTCTGATTTGAAGTCTAAGTCTGTGACTCTTATAATGATGTCTTTTTTATCATCAGTTGATTCTTTTGATTTCTCGGGGTTTTGTAACTTCCAGAATTGATTGATAGTCCCATGAATTGGTTGTAGATTAAATTATGATACCTGCCGCCTCGTTCATTTCTATGTGAATCTGACTATCGAGAAAATGCTCGTCTTCTGTTTATATTTATTGTATTTTTTTGCCTTTATTAAGTATCTGCGTTGACTCGGTACTTTCCGACCATTGTTTCCATTTGACGAGAGAAAAACAACAGCAGTTGTTCTATACCGAGGCCTGGTCTGATTCTGCAAAGACTGTCTTTGGAGGGCTTTTGATAAGTTTGGCATATTTCATACTACATATGGACAATCTTCTCTGGGCGAAAACATTCTGAACTTGAAAAATGGGGATCTGTGTCTCGACTGGCAGCCGAGCTAGCCAAAACGGCAGAATCCGGGGGAAGAAGGTTTCTCAATCTTGCCTCGAGAAGAGTTTTGGTGGACAGAGAAGATCAAAGACGACATTTTCCAATGATGTAATCGGTCTGAAACAACTCTCCTCGATCCCAAACAGGATTTGCATAAATGGAAAGAGTCGAACGTCTTGCCTGTTCACTCAAAGAGGTCGCAAGGGGATCAACCAGGACACCATGATCGTATGGGAAGTAAGTTCAGTTTTTTTCAAATCGAAGAATAAAACTCGACGACTTGACTGAGTTTTTGATTTCTGCAGGATTTCATTTCAGAGGGTGTAACTTTCTGTGGAGTGTTCGATGGTCATGGACCATATGGCCATCTCGTAGCTGGAAAAGTGATGGATTCATTCCCATTAAAGCTACTATCATTCTTGCATAATTCTCTGTCCAAGAAAGACGACGAAACTGAATTTGACTCTGCTGTGGATGATTCGAATTCCATATGGAGAGAAGCTTTCTTGAAATCCTACAAGGCTATGGATAAGGAACTGAGATCTCATTCCAATTTAGACTGCTTTTGCAGTGGTAGCACTGCAGTTACTATAGTGAAACAAGTAAGATCTTAAGAATACTCCATCTTCATGCTTTATCTTTGCTGTTTCTTAATTAATTCCGTTCATAGGGGTCCAATCTCTTCATAGGGAGTGTAGGAGATTCTCGAGCAATCCTTGGTTCCAAGAACGACCGGGATTCCATGATGGCGATCCCGTTAACTGTCGATCTAAAACCTGATTTGCCGAGTATGACTGATTTTGATTTTCTAATCGGACGTGTTTTACTTTGTTTAACTGATTTGGCAATGTGAACGAACTGTGCGTTTAATAGGTGAAGCTGAGAGGATAAAAAGGTGTAGAGGAAGGGTGTTTGCAATGCGAGATGAGCCTCTGGTTCCAAGAGTATGGCTGCCGTTTGATGATGCTCCAGGGCTAGCAATGGCTCGAGCTTTTGGCGATTTCTGTTTGAAGAACTATGGAGTTATCTCCATTCCTGAGTTTTCCCACAGGAAACTTACTGATAGAGATCAATTTGTTGTTGTAGCCTCTGATGGGGTAAACATTCTTTCACTTTCAATTTTTCTCATCAATTTCCTAGTTGATCAGAGGTTAAAAGGCACAAGTTTTACAGATTTGGGATGTGTTGAGCAATGAAGAGGTAGTTGAGATAGTGTCTTCGGCCTCCACCCGATCATCAGCTGCTAGAATATTGGTCGAGTCTGCAACTCGTGAGTGGAGGCTCAAATACCCGACGTCAAATATGGATGATTGTGCAGTGGTTTGCTTGTTTTTGGACGGCAAAATGGACCCTGAATCACATTGTGATGAACTTGGTTATTCTTCTGCAACCAATCAAAGTAATAATTCTAGTAATGCCATGGAATCCGAGGATGGCCAGAAGTCTGACCCATGTTTACAAAGAAACCACACAGTCAGGTTTGCCAAAGAGAAGAATGAAGAAGTATCGGCTGAAGATCCGAACTGGTCTGGTTTGGAGGGCGTTACACGAGTAAACTCACTCGTACAACTTCCGAGATTTTTTGAGGAAAAATGTTAAAACTGTTTTTCTTTCAGTAGCTGATTTTTGCCCACATTTTAGAACTAAGTTTCTCATTCCTTGGCTTATAGGCTTAATACAAGGGAGAAATATAGCTTTTTCACGAGGAATAGTGATGATTATGTCATAATTTGTTGACAGCAATGATCTTATAATTAAAATCTACTTGAAATTTCACTGAATTTAGAAAACAGTACAAGTTAATAAAACAATATTATTGTTAGTCCACTGCATCGATCAATGGAGAGTTAAACTAAGGGGGCACTCAACCCTGGGCTGAGTCCCATATTTATGAGACTCCAGAGCTGTTGTTGACAATCATTCCACCATTTTCTTCATTTGAGGCAAATTATTAAACATAATAACTCAGTCTTCTGACTCATTCTCTTTAACTCACCGCCCAAATTTCACCTACTTGGCTCAAATCTTGGGCTATATAATCCAATATTTGGGCTTTCACAAACCATTACTTCCCTATCTCACTCGACTGTTGTTCTTCAAGAATGGCTTACAAAATCCAGTCATCTGTTCTGCCATTCCTCCTCCTCATCATTCTAGTCTTAAACGAGCAAACTGCGGAGGGCCGAAACTTTCTGGGATTAGCTGACCAGAAACATTCTGATTGGTTGATTGCGGAAGCTGGCACCATGTACATTCCGGGAATCGGAAGGATTCCGATTCCGCCGTATTATTCAGGCAATTTAGGAGGGCTATCCGGACCCTTTAGCAATTACATTCCAAGGGGAGATGATGCTTTCATTCCAAATCCTGGATTTGAATTTCCTTATCCTGAAAGAGATGCCGTTGCTGCGGCTAATGCTCTTCCTTGAGTTGTTTTGGATTGAGTAAACTAATTATGTACTTGCTTCTCTTTTCAAGTTTGCTTCTAACTACTCTGTCTGTTGTGTCGTTATCAAGACTAGTCCTGTGTGTTCACTGTATTTTGATTCAGCACTTCTAATGGTTTTATCTTGGTGATTATAGAGAATAATTTAGTCGGTTCCTCTAAGATATAAAGTTGCACTGTTTTCATTGCATTATGGATCTATACAACGTGTGCGTATACAGAGAGTAGAAGTGACATCTGTCAAACGTTTTTTTAGATGATTATATATGAACTGCGTTCTATAAACCAATGTACCTGTGAATTGTTGGATGTATTTGACAATTAATTAGGCATTTAGTTTCCACGTGACACCCAATGAGTAGATATCACGATCTGGAAGGGAGTCTAACAGAAACGTCAGGTTAAATATAACTGAAGAGCCGGGACGAAAACGGGTCAAAACGGCTCAATTTCCTTATAAATACAAAAAGCTAGGTTTAAGTTTGATGATTTCTCACACTTAATCTAATTTACAAGTTATAATTTCAGGGTTATAGTTCGACGGTCAAAAAATGAATTATCTTTTATTCTCTCGATTTCACATCTATCGTGAAAACATAGAGAAAAATTGCTATAGAGAAAAGTCATTTTGAGTAAGAAGATCAAAACTTGTGGTCCCCAACTCAACAACAGCTCACAAAACTAACAACTAAGGCGATTTTATAGATTCAACTATATCGTCTTGACAATTCTACGTAATGCATACAATTTTAGATTTTATGAAGTTTGTTTTTTTTACAGAGTCTAACAATTGGTATCTATTGGGGGTGAGCAAAAGTCGGTTTGCTTCGGTTTTAAAGTCAAACAGAACCGAATTTTTTTGATTCCTAAAAAGTAGAACCGAAACTAAACCATCCAAGGTGGTAAACCAAACTAGAACTGAATCGAAACTTTCAGTTTAGTTACGATTCGGTTTGGATTTGGTTCTAATTTTTTTAAACAAATTAATATTATCAAAAATACAAAAATCATTCAACCCGAAACTAATAAAATATTAAATTAGATAAATAAATAATTTAAATAATGATTAGGCAATTCAATTGAGTAGTTCAATCAATTAATTAGTAAATTTATTTTTTAATGATATAATTTAATCACTAATTAATTTATTAAATAATGAAATTACTAATTTGATAATAATTTAATCACTAATTAATATAATTCAATAATATATTTAATACACAATTCAATAATTTTATTACACTTAGATAATAATATAATGATTTAATCATTAATTAGTATAATTTGATGGATGGTTAGTCAATAATTCAATTATTTTTGAAGTAACAATCAAATAATCTAATTTTAAAAAATTGTAAAATTTGAATTTTGAATATAAAATTAACATTTTATTGGATAATTTTTTAATATCCAAATAATTTTTAAAGTTAATTTTATTTTAATCTTCGATTCCTAGTAGCGGTGGAATCGGTTTGGTTCTGATTATGTTATGTTCAGATAGAATTGGAACCAAAGTCGGTTCAATTTTGGGTTAAGAAAACCAAAACCAAACCGAAAACCAAGGTTCAATTTTTGATTGATTTTTGGTTCTCTTCGGTTTCGTTTCAATTTTGGGCTTGGCACGGGCTTCAATTTGGGCTTGTTTTTTTATTGGTTTTTGGGTTGGTTTAGTCTCCATTTTTTTTTTCCAGTTATGGTTGGTTTTTATGCAGTTTTTTGACTACTTGTTCTGCAAGACGAGGAAACAGGACATACCATGCATTACAATGAACGAGAAGATGATCCGCTTCTTCCTCCTTCAACCTCGATACATAGCTAGAAAAGCAAACCCTCTTCTCTTTAACACTCTAGCCTGCACTTGAACTACTTTTAAACACAGCACTTATGCTTTAACCTTATATTTCTCTTGCTAATTTAATCTAAATTAACAAATTTTCATGGAAAATGCGTCAAATAAAGAAACTTCAGAATCCAATGTAGAGGTCAAAGAATCAAGATGAGATGTAACTCTAATAACTTCTTCAGGTAGTGGGCGCGCTGATCTATTGGACGATCACAGAAATTCTTGTACTCTTCCACATCTCTAATGGCGTTTGCACTTCGCTGCCACATGTACAAAAAACACACCAAAAAGAAAGAAGCAGGGATGGGACATGGATGTGATAACAACTTGATATTATTACATCTTCGAAGTAGGTAATGGTTGGATATTACTCCAACACCAGTCTTCAACTTTTTTGAGCAAGGCTTCATCATACAAAATCTCTGCAACTATAGATAAGTAATCAATTGATCCAGGTAATAGTATTATGTAATAAAACTCCTAAAATAGTCATAGAGTTAAACACCCAATTTTTTGCTCACTATTTCTTTAATTCCAATAAAAACAAAAGATTCCATTGAAAAACTATAATAATGCAGAAAAAAAGAAAAAAATGGAGTAATAGAGATACTCACTGTGCGAGCGACAGATGCAGAGAAAATCATACCCTTTATGCGAAACTTTCTCTGCAAGATGCGAGTGCCAGAGATGGGAGACAACGCATGACAATCGTGCGAGCGCCGAGCGACGGTGGAAGAGAATCGAAGCTCTTGGAACTCGATAGTCGATCGTCATGCGAGGAACTGAGAAAGAACGTAGGTCGTCGGTTAGGTTGACTATTGAAGAACGGTGGAAGACGAAGAACTAAGGAAGATGATGGTTGATATTTGATAATTGAAGAATGAAATAAAAAGGGTAAAAACCATTTTAAATGGCCATGAATCAATTTAAAAAAAGAAAACTCGTTAAATTACTTTAACCTAGACTTGTTAAACGGGCGGGCTCGCTCGCCAGCCCGCCTGCTCAGCTCATTACTATAGTGAGTTGAGCTAACTCGACCCGCTACAGTAACGAGTGAGTTTGGCTTGAGCCAAACAGACAGACCGAGCCGATATCGGCTATCCGGGTTCGCGAGCTCGTCGATGATTGGGTCAACAAGCTTGATCGCGAGCAGCTCGCAAGCTGGAGCTCGGGGCTCGAGGCTGTGTCTGCAGTCTGCTTGCCGTCTCCAACGCCCAAAAGTGGCCAGCTCGGTAGTAGAGCCGATCAATCGTGGATGAGGGTGATCAATCGACTATGCCTCTGTCATCAACAAAATTGCATAAAGGGAGGGCGATCGATCGCAGTTTTGCTGCGATCGATCGGCGATGGGCCGATGACTGTGATAGGGGTGATTGATCGCCCCCTCTAGAGGCGATCAATCGCCCCTATCACATGGCAGCAGTAGCCAGTAGGGGCGATCCATCGCCCTTACTCGCTTTAGCTCTGTCAACATGACAGAGCCGATGGGCAGTGGTAAGGGCGATTGATCGCCCCCACTAGAGGCGATCAATCACCCTATCACATTTGGCAGTAGGAGCGATCCATCGTCCCTACTAGTTTTGACTGAGCTCAGTGGTAGGGTGATTGATCGCCCTACCAAATGCACTCCGAGCGATCAATTACCTCAGATGTCCAACGGTCAGATTTCTAACGGTCAACAGGTTAGGTGTGATGATAGTACCGTTGCTAGGATAGTACCGTTGCTAGGAAGATTGGTCCAGATTTCCAACGATCTGATCTGTAAAACCTAAACGGTAACAATACCGTTGCTCTCATGACTATCAGGCGCAACAGTAATGTGTACATTGCAGCAGGGAGCCGTTAGAGCAGGGAGCTGCTCTCTTCTCTAAATTTTTTCTATAAATTCTTCAGCCTCCCTTCGTTTTCTTTCACCCCAATCTCTATCAACTTCTCTCTTTTCTCTCAATCAATTTGTACTCAATTTGATGTAAATCCATTTGTTGCACTCAATTCTTTGTTGGTTCAAGAAAGTAAAATTTAGTTTATTTTTTACATATATTTACCTAATTTTTAATTATATTTATAGTTATACTAACTTAATTTTGTTACATTAATTTTTTTTTAGATTTCGTACAAGTGAGTTCATCAATTTACAACCCCTACGAGTTTTCATTGGATATTGATTTGTAGTATGATTTTGTTATTTAAATTTATTTTATGCACGTAATTATAATATTGATAATGATATTGAAGAAATTAGGGAATTAAATCCTTCATTTTCAATAGGACAATCATCTGCACAAGTATCAACATTCACTTCATCACCTCCAAAAAAAAGAAACAAAACCTCTAAAGTATGTAAACATTTTGTAACGAAAGATATTAAAATTGATGAAAAATTAGAATCTAGAGCTCAATGTAAATATTGTATTAAAAATTATGCATATGTTTTGGTAGTTCAACTACTTCACTAAATAGGCATTATTAAAAGTGTCACTTAAACGAGCAAGTCAGAGACCCTACACAAATATTATTAAATGCTAGTGGTAATGATACTTTTTTGTATTAACAAAATAAAATGAGAGAAGAAATAACAAAACATATAACACAATGTGAGTTGCCTTTAGCGTTAATTGATAATGATGAATTTAAAAAATTTATGAAAGAGTATGCTACTCTTAATTTTAAACGTGTTTCTAGAAATACAACTAAAATGGATATTGCTAAAATGTTTAATAATATGAAGAATGAATTAATTTTATTTTTTTCAAATGCTCCTTCAATGTCTATTTGTATTACGTCAGATTTATGCAGTGCACGTAATTCTATAGGTTATGTAGTGGTAACTTCTCATTTTATTGATTTATCTTGACAATTAAATAAAAGAATTTTAGAATTTCGTAACTGTGAATATCTCTACACTAGTATTACAATTTATAGATATATTGTTACGATATTGTAAGAATATTCTATTCGATATAGAATATTTAACATAATACTTGATAATGTTAGCGCTAACGATGCTATTATTTTTCATTTGAAAAATTATTTTCAATTATATACTACTGACGATTCTGTTTTTCATATGAGATGTATTTGTCATATTTTAAATTTAGTTGTTAAAGATAGTATGACATATATTTCGCCTCATATTGAATTAATTAGATTCGCAATTTTTTATATAATTGGATCTAATTTGAGACAACAAGAATATAGAGATTTTTGTAAAGCTGCTCAATTTAATCCACGAAAATTAAAAACCGATGTAGATAATAGGTGAAATTCTACTTATTTAATGTTAGAAAATGCTAGGCCATACTAGCAAGTTATTT
Organism: Begonia peltatifolia; assembly: GCA_022433055.1. Classification (NCBI taxonomy): domain Eukaryota; kingdom Viridiplantae; phylum Streptophyta; class Magnoliopsida; order Cucurbitales; family Begoniaceae; genus Begonia; species Begonia peltatifolia. Next base: position 2,149,214 of record CM039528.1, on the reverse strand, counting down.
GTGTTTTTATCAGTGAAAAACACAAAGTATTGATCTTGCTAAATCTAGTTGCAAAGTAGCTAATATATTTCTTGATTTTTTAAAACTATTTTATGATGCAACAAATGAATGTTTGAGAATTTATTATCCAACTTTTCATCTTGTTCTTCCAATTTTTATAAACTTAATGGGTAATTTTGCACAATATCGACATATAGATGAATTTAGAGATATACTTAATAAAATGGAAACAAAATTTAAAAAATATTGACTTGATATTTCTCTTATTTTTTGTTATGCATGTATAATGGATGCTAGATATAAATTAATAGGAGTATATCTTATTGTTAATAAAATTTTTAATAATTTACAAACTCATTCTTTATTTTCAATAGATCAAATAACACATGAAATTACTAGTTTATATTATTATTATGAATCTAAATATTCTACCGTTAGTCATTCACAAGTTTCTTAACATGTTATCTTAAGTAGTCGTGGTGGAAATATAGTAGGTTCACAATTTGGTATTCATGATATTTGGAATCAATTAGATACGAATGCTTACTCTAGTTCTATGCGAAATGAACTATAAATTTATTTTGACACTCGATATCAATTTTCTTGCGAAGAAAATTTTAATATTTTAAATTGGTGAAAAATATTTTCCACCACATATCCTATTATGTTTATAATGACACATGATTTACTAACACCACCAATCTATACCGTACATCGAAGTCTGCTTTTGGTGCAGGTGGACGTGTGTACGATGAACGCCGATGACGACTTGCACCCAATCTCGTGGAGGCACTCATTTGTGAAAGATTGGAATGACGTCATTACAAGAATCCAACAATGAGAGGACGAAATACTAGAAAAATTTAAAAATTTGGACGTTGAAGATTAACATTGTAATTTAAATTTTGAAGTACTTTTTTATTTTGACATTTTGCACATTATTGATAATTAGATGGGTGTCAACCTAGTTGGAATGTATTTAATTTGTAGTGATGCAAAATGTTAAATTTATAATGAAGATTATATTTTTTATATATTTATTTATTTTATATAAATTATAAATACACGCAAAACCGAGCGAGAGTTGATGAATCGACCACGGAAGGCCGATGGATCGGCTCTCGATCTGTTTAAAACAGACCAAGCCGATCCATCGCCCCACTTAAAAGTGATTGATCGGCTTGTCTGTTTAAAACAGATCGAGAGCCGATCGATCGCCCCAAAATGGGGCGATTGATCAGCTCTTGATCAGTCAATCTGTTTAAAACATAAACAGACTGACAGCGCTCACGGCTCGCTCAAACCCTAACTCAAACTCTCACTTCAATCCGAATTCCCGATCAATCACCTTATTGAAAACTACCAAACAAAACTTAACGCCAAAACTGTCAAAGCTCCTGTAAATCTTCGCAGCGCTGTTCGTCAATCTCTCCACTTTCGACCTCCGAATCTTCCATTTAAACTCAGTAAATCTCAGTCATTCTAACAGGTTCTATTTCTTCCGCAATTTCATAATTTAATTCAATATTATTTGAGCTTTCGAATTTGGGTTGTAGTTTAATTTTGATTTTCATTTTGATTGCTGAGGTTGGTTAGGGATACAAAAATAATTGTGAGATAAGTTTTATAACTGTGCACACCACTTGTTCGATAAAATGTTTGTGAGAATTCAAGTTTTAAAAATCGATAATTTTGTTTTGGTGATTAGTAACTAACAAATTGTGTAACTTATATGTTAAAAAAATGCTGCCAAAACGTTTGAAAGCTTCTTCGAGCTCAAGGTCAGCTCTAGTCGGCCAAATCGATTACTCTTTCATCAACTCTGAGGCAAGGACATATTTTATGGATTTCATGACAAAAAATAAAGTTATTATATGCGAAATCCAATTTCAACCCGATGAGTCGGACGGAGATATTTTAGTCATGCTTAGACAACGAGGATGACAGAATCTTGCTGTATTAGGTGGTGATGCGAACGTAAATGTAGTTCGAGAATTATATGCAAATCTCAAAGCATCAAATTCAGATAGTACCGTTAAAGTTCGCAACAAGAACATTCTCTTTTCAGTCGAGATCATTAATGCCAAGGTTGGTTTGTACAACTTAGATCAAGATGATTATCAGACAATGATGGAAGAAGGACCAGATTATGCTTTGATAATACAAGAGATGAGCCATCGAGGTTCACAGTGGGTTTATTCAATCGTCAACTCAGCTCAACCAATACACTTGATATTAAGTTGTCTCAACTATTACGCTCAAGCTTTGTGCAAGTTCATTAGGAGAAACTTGATGCCAACATCTCAGAATTCTAAGCTCACCAAAGAGTGAGCGGTACTCCTATATTGCATTCTCACTGGTCGCTCTATAAACGTCAGACGAATTATCTACGATAATTTCATCGCATATCATAAGGGTTCAACTACTGCTGGCTATATCCACCATGTCCTCATCATGCAATTATGCGCAGTTGAGAATGTTCCTATGAGCTCAACAGATGAGCCTTAGATTCAGCAAAAGCTTTATATCTCCTCAAATATTTCAAGAATACCTAAGTGGCTTTACGGTGAAGCTAGAAACAATGTATTGAGATTCATTAAGCAGGATGCTAATGCTGAGATTCCTCCTCAAGTAATGCCGCTGCCTCGTATCCGGCGCATCACAGAGGGTAGTATAACAGGTGCACAAAGTATCGCAGCGCAGACAAAAAGAGATCGCGCCGAGGCTCGCCGAAAACAGCGATACGAAAACCAATCAACTATGTCACCTAATCAAGGCGCCTCTTCATCGTCTGCGGTGCCACTTCATTGTTACTCAACTAACGATGTGAGACAGATGTTGGAAAATCTCACCATCACACAAAGTCAAATGTTTGCTAATCTCGCTGCTCAAAAAATCAGCTTTGAACACGATGTAAAACAAAGGCTGGAAAATATTTCTAATCAGCAAACACAGTTATTACGAGAACAGAGCCGCATCAAACAGTGGATGAGAAATATGCAAAACCATTCACTAGAGCAGACAACTTTCTTTGCACGATATGTGAGAGCATTAAACGCTCATTATGACCATTTGGGTCCAGCATTACCCATCTTCCCAGAGCATCTATTGAGGCCATATGATTCTCTTGCCCCTCCACGAGATGGTGAAGACAACGATCAGCCTGACGCTTCACGAGTATGTTATTTTTCACCTACTTTTTAATTTATTTTATGCATGGAAGACAATATGAGTTTGAGACTATTTTGGCTTTGCTTATTACTTCGCTATATTTTTTACTATATTTTGTCTTATGTAGAAAAAAATTTTAGTTTGTATTAATGGAACCTAATGAAATATATAATATATTTATATAAACTCAGCTTGTTAAGCTCGGCTCGTTAGTCTCATTGACCAGGCTCAGCTCGGCTTGTTAGGCTCGTGGCTCGCGAGCCGGCTCTAGTTAGAAATTTTTTAGGGTTAGCTCGTTAAGCTCGGCTCGTTAGGCTTGACAGGCTCGATGAGCTGAGACTTTCCAGGCTCGGCTCAGCTCAGCTCGTTCGAGTCGTTAAACATCTCTATTTTAACCATGTTAAAAGAAAGTTTAAAGTATAAAAAATTTAATAAACTAAATCCCGTGAGACGCCAATAAGCCTCCATTTTCATTTTACAAAAAGAATGAGGGTCGTGTGAGGGTTAACGCCCCTCGTTCTCCTCAGAAGACGACCGATAACCCTTTGTTTTCATTTTACAAAGAGAATGGAGGTTGTGTGAGGGTTAACGCCCCCCGTTCGCCTCAGGGGCTGACGCGTGGGGTGCTCAAACCCCTGCGCACGTGCACTTCACGTGTCAATGCAACCTGTGTTACACGTGTAGTGCACGTGCGACTAGTCACATTCAACACGTGGCCCCCTGCATTTAGCCCTAGGGCTGAAATCGGGGAGTGTTCACCCTCACACATGGGGCCCGATATCCCATGAGTATAAAAGGAATCGACCCCCTGTGCACCCTCTGTCGCCTTAACCCTAATTCTAATTGAGGCCTGCAGTCCACAATCGACAGTTGAAATTAAAACGATGAAAATTTTCAAAATAACCTTCAAATTTTTAATTCCATTTTATCTGCATACTTGTACCAAAATATTAAATTCCTTCAAACACTTGAAAATAACTTATCGAATCAAGTACAAAAGGTATGAATAAGTGTGTAAAATACACACTTATCAATCACCAAATATACCATTACCAACATAAATTTCCTAGCACTTTGTGGTGTAGATTAATTAGCCAAATACATACAAGATACACTTACTTTAGATCTTTAGCACAAATTAAGGGGTTTGATCACTCTCCTTGGTAATATGCAAACCTATAATATACACATCATATAATTAGCATACCAATGCATTTAAACAACTAAATCCATTATAATCATCTAAATTTGAGCAACAACCCAAATTCAAGTGTCTCACAAATATATCATTCGTGTTCCTAAACCAAAATTGATCATCCACATCAAATAGTTTCAAACAATAGGCAACAAATTTTAGAATTAACCAACAATTGGCATAACTTCAAAATTCCACAACTTTTTGTATACTTATCTAAATTCAATAATTTCAATACCTATGGATAACTCAAAGAGTCTACTTTAAATATCAAAGCTGTTTAACCAATTAAAAACCATTAGTTGGGCTAAAAATATCAAAACTGGAAACGCCCAAAATGCTATTTATAGTTTCTATCTTACTTTTAAAATTTTATAACTTTCACCATACTTATTCAATTCATAAAATTCCAACGCTCATACTTTCATTAAAGTATCTATTATATCTACATAAACAATTTAGCAAGATAAAATCATGAAGAGGGTCTCAAAGCACTAAAACCATAACATGCTCAGAATTCTCATTACAGTTTTTTTTGTCTCAACTTTGAAAAATCATAACGTTGAATATATTTATCCAAATGCCTTAATTTTAAAGCCTTCAGTTCACGCAATGAGTTTACTTTAACATATCAAATCCAATTATCAAAAGAAAACCATCGAATGGAACCAAAAACTCCTAAACTCAAACTGCCTAGAAAATCCCATATTTTTTTAACATTCTTGTATAATTTGATGTTTTCTTCCGTTTATAATCACAAACAGCCATCAAAATCAATTTAAACATAAAAAAAGCCAAGAATGTGACAAATAAAACTCAATTTCGTGCATCCCAACCTAAGTACATCAATCACTATAAAACTCAACAATAATCACACTTCTTTTACATTTAGACCATGAACTTTCATAACCCAAAAGAAAACTCCAACTTACCTTCAAAAACTTGGGAGATCGAGAAAGAAAAAAGAAGAAAGAGAGAGAGAGAGAAGGAGAAGGCTCGTGAGTTTCTTGCTTTCTAGTGAGGGTTTCATCAATAAAAAAAAAGAATATTAAGAGGTAAGGATGGAGAAAATAGTAAGGTGTCAATTCCTAGGTTAAAGTAAATTCTTTCAATTTTCAATCTTAATCTTCATTTCTATCTTAATTATAAGTTAATGTCCCTTTTTTGGTTTCCCCTCTATCCAACCCCAAATGCCTTTTTTTTTGCTTCCAATTTTGACTTTTAAACTCCTTTAATAAATCTAGTTACACAATAATAACATTTCTAATAATTCAATAAAATTAGCATAATTTATTAAGTGCTTATAATAAATTGTGTGGTAAATTTTCGAGTGTTACAGTTTTAAAGGTGCATGACATTGAGTTTATAAAATGTGTTAAAACATGCATTTGAGGAAAATAGGAAGTTAACAATCTTGGTAACACATGACCCCAATGGTTGGAGTTGCCTCTTCGTATACGATGTGTATGACTATGGAAATGAGAAGGAGATCAACTTAATGTCCTTCTTTTAACACCCCGAGAAAACTCACGTTCTCGGTGCGTTACAGTGCATCTACACACTACGACACACTAACACTTGACATAACTCACTCAATTTAATACCACTTTCATTTTCAAATCATCTTCAAAAGAACATTTGTGAGTATGAAAAATTTTCGACTCGATTCGAAAACAACTCGCGCCCCGAAGAGGGAACACGAAATCCTTAATATAAAAATATGCAGCGGAAAAGGAAATAATTTAAAATAGTTTTAAAATAAACCGACAAGACTCGAAATCCTAGGAAGGAGTCCAACATACCCCTCGAACTACCCAAAATCGGTGCCGCACACTCACGTCCCCACTTCGACATCCCGCGCGCACCCTCGCGGTGCCCTGCGCGCGCCAACTCAGAATCACCACGTCACGCGCACGCTCACAGTGCCGCGTGCCCCACGCACCCTGCCGCTGTATAGCACGTCCGCACGCACACCCTCACCCGGCGTCGCACGACTCGTGAGCACCCGTAGGGCCGCGTGCCCCGCACCTGCGATCACGCCGCACTCCCACGCTCATTTACACTTCTCTAGCATTCACTGTACACATCCCAACTTATTCTATATCCTCTCGACTCCCAACCTCTCTCCCGAAATTTTGACAGAGTAATGCCTAAAAATTGGCCATCCCAAAAATTTAAAACCCTACACACAGTTCACCAAATACCAACAGTATATATCTATCAACCATCCAGAGGGTCTCCATAACAAAATCAGAGTTTAAAGACAACGAAATTCATCAACTACAAATGAAGAAAATTCGCAGTATAGAGCAATTCCAAGCTTCTACATGTAAAATATATGGGTACGTCGCCAAAATCACACGCACTACATATACACCTATACACTGACGCATATACAACTCATCTCATCGACTGTACATCAACACAACAACAGAAAAATACCCGCAAACGAACCCAGCCACCATCTACCATCCCTCACAGATCGGGTCGCCCTAACAAAATCCACAATCCGGTGCTCGGTCGCACGCCACCAACCATCCTATGCCTCAGGACTAGGCTCTCGAGGCTCACCAGCAAGGTCATCAGCACCTACACCACAGAACACACAACATAAGTCTAACGCTCAGTAAGTAATGCGATATGAAAGTAAAAGCCGACAATGCAATCCTATCATATGCACTCTCTACACTCACACTCATGTTGTCACATCTGTGACACGTAATGTAGGCGTACCAGGGTAAGGCGAAACCTAACGCCACCCTACACCCTGATACGTCGCCACCGTCCCGGACTCCCTAGCAACGAGGCTCACAAGCTACACACACGCATCACGACACAGCAACCACATCAGGGTAAGGGTGTACCTCGCGCTACACTACACCCTGACACGTCGCCCCCGTCCCAGCCTCCCCAGCACGGGGCCACAGTTGCCAAACATACACGTTTCGCGACAGCCCAGCCGGCCCACTCCTTGAGCGGAATCCGCGACTGGTGTTGCACCGGCCCACACAACTAGTAGGATCCGCGGTACCACTGCCCATCACCCTCACCGTCAACACATTCACGCCGCATGACGGCCCAGCCGGCCCACTCCTCGAGCAGAATCCGCGACTGGTGAAGCACCGGCTCGTACACTAGCAGAATCCGCGGTACTACCGCCACACGTCTCACCACATACTCAAAACATGCTCAAAACTATTTTCGTTTACGTTTTTAAAATATGATGCATGTCAAACAATACGCACGCACACCACAATCAATCGCATAAACCCTAAAGTTCTACAGTGTAGGCCCACTTGGGCAAAACGCATGCATGCACCACTTATCTGGCGTCCTAAGGTCGCTCGACGCACAGCTTCGCCAAAAAGTGTCTCAACCTAAAACACAACCAATCACTCATCAATATTTATTTCAAAATTCACCAAATAGCTAAAAATAACATTCCTTAACTACACTCATGAAATTCCAACTAAAACGTGTCACTGGTTTGGTTCGGCCAAAAACCAGCATAAAATTCGGACGCGCATAACTTTTGCGTCCTTTAACGGATTCGAGTGATTCAAGTGGATAAACGTCCCCTTAGGAACGAAGTTTAAGATATTAAGACGGATTTTAAAACGATAAGCCACAGCTAGATGGAAAAACACCGAAACCGAATCTGCCTATTTTTATTAAATTTCACATTTTTGTTTTTCTTCAACCAAAACTCACTCAATTTAGCTTTATGCACCAAAAAAACAGCCATGTCACTATCACACGTCGAAATTTTATGAAAAACGCTCGCTAATTTGACTTGAACCAAAATCCGACATAAACTTTCGACGCGCATAACTTTTCCGTCGGATATCGGAATCGAACGATTCCAGCAGCCATACGTTCCTCAAACCACATATTTTAATCCACTAAAACAGAATTTAGGACGATTAACCGTTGCTAGGCCGAAAAAGCCAAAAACAGAACCTGTTCTTTCTAAAAAAACATCCGTTTTTTATTTCCATTTAAGTTCCAAAAATTTCTATGTACAGACAATCACATTCACATCAATTTAGCATAATCTGAACTAAAATCAGAAAATTTAGGGATTGAAATCGAATTCCGACTCATCCCTACCTCGACCCTATCTCTTCCCCTCGGTATTTCTCCCTCCCACCAAGCATCCACTTCAATATTGCGGCTAAATTCACCGCAAAAAGGAAGGAAATCGAGCACTAAGCCGGCCAATACAGAAAACCCAAAACAGAGCTTACCTTCAGATTTTTGGAGCTCGGAGAATCAATCCACGCTTGGAAACGGGTTTTTGCCGGACAAGTCTGGCTCATCGGGAATGGTTTCTCCACGCAGGCCGCTGGTGATCGGTAGTTCGGCTCGATTTCTCACACGCCCTCGATCGTTCTCTCGCTCGCGCCTCTCCTCTCGGGCATTCGGGTTGCAGAAATCACCGAAGTGGAATGGCTTCTTCGTGAAGCCATTCCACTTAATAGATTAATTTTTTTTTTAATTTTAATTAATAAAATAAAAGATTACCAAATTGCCCTCACGCGTTTTTATCGTGTGTAACTTCGTTAAATTCTCGTCCTCCAGACTTTAAATTCTGAAAACCATCACAAAAGTAGACTCTGAGTCTTATAATTTAATTTTCTCGTTGATATATTTCTCAAAACTCCGACCGAGATTAAATTAAAAGTTTCATGAATTTAATTTAAAAATCTAAAATTTCTGGGTTATTACACTTCTTGGATTGAAAATCTCTAAACCTCGAGAAGAACTAATGCATAAGGTTCTACAGCCCTGTCGGAGAAAGCTCAAGAAAGTGTAAGGTTGTTGGATGGTTATACGTATTGGAATTAGAGTGTATTGTATTTTTAACATAAACATTTGGTTGTTAAAAGATGCATTTAAGTTTTCTTAAAAAGATAGTTTTAATCATGCAAAGTTCATTTTATTTGCATTAAATTTATTTGATGAAAATGATTTCAAACAATGGTTGAGTGAATTCAAAAAATTGATTTCAAGCAAGTATAATTTTATAGCATTTGTATGACTTTCAAAAGAATGTGATTTATATTATTTTCAAAGAATCATTGTAGTAGAAGATGGTGATTGATCATATATGGTGTTAATATAATTTAATTAGTTATTCTATGTGTTAGATTTATTTACTGGGTTAAAAGCTCATTATGTGAATAATTCATATTTTTTAGATATCGAGAACGTTCACTGGGAAGAAAAACATATGACAATATAAAGTTTGTAAAAAGGCATAGGTGAACCACTAAGGTAGATGATATTTTTGTTTAGGTGAGATGTTTGGATTTCATTTGTATAAAAATCTTTTTGAAAGGTTACATACAGTGATGTACTTTTGTAGTAGCTTCCGTCGTGTTAGTACTATGATTTTTATGTAAATTTTCAATGTGTAACATATATATTGTTTTATTTATGCAATGGATGCTTTATGTTTTAAAGGCTTTTATAAAAAAAAATTAATAATAATAATTTTATACGGAGCATCTTAATTTAAGATACCAAGTTCAAGAAGTATGTTTATTAACTCATAACAATCTATGCATCGGGATTCGATTGGTGGAATCGAATTCTGATATATAGTGAGCTGGACGAATCTCTATGTTATGGAGAAGTTTTATAGTAGCACGATGTTCGATCCGGGATACATGATTTTAGGCCATATGGAAAAGATCGTGCGAACAAGCAACAAAAATTTGCCGTACAAGACATTGATTTGGAAGCCCGTGAAGTGAGCTCCGTTTCAGCTGCCCAATGGAGAGTAGCGGAGAGCTGCGAGATCCGACGATATATTTGATAGGCTTCATTTGACTAGGATATGCCTAGTTGAATTCATCGAATCTTGGATGGTGAAGGGAGATCCCAGTGACTTCACATTTCGAGGTGTTCCGATGGAGGAGGACACTCTAGGCACCGCGACTGTGCTGCCATTTACCCCTCATGATGCTAGTGCCTGAAACATGATGCAACATATGCATAAGATGTACGAGATGCAGCAGATGTATCAAATGCAATAGAAGATAAAGCAGCAAAGGGAGCAGAGAATAGAGTTTCTTATAGGCAGGGTCGAGGAGCTCGCAGTGAGACAAAGAGAGGTGGTTGAAGCCTAGGATTATCTCAATGAGTCTTTTAGAGAGTTCATTAACAAGATGATAGATTGGATACTGGCCGGAGATGACGACATCGGTGTCCCATTGCACTATTGTAGTTTAGATTTTGAATTTCATTATATGTACCTTACTTTTTGTCTATAAATTTGATTTACTTTATTTTTATGTCTTTATATTTATTATTTGTAATAGAATTTAGCTGTTAGATATATATTTGTTATTTAAATTTGTGAGAACTATTTGAAGATAGGTGTGGATGAGTTATAAAACAAACAAAATTTTATCTATTTTTTTAATTTAATTTTATTTTTTTAAATAAATTGGAAGAAATAAATAATTATAATTTAAATAACCTAAAATAAATAAGTATTATTCAAATAAACTACAATAAATTATTATAATTTGAATAATCTACAATATATATGTAATTATTTATAATTTATTTTTATATATATTTCTATACAAAATAACATAATTAATTATTTTTTAAATTAGTTATATTAATTAATGTATTCAATTATTTTATGGTAGAGTTTTTTAAGTGGAAGTTTGAATTTGAATAATTATATAAACTCAAAGAAATATATAATTATAATTTTGAATAATCGAAAATAAATAAATATTATTTAAATAAATCAAAATAAATAATTACAATTTAAATAACTTTTGAAATTACATGAAAACGAAATAAATATTACACGAATTTATTATATTTAAAAATGAAAAAAGAGATTAAATCAAATAGGATTGTGTTCGTTGGTAGGGGATCGAGTGAGATTTCATCTATTTTTGGTGGGAAAAAGATTAACCGTAACAAGATACACTACATGTTGGATTCACATTTTTCTGATAATCAATTCGAATAAGAAAAATGTGAATCCAACATGTTGTATATGTTGTTACAGTTAATCTTTTTCCTACTAATAATGGATTAAAACTCACTCGATCCCTAGCCAACAAACACCTTCCTATTCGATTTCATCTTTGTTTTCATTTGTAAACATAAATTACAACAATTAATAATTTCTACTTCAGCCACGCGTAGCAAATTCTTGCACATAATGAAAACTGTATTGAAAAAGAATGACTGTGTGTTTATGAGCGAAATGTGTTGAACGGTAGTTGTGTCCTGTCAGATGTCTTGAAACTCATAAATGTATATTGCGAAGCAGCACCTGAAGTAAATCCCCGATGAGGACAAGTACGACTATTATGTCCCTGCTGCTGACATATATCGCACAATATCTTTGAGTTCTTCTTACTAATTGTCGAACTTGACAGCTCATCGACATCGTGCTCTCTTGTCTTGTTCGACCTATCAGGTTGGCGATATCTTCTGAGCAAGATGACTTCCTTCAGATCGGGCATGTGCGGCCACATTTGGTGGTCACTCATAGGTTGAATAAACTGTGAGAACATTTGCATATAAGTCTACCGGAGATAGTATTGATGCGCGTAATTTTCTGGTGCCACTATTAGGAAATACATATAAGGAATGGAGTGGATACAAGGTATTCCGGTAAGCTCCCATCTGTTACAGTTGCGCACGTCGACATGCATGTCCACAACGCATTGTTCGTAGTCGTTGCTGACCTTAAATTGTTCAGCTTCCGCAAGCACAACACTCCAATGTCGAGTTGCACTTTCTAGCGTCGTAAGTTTTTGGCTTATCTAGAGACACAGGAGGAAACGAAAGAATTGAAAAAATCAAGTGAAGGAGCTACTTGAAAAGGGATAAATAAGGGAGTTCATGAGCCCTTACGTCGTTTCAACACTTTTGGTGCCAATGAAAGACGGTTCCATGAGGACGTGTATGGATAGTATAGCCATCAATCAAATTACCATCAAGTATTACTTCCCTATTTCGAGACTTGAAGACAAGCCTGATGAATTAAGTGGAACATTTTTTTTTCTCTAAGGTGGATCTCAAAATCGGTTAGCATTAAATCTAAATGAAAAAAGGTGATGAATGCAAGACGACATTTAAAACCAAATAGTGTTTATTTGAGTGGCTGGTGATGCCATTTGGTCTCTCTAATGCTCTAAGTTCATTCATGAGGCTCATGGATTATGTGCTCAAGGAATTCTTGGGAAAGTTCATCGTGGTTTACTTTGATGACATCTTGGTTTATATTGTGAACTTTTCAACATATTTGTAGGACCTCGGTATTCTTTTTAAAACACTTAGAAAAGCTAAACTTTTTGTTAAATTCAAAAAGTGTTCTTTTGCCTAAGAAAAATTTTATTTCCTTGGCTTTATTATCACCAAGGATGGTATGGAGGTGGATGAGTCCAAGATCAAGGCCATCATGGAGTGATCGATTCCAACAGATATTTTGGAGGTGAGGAGTTTCCCTGGATTGACATCCTTCTATAGAATATTCATAAAAAAATTTAGCTCAATCATAGCCCTCATCACCGATTGCACTAAGAAGAAAAATGAATTTATATGGACTCAAACTTGTCAAAAATATTTTGAATTGATCAAAAGCAAACTTTGTCAAACACTCAATAAAGTTTTTGAAGTGGAACGTGATGCCTTTGGTTTGGGGATTTGGGCCTTATTAATGCATGAAGAAAAACCAATTGCATATTTTAGTGAAAAGATCAAGGGTGCGGCACTCAACTACTCAATCTGTGTCAAGGAGTTCCTTGCAGTGATAAGAGCACTAGGGGTATGACAACATTACCTCCTTCCCAAAGAGTTTATCATACATACTTATCATCAAGTTGTTAAACACATCAAGAGTCAAGGAAAACTTAATAGAAGACACACAAAATGGGTGGAATTCTTAGAGAGGTATCTTTACATCATCAAGTATAAAAATGGTGAAACTAATGTGGTGACCGATGCACTCTCAAGGAGGTATTTACTTTTAACCAAATTGAGTGGATCAAAGATGTATATGAACAAGATCAAGATTTTGGTTCTTATTATGCTCATAGCAAGGATAAGGCCGATTGTGGTTATTACATTGTGGATGACTATTTGTTCAAAGGAGGAAAATTGTGCATTTCTAAAACAGTCATATGAGAGTCTCTAGCAAAGGAGGTGCATGGCGGCAGCCTAGCTAGTCATTTTGGAGAAAAGAAAATCTTGGAAGCTATCAAGGAACATTTTTATTAGCCTTATTTAATCAAAGATGTCCAAAAAGTGATGAAAAATGTATTATTTGCAAGAAGGCTAAGAGTCGAGTCTTGCCTCAAGGTTTGTACCTCCCATTGCTGGTACCTAATCATCCATGGGTCAAAGTTAGTATGGATTTCATGCTCAAATTACCTCATACCAAACGTGCCAAGGATTTAATTATGGTGGTTGTTGATCGGTTTTCAAAGATGACGCACTTTATTGATTGCTCCAAAATGGATGATGCTACACGTGTGGCCGACTTGTTCTTCCAAAAGATAGTGCGAATGCATGAGATTACAAATACTATTGTCTCGGATAGGGACACTAAATTTTTGAGTTCTTTTTGGAAGACACTTTGGAAGAAACTTGGCACAAAATTACTTTTTAATAGTTCTTTTCATCCTCAAACATATGGACAATTTGAAATAGTTAATAGAACTTTGGGTGCTTTATTGAGAAGCATTGTTGACAAATGACTCACGAATTGGAACCTTCAACTCCCATATATAGAGTTTGCTTATAACCGAAATGTGCATGGAACAACAAAAAAGTTTCCATTCAAGGTAGTGTATGGATTTAATCTACTCACTCTCTTAGATCTTATTCCATTACCATTAAAGGAGCTCACCAATCTGAGCGAAATCAACAAAGCCGACAAGTTAAAAGCATGCATGAATCAGTTAGAAAGACCATTGAAAGGAAGAATGAGATGTATGCTAAGCAGGTCAACCGAGGGAGGAAGGAAGCCGTCTTCAAAGAAGGGGATTTAGTTTGGTTGCATTTATGGAAAGAAAGATTACATAATCAAAGGAAATCAAAGGAAATCAAAATTACTTCCAAGGGCTGATGACCCATTTAAAGTATTGGAAAAGATAAACAAAAACGCCTACAAAATTGATCTTCCAGAAGAATATGGAGTCTCAGCAACATTCAACGTTCAAGATTTATCTTCTTATATAGAGGACGAAGAAGAAGATAGCATGGATCAACAAGTGGATTTGAGGTCAAATCTTCAATTACCCAGGGAAGATGATATGTCCCAAGGTGCAATTACAAGATCAAGAGCCAAGAAGCCAATCAACCACTATGTTCATTTCATAGCTGACATATTCAAAGTTAAATATGAGCTTACACTTAGTATGGAAGACAAAGGAAGGCCATTCCATATGTTATCATCGAAATAACTCGAGGAGATTAATAACATTGAAGAAAGAGTTTGTTCTCCTTAAATCAACTTATGTAACTTAGTTTAATTTATGTTATTATTAAAGTACTTAGTAGTTTACATTTAAATAAAGAGTTGTATGGCTGAAGGCAAAGAAGAAACACATTGTTGCATGGCTGCATGCGCGGGAGGGAAAAAGAAGAAAATTACTCATGGAGAAGCAACCCACGCGTGTCTTTGGCCGAAGGGGTTTCTAAAACTCTTCAATTCTCTCACCCATTATTTTTCCTTATTTTTAAAAAGTTTTTCTAATTATAGTTTTAGAAAGCTTTCTTAATTATAGTTTAAACAGCTTTGTTAATTATAGTTTTAGAAAGTTTTTCTAATTATAGTTTTAGAAAATTTTCCTAATTATAGTTTTAGTAAAATTTATTATTTATAATTTTAGTAAGGTTTTCAAATTATTATTTTAGTAAGAAGATGTGTTATTTAAGCATTCTTATGTAATGATATTTAACATTGGAATTTGAATTATTATTATTGAAACTTATGCTCTCAAAACCCCAAAGTCTGAATCGCTCACGGCTATCCCAAGTGTTTGTTCTTCAAAAATCGTTTTTCAGCATTGCGAATTTGTTGAAAAACTCTTACTTTTGCTTCCTTCTTTACTCTCTTAATTGATAGTAGACATCCCTACTAGGTTGCAAAAACTCTGAACATACAGATTTTGAGAGTGTTTCTTTGTTGGAAGTAGCCATACCCAAGAGGTGTCATCTTATCATTTTCTCGTACCAACTTCGGTGTTTCATCCATAACTTCATCAATTCCACATATTTTCCTCGAAATTTCCAGAGATTGTGTGAAATTATCGTGAATTTTGGAGTTGCTTTTATTTTGCTTGGGATCTGGTAAACTTTTGGTGATTATCAATTGGATATCCGAGAGGGATCTAGTGCTTGTGCTGAAACACAAGTTGCCATACTTGAATCATGTCAACTCTTTTTCGATGTTGGCAACAACAACGGGATATATTTCATCGTTGCCATAAATACTGACGGCTGTGAGTGATTGGCCGGGACACGAGCCATTTGGATAATAGGGCGACCATGTTTCAGCAAACCTTTATTGCAAGTAGTCATACACATATATATTCTTCGGCATATTAAAGAATCACGCCCAATCTCGTAAGTATGTATTTGTAATGTGCTATCTGGATTTCATCTACATATTTCTGCTGCGTACAACCAAACTAGCTTGTACTGTTCATCTCATTCCTTTCGTTAAGTATTTGAGTTAAACTTCTTGCTCTTTTGGCAAGATTAAGAGTAATGTTGATAGTCAAATCCTTCCTCACTGTCTCGCTAATGGAAGAGATTTTCCATGTAGGTTGACTTTTGAACCTATTCAGATAATGATTTGCCACCCGTTTTGCTTTAGCGTGTCGATTCTTAATTTTCCTCGAACAGTTCTAAGAATCGATCAAACTCTTTATTTGAAACGTAAGCTCATCTTACATCTTCAAAACATGCAGTCACCACTCACACTTATCTTCACACTCATCTGTCAATCGCTGATTTTTACTTTTGGTGAATTTGATCCCATAACCATTTTTCAAAGAATAGTCGACTATTTTTGCTTTAATTTCCTTTACTATATTTAAAAAAAAATACCATTGAGATTTCTTCTATTATCAGTATGCTTTTCACTTCATCATCCCACGACCCAACCGGTGTTTGAAGCTCATCGTCTAGAGTTCTAGAGGTCGAATGCTTCAAGATCACCATATGCAATTGTGTCGTACGAATACCAATTCATATTGGCCTCATAATTTGTTGTTTCTTCTAAATCAACCGATCGACTTGAATCAGAATCCATCGTCGTCACTAATACAGAGAAAATTTATCGAAACAAGAAAATATTTGCCATATTTTAGAGTTTTCGAAAGATGTGGAGTGAGGGTGGAGGGCTGATGTTATGGTTCTTGCTTGCAAAACAATCTCAAGAACCTTTAAATTGATCGTTAGCTTGCTTGAAGGATAAAACTCGAGAAACCCTAAAAAAAATAAAGACTAAATGTGCTTCAAATGTAACAAAATTTTTGGTGAGGTTAGTGGAGTGAGTTAACTGTGTGATAATGGGAGGCGTGGTCCAGATTCGTTAAGATTGAAAACAATCCTCAAGTTGGTCGATAAGCAATGTTTGATGCTTTCGACTAAAGTTTCTTCCTGAGAAAGAAACTCAACTTGGAGGAACCGGTTTGCTCCACTCCTTGTTGTTTTCCACTGTCGAGAGAATGGAGAAGGAGGTGGATAGAACGACTCTTGCAAGCTACCAAGCTTGAAGAGAGGGGTGGGGGCGCAATCCCTCGGCTAGTGCTCAACCGAGCTTACCTTGAAGACCTTTGCTCCAAGCTTATTTAACCTTGAAGAGAAACCAGTGGATGCTCCTTAAAATTTGCCAAAATATTACACACACCAATAGCCATGTATTTATAGACCTAGGATAGTTGAAGATGGTTCAAACTTGGTCTTCAAAATAGATCCATTGGATGCTTGTAAAGCTTGGATGGCCGAGATTGTTTTGCTCTAAATTGATCCAATGATTGAGTGGCAGCCATGTCATCAATCCTTGGCTTATATTGTGAATGGAAAGTTTCGAAAAACCCCTAAAAGAGCAACCAATGGTTGGCGCAAAAGGTTGTGGTCCTCACTCTTAACTTGGAGCCTAAAAATGAGGTTTTTCCATGCAAGTTAGGGCCCAAGTGTGAAGTCCAAGGTTGTAGTCCCCCCTCCATGGTGGAGTTGCTCCATGCAACTTTGATTTGAACCACTTACAAAACATCATCTAATATAACATTTATTTAATCCTAAATGCCTAATATGTATGGTTATAATAAAGTTTAACAAGAAGGCCAACATTTGCCCAAATAAGTTCGAAATAAAAGATTACAACTCACGGCTCGAGAAGACAAATTCTCATATGAGCATTATTGTCTCCTTGTTTAATCTTCCACGTGAGTAGGTGCTTTGGTTGATCAATATCCATAGCTTTGATCTCCTACTTCAAGTCTACCAAGGTGTCCTCCAAGCATTCAAATGATCCATTAACTGCAAAAGAGACAAGTGTGTAAGTGCATAAGTTAAAAAAACTATGGGCTTGGGCCTGTGATTGTGTAATGGGCCTATAAGGTACATCAGCTGATCTCCTTAATTAATCAAGGAGATCGGACCCCCGTTCTCAGAGAACGGGGAGCCACATGTAGGCCGAGTCCCCTTGCATTGGCATGTGCAGACGCCCTTACGTCGTCCCCCGAGGAGAACGGGGGTATTCACTCTCGCATGGCCCCCCATTCTCTTTGTAAAATAAAAATGGGGGGCTATCACCCGTCTCCCGGGGTGAACGGGGGTCGTTAACCCTCACACGACCCCTCGTTCTTTTTGTAAAATGAAAACGGTGGGCTATCGGTTGTCCCACAGGCTTTAGGTTTTTGATATTTTTGAAGTTTGTTTTTGTTATGATTAGTACTTTAAGAATTTTGTTTTTTAAAAAAATGATACTTTGAGGTGCATTTTGGTTTTTACCTAAATAAAAATGATTTAGGGTTAGGTTAACCGTTTAGGTCGATTTGGTTCAGTTTACTCGCTTTTTCTAAAGCAAAATCGAGAACAAAATCGAAGATTATCAGTTCTTGTCGATTCGGTTCAAATTTTGGTTTTTGCCTCATGGAAATCGAATCGAACCTAGCTAAAATCGTAGGTCAGTTCGGTTTGGTTACCCCATTCAAACCGAACCGTGTCCGAGCCCTAGTTCTTAGATTTTGTAACAGAAACTGAATCAAATTTTTTCAGTGCTTGAAAACTGGAATTGGATTTCGGTTCCTATAGCTTAGAAACCAATCAGAAAATGACCAAAACTGCTCGATTCTGTTCAATTCTTTGGTTCCCATTTTGTTTTGCACACTTCTAGTATAAGAATACCTTTGCATTAAACTGTTAAGAATAAATTATAATATTATATTTGGATCTGTGAAATTTTAGACTTTAAGTTTTTACTTAGATTATGGATTTTATTGTAGTTGATAGTTACAAATTTATGTTTTTGGAAATAATTTAAAATTTCAATTCTTTTGCAACTCTCGATTGTGATACAGAAGCTTGAAATTTTAAGGTGGGGCAAATTCAATTTTTTCTACCATAAATTGTCCGTGTAAAGTTGAAATTGATTTTTGCTTAGATAAAATTCATGCTTTTAATCTTGATTGGTGGTATTATTACCCTTTTTATTTTAATTTTGATAATAACTTTGTATATTTTAGATTTGATATTTAAAATATATGAAAAATTTAGCTTTAATTCTAAGACGCTTTCTTCACACGGGCACAATGCTTATACAAAAACATAAACGCCGCAACTTTCTCTATCCACGGTCGCGGCACTCCGAAGTTTTATTGAGAGTTGACTTTTCGGGCAAGGCATGCCGAGGCCAATTCAAAATTTATGATCGGGTATTGACATTGTACTTGTTCTAACACACAACGGGGCCAATTAAAAATTTATGGTCGGGGTATTGACATTGTACTTCTTCTAACACACGAGAGCTTGACTTCGAATATTTGTTTGGGACCTTTATTTCATTCTTATTATTATTTTACGCACACCTAATATTAGTTAAGTACACAACATGTTCTCCAATTAAGTTTTTAAAACATGAATTTCTGCAATTTACATCAACGATTTAATAATAAAAATAATAATCGAGTGAAAAAAGTGTTCCCTAATGGGCCAGGGGTGACAGAAAAGGCAGTGAGTGGGAAGTATAATAAGGCCCAACCTGAAAGCCTCCATTAACTTCAAAAGAAGAGAAAGTCTGACGAATCACCATTCTAAAAGCTTTTTCCTTATGGGGCCCACCACCGACCCCTCTTTGGCCCACCACAGTCAAACCTCAGTGTCGTTCGTTGAAAAAGACTTAATTTCTTGAAATATAGACGGTTCGGATTTGTTCTGAGCAAGCTTATCAGAGGTGGCATCCAATGGAAAAACGCCACGTAGAAGATCTAATATGTCATTTATGCTTCTCCACGTTACCGACGTGGTCCCCGAAGAAATCTGGGACGCAGGAACCACGTGAGTGGGGACCAGGCGAGGAAGAGAGCGAACTGAAAGATATACACGTGCTTTGTGTTGGCACGCGCAGGGCCCACTCCCTATCATTCAAATTCATTTCGAGTGGGGCCCACCCCCTCCCCCTGACTTCCTCGACGGCTGTTACCTTCCGTTGGTTTCTTCAATGCAAGACGTTGAAACTCAGCAACTGACTTATTTGACCAAACTTCCTCATATAGCCAATAACGTGACAACGAGAGTGAACAATAATTGTGGCCAGTACGACTTTATTTACGTGTGATTTGTGACTACTAATAAATCTGGGTTTAACGAAAAAAGAAAGAAAAAAAAAAAAAAAGGAGATAAGAGTTTTACTTTGTGGGTTGGAGGTATAATTAAAGATCTCCTTTCTGCTTTTGGACAAGTCTAGGCTGGCATGTGCTTTGCCTGGGTTCTTCGTGAGACATTTATGACCCTTTTAGGTTCGAAGAGTGAACCCAATAATACTAGGCTTAATTATGTTTGCATTAGTGGTCCGGTTTTAATAACCAAACCATAATTAAGGGGTTAAGTCATGTCGTTAGTTCATCCATAGACAGTTCCAAGCAGATGGTTTCTGGATAATCCCAAAGCGTCAATCTCAGTCTTACCACTGTTTCTACGTCACCCAGAGGAGAAGCTGTTTTTCATTGCTTTTTTCTGTAAATTTTTGACCTTTTATTTTGCATCATTTTCTTCAAGTTTTGTTTCTTTATACTAAAATGGCAAACCCGACTCTCTCTCTCCTCAGAGTAGTACATCTCTCTTTTCATCTTTCTCTCTCTCTCTCTCTCTCGAGCTTCTTGCTTTTCTGTTTAGTTCATGCGCTTTAGGAGCACCAGAGGTTTAAGCCAGAGCCTCACATCTTGAAATATGCAGAAAAGCCACCTCCCCCTCTTCCAATACTTCCTTTCAACACATCTTTCTTTCTAAAATCTCTGCCACCGGCTATGGTTTTCCACCTTTCTCTGCTGATTCAACCCTGAAAAACGAAGGTAAAACCCAGTCTTTCTTATCCTTCTCACGTCCTCTTTCTGCTGTCTCTTTTGTAATGGGAGAGAGATACTCTGAGAGAATAGAGAAGCAATTTCAGTGAAGTGATTCGGTGTTTAATGAGTACTGGAGAAGAAAGATGGGGAGCCATAGCTCCAATGCTTCCTGCAGTGGCGCCATTGAATCCAGAGAAAGAGGAGCATTGGAGTCGTTTTGATGATTCTGTGAACGCTGTGTCGTTTGGATTCGTAGCCACTGCTATTCTCATCTCTATGTTCCTTGTCATGGCTATTTTTGAGAGATTTCTCAGGCCCAGATCGCCACCGTCGCTTGCTCGCCCTGCTTCAGATCTCGAGGCTCATATAATAAAGCTTCCTTATCCCTCTCCGAAAGTACGCTCCCTCTCTCTCTCTCTGCTGCATATTGATTGTGATGGATTCCTTGCTTTCTCAGTGCCATAGCTTGTTCTGCAAGCGAAAAACATGTCAGCTTTAGTAGAACCTCCAAAAAAATCTATCACAGTCTCGTTTAGGAATTAGATCCTAACAAAGTTAATGGTTAAGATTTCTCTTAGCATTTTACATGGTCCAGATTTTGTCCAAAAACCAATTTCTCAAAACTAATATGACACCCAAGATAGAGCTGCTGTCTGCAAAAATGATCTTCATTTTGGAAGTTTCTGACAAATCATCATGGAAGATAACTAAGAAATGTAGTTCTTGTAGTGGGGATGACCACTATAGTCTAGTTTATCGCATTAGACGGCGGTTTAATTGATTGTCTGTCTTGGAAATTACACGCTACACTATTATACTCTCGGTTCTTGGCTATAGATAAACATTAATTAACTTTCAAGTCCCAAATCCCAAAAAACCCATGTCTCTATAAGAAGTTCTAACTCTTCCCTAGGAGACATTAATGCAGTGGTTTGTCTTCTTAACCCTGTTTAGTTAGACTAATGGGGGGTCTACATTATGTCAGCGGCATGTGTTTTTGTCTCCATCCTAATAGCAGTCCTAGCAAGTGAATATTATTATATAAGCACACAAGGATTTTTGGAAGTGTCAAATCTTTTGAGCACTGTAGGTGAAGTTGTGTCCGTAGGATATGCTAAACTAAACAGTCCAGAGCTCTTAAACTAGAATATCTGATTGACAATCTAATCTCCTAACTATGCCATTCCACCAAGTTAGGTCCTATGTCATTTAATGTTGGCTTGCATTATGTCTGGTCTGCTTCATTCTATTGAATGCTAAGTAGCTATTTGACCAATTACAAACATAATCACATGCTGTGTCTCCCTAATAATTCAAGTTAAAAAAATGCAAGTCTTTGGATTCTGAAAAGGATAACTATTTTAGAAGGAAAGATAGAATACCCATTTGGATTGAGAAACTTTTTCCTATCTGTCGTCTACCATGAGTACTCTTTGTAAGCTTTTAGAGATGTCTTCGATTGTTTTATACCCTTTTGTCAAGGAGTCTTTCCACTGGACCACTACGACATGTTTTATTCCTGTTTATTTGAACCCTTTTTAAAAACAAAGGCCATGATTATGCAAGGAATTCGCTTTTAATTTTTTATCATTTCTTCCGGGGTTCCATGACTTGGCTACTTGAACAGTATACTTTATCAGAAAATTGCAAATGATTGTCTTTAGAATCTACTCCGGGGTTCATATCTTTTCGCAGTGCTTGAGAATAGTAACTTGTGAGGTTTATGTGAACAGATGAGAGTTTACTCTCGGGAGGTATCAGTTCTAATGCCCGGTGATGAAATCCCGACTTTCATTGCTCGCCCCGCTCCTGTGCCTTGCCCTCCAGACCGCAAATTGAAGCCTCTCCATCGGCATTACCTCGGTTTGAGTCCACCTCCCTCAAGCTCTCAGCCAAGCTGACCTGAATTCATATTGACACTTCATAAACTAGTTAGCACGATCATTTCCACTGCGTGAAAATTAGTGATTTAGTTTTTATTTGTAAATATCTCCAACCTTTCTGAAGATGCTCTGTTTCTTTTCAATACATCCATGCCACCTGATGCACCGTTTTTCCATCCATTTTTTCTTTTTCTTGCACTTGACATTAGTCCACTTCAATCAAAATCAAACCCGGAAAAAGTAAGCCACATGCCCTACTTCAAACCGAGCAACTTCACTCAATGCTACCATATAACGACCTTTTATGTATGTTTATTCCATTTTCAATTATAATAAAACTTTTTATCAATCAACACATAGCATCGAAGCACCTTGCGATAGTCTCGTGACTTGGGCTGCTAAGAGCCAAACGCGAGCATCGTTACTTACTTTCGAGCTTTCCCAATTTCGACAAAGGTTTTCATTGTTTTTATTCAATCTTTAAAGAATTCAAAATTCTTAACGTATTAATCCAATTCTCATAATTCCAACGGCCGGATCCATTAATATGTTTTGCAACTTGAAGTTTCGAGGATAAACTTAGATTACTAAACGAAAGTAGGTGCATTTTCACACTCAACTAATGCAACAAAGTTTCAACTAACTTTTCGAAATGCATATTCACACCAAACCCTTTCCATGATGACGACCAAAATGATGTCTCCTCATTCATTCTCACACACTTTGAAGCATATAAAACGGATCCAAAGATTAATTTCGAACTTCATCTATCAATCGCTTTACTTGCTACTATTCTTCATCAAATCAACTTAAATTCACAACTTTGCTTAAACTCAACCAAAAGAGTCACTAAACTGGGGAAGAGTAGAGAGAACACTACACTATGATAAGTTCTATTTTTAATTAACTAAAGCCCATAATTTGACAACTAATATTAATCATATTCAGGGGCTTTTTCAACCTCTCGGTCGACCTCCTGTGACACAGGTCGACCGCAATATCACGTTTTTCTCGATTTTTCTCAGGTTATGCAATCTGCTAGTTTACAGGTTGACTGCTCCCCCTTCAAAATGCATTTCTTCGAATCTGCTATTTTCCGGATCGACTGCTCAACTTTCCGACAGAGTAAATTATTAGCCATTCTTATTCCAACTGACTGATTCTTTGTACCGACCACTCTTTCACCAAAGTACTATCTTAATGCCTAATTTAATAAAGATTTAACCCAGTTTCAACATCCAATTCACAAATGACTCCCATACATAATCCGAAAACCACCATCCAAACACCGCATGGATATCACATATATACGGTAAAACTACCAGGTGTTACATGTAATTTGCATAAAAAAAATCTTTAAATTGTTTTGAAAAATCGTGCTATGTATATAGTAGTTCATGTAGTCGTGGGTTTATTTCCATTCAAATTGTTTAAATATGTAAATTTATATTTATTTGAATAAATATCAAAATAGACCTTAAAGTAAGGAGGTAATTTCAATTGATATCTTGAATTTTTAATTTCGTCAATTAACAGTTCAAAGTTTGATATGTCAGCAATAGACATTTTGCGGTTAACTTTCAATACAAATTCTGATAACTCCGTAAATCTCTCGCTCAGTTAAATCTATCGATTTCATCCACCAATCAACATATTTTTCTTACAAAAGCAAGCAATTTTAGACTCCAAAGTTGAAGCTTCGAATAATGGAAGATGAAAGGAAAAAAAACAGGATAAAAACTAATTCAATTGCAAACATAAAACAAAACCCAATAGTCTGACTCTAATTGCCGATTGGACAAACTTATATTACGCCAAACGATTTCCAATATATTCTTCTAATATTTTCGACTACAATAGACAACCTTATAACATTTCTAGGGTAATGCGCGACAACCTAATGATTGTAAAGTTTATTCAAGTATCCTCTTTGAGCTTTCTTCCGAATTTGAATTTGCAGCTATTACATCCGTCATCACTAATTTCTTACTTTATCATGCGAAGGTATCTCACTTTCATTCTCTCATTCACTTGTATAGTTTGATTGTTGAAGTAATAGTCGTTTTGTTTATTAGGGACACTTTTAAGTATCTAAAGCTAGCGTTTGAAAAAAATAATGATGAGGGGGAAATACACAACAGGCTGATGAAAAAGTATAATCCAATACTTGAATGGTTGTTTCTTGTAATATTTGTTTCAATGCTTGTTCTATCCATTTTAAGTTGCGAATTCACTTCCTCATTGGGGAATCTTACTAGCTTGCATACTTGTTATCATTTTCATCTTCCCGTTCGGTGTACTTGTTGCTACAACCGGACAGGCACATTTCATTCCTATATTCAAAAGAACACCTACTATGCTTTCATTCTTTGACATTTAAGTCTTCAAATGATGTTTTGTAGGATGTGTATTTGTTATGTGTTTCGCAATGGGTATGGGGGGATACATATCCCAATCAAGGGCAATGGCATCTTTGGTTTTCCAATCATATGGTCACGCTACAATGTTACAAGCTCTCTAGCTCATTCATGACTTGAAAGTAGGCACATTATATGAAAATTCTGAGAGGCAGTCCATGGACATGTCCAAGTGAAAATGTGACTTTTTCAATCTCATTTGTATGGGGTGTGATTGGCCCGAAAAGAAGTTCTCTATCCCCATGGACTTTACTCCAACTTGTTTTGGGGGTTTCTATCCGGATTGCTCAAGTCATTGTTTGTTTAGTGTCTTTGCAAGTTGTTTCCTAGCCAAAAATGGACCAGGTCATTCAACGATTCCAAACGAATTTGCAAGTGCAAATATGGCTCCGATTGTAGGCGCTGTTAATCATTGGCCTTGGTTTACAGTGGGCACTGTCTTCAATTTGCTTGCATTTAAAAAGTATAAAAAGAGTTGTTGGTTACTCATAATTACAATTTGACCAATGGGTTGGATACGAGGGTCATATTGACAAGCCTTGGACTTCAGTTTAATGGAATAGATGGTGTAAATTGGTGGGGCAAGCCATAGGTGACCATTGTTCACTACCTCACTGCCCTACAGCTCCTGATCTTAAGGTCGATGGGTCTTATCTTCTATTTTTTTTTTTCTCTCAAAATCTTTGACTACATGCTGAACATTTTGTAGTTAATTATCTCTATCCTGTATCTAATTAAGATATAACTATCAATATATTATTAGTCAATACCAAAATATACCATTTGTTATGTAATCCAATTAAGAAATCTAAGGCATCTTAATCACGTAAACTTAAGTGGTAAAATGGTTTTTATCATAAAATATTCTTCTCTGGTGATTTTTTTTTTTTTTTTTTTTGTAAAATATTTTTTATATAAATTTTGATATTTTGTTAAATTTTTTGAGTTTATTATTTGATTTCTACCCACGAGCATAATATAAAATAAAAATATGTCAAGAGATGTCTTTAAGTAAATGACGGGAGTCGGAATCTTGTCGGAGAAAGCCTTAAGTTTCGTCTATCTCTCCCATCGATTTGAAACATAGGTTTTATTAACTTTGCATCCAATTAAGAAAACTAAGGCATCTTAATCATTAGTTAGACAATGCATTTATTAATTAAGTAATTCAATTATTACAACTAATACTTTAATTACAAACTAAAAGAATCAAAGAATCAAATTACTAATTAAGCAATGAAATTTCAACTCTCAGTCTTTGGAACAAAATTAGTACCTATGATTCGCAAAACTTCACTAAATCAAATCACGCACATCCCTCTTACAAGGCTATAACATTGTCGGTAAACAAGATTTAGGCTTTAACTAGATGCAAAATCATGTTTACGCTTTAATTTTACTTATAATCTTGACTTTTAATATGTCATCTACATGTTGTCTATACACATAATATACATGTAAGTCAAAACAAACCACAAATGTGTACTAGTTTGTGCAATTAATAATAGATTTCAAGTATTTACAATTTATTTTCATTAATACATTAATTAATGAGTAATGGTTATGTGAGAAGATAAATTTATATTAGAGAATTAAAAGATAAATCTAGTATTACTGTACCAGCAAAGACTTGTACTCTTGAAATTTTAATAAGAAAATAAATTTCTCAGTTAATTTTTTAAGTTTTATACTGTGAAAAGAAAACATATATTCAAATAAACCAAAAGTTTATCACAGTCATAAACCACAGTGTAGATTTACTTCAACTTCAAACTTCCAATAATAATAAACATAGCTGATAAATATTGCTAAACATACTTGACAAATATAACATCAGATTCACACGATATCTGTATTAACTCAGCAAGTTCCTTGAATTGTATTGCATATTGTTTTGAGAGATAGTTCCACGTCTTGCTCAACTTCTAGAAGTATGTCATAGGTTAAGAACAAGAAATTCGATAAATCCTCGCCGACTCTTCTTTTTTTTCCATATTTATGTGACTTATGAACAAATATCTAATTGAATTACATGCTTTGATACTGATATTATAGAGGCTCAGTTCTTCATGTTGAACTTGAGAAACTTTAAAAAAATGCACAGTTCCTAACCATTAACATTAGACATTTCGTGGGCTTTAATTACTAACTCTGTTTATTGTGCTGTGTGACACAGTCACAGTTGGTCTTAAAATTGAGGGAGCTTCAAATTGGAGGTTATAATCCATGTCCAAATACTCGGTCAAACTTGGTAATTCCAATAAGCTTTCTGCTTCTCATTGGATTCTTGACACATCATGTTTGTTCTAGTCTCAAATTATTTTCTTACCCTTCTTGATAACTCTGAAGTTCCCATCTCTAAAGTGGACACTGTTTGGCTTAATCCCAGTATTTTACTTCATAATGTTTTTTTTTTGTCCCTAAATTTCATTTCAATCTTGTCTCCATCAATCTCTTGACTTCTTCTCTCAACTGCAAGATATTTTTTCATTCTCATTCTTGCATATTTAGATCCTTTCAACTAGGCAGCTGATTGGAATGACTAATCAATTTGACAATCCATACGTTCTTCAACAATCTCAATTTTCAGTTTAATCTTTTACTTTATCTGTTTAATGCAATAAAGTAGTCCCTCTTTTTACCAAACCGACATTATCGCCTCGGCCATCCGTCACATATCAAACTTCATGTGTTAACAACAATTACATTTGTCATGCGTAAAAATTGAAGTTTGTTTTATCTGTCTTCTTGCTAAACAAAAGATTTTACTTTTTTATGCTTAAAATCATTTTGTTAATTATGCTTTTCGGCTTGTTCACTCTGATGTTTGGTGTCCCTTTAATTCTAAGACTTATGATGCCTATATATACTTCTTGACAATGTTGATGATATGTTTCGAACACTTGGCTTTATCTTCTCAAATCCAAAACTGATGTTACTCCTACATTTCATAAGATTTTTCAACCGATCAACAATCAATTTAACGTCGAAATTAAGCGAGTTAGATCAAATTATGGATTTGAATTTTTTCAAAAGCCTTTTTTTTATTCAAAAGGCATAATCTATTATCATTCTTGTATTGAAACGACAACAAAGTTCTATTGTGGAAAGAAAACACCAACACATATTGACTGTTGCTCAATCTCTACTTTTTTTAGTCGGATCGCTACTTTTTCAATCTAATATTTCTTTAAAATTTTGGTGACATTGTATTCTCACAGCTGTATATCTCATTAACATAATATCTGCTCCTATTGTACAATAAATCTCCTTTTGAGAAATTATATTCTAACCTCCTAGTTACAATCATCTCAAATGTTGTGTCCACACTTGCAAGTGGTCGTCAAATTTGCTCCTCACGCTAAGGTTGCTATTTTCCTTGTGTTGTGATAAAATCAATCATACTGCTAGAGTAGATTATGAATTAATTAGAAGAGTGAAGGAAGAAATCAAAACATAAGACGTGATTCATACCAATCAGCCTACGTCTATGACACAAAACTCTAATAGTAAATTTTATTAGAAAATCTAGAAAATAAGTGTAATGCTACAATATCGTCTGCATCATCACTCCGAGATTATAAGTAATGTTTCTCGATAAATTTCTCTAACCTTTTTCTCTCTCTTTCTTGTTTTCTCTCTCACTTTTCAAACCCTAGATCCAATTCTCTCATTAATCTATTTTTAAATAAAATAATACAAATTTGAACAAAAATAAAATAATCGTAAATCTAATTGTAAATTTTTTTCAACAAAGTATTGAACCAAGCTGAACCAAAACATTGAACTAATAATTAACGCATTGGATATCCTTTTTGATATAAAGGCTATATTGTTCTTGATCTTGAATTGTTATTATTTCTAGAAATGTCATTTTTCATGAGCAACTATTCCCATTTGAAACATCTACAACTTCTATTGACATTTACAAGTAATTTTCAGAAGTT
The DNA here is from genome assembly GCA_022433055.1 of Begonia peltatifolia. Taxonomy (NCBI): domain Eukaryota; kingdom Viridiplantae; phylum Streptophyta; class Magnoliopsida; order Cucurbitales; family Begoniaceae; genus Begonia; species Begonia peltatifolia. The sequence goes on along the minus strand of CM039528.1, from coordinate 2,120,039 downwards.
TCTGATAATTCTCCTTCCACTTATGTATCTTTGCCTACTCATAAATCTACCCGTCTAGCCAAACCTTCTTCTATCTAGTTGATTGTCATTGTTATCTTGTACATTCCTATACTTATTTTTTGTGTCAAATGTCAAATGTCAAATATCCTTTGTCAGCTTATATATCCTATCATAAATTGTCTCCCTCTTTTCACTCATATATTCTTGTTATTGCTTCCTCAAGTGAACCTAAAACTTTCCCTCAAGTAATTCAAATTCCTGAATAGAAAGATACTATGCATGGTGAATTAAGTGCTCTTAAGAATAAACAATACATGAACATTGGTTTCTTTACCGGTTGACAAACGTCTTATAAGATGCAAATGGATTTATAAAATCAAGTTCAATGTTGACGGTTCCATTGAGTGTTACAAGGGTCGTTTAATTACTAAAGGATATACATAGCAAGGGGTATTGATTTTTATGATACATTTTCTCTAGTCATGAAGATGGTCAAAGTTAAGCTTTTACTTCCCTTAGCTTCTATCAATGGGTGCTTTATTTCTCAACTTGATATTCATAATGCTTTTTTGAATGGTTATTTAAATGAAGAAATTTACATGTCTTTACCACTGAGTTATTCTATTCAGGGGAGAAATTTTAGAATTTACTTTGCAAGTTAAAAACTTTCTTTATAGCTTACACAAGCTTCTCGCTAATGACTCTTCAAATTGTCTTATGTTTTGTTGGATTATGGTTTTAAACAATATGAAGTTGATAATTACCTATTCATCAAGCAACAACACGATATTTTTTTTATGATCTTAGTGCATGTTGACGATATTATTCTAACTGCTAACTTTGCCTCTGTTATGGATACTATCAAATGTTATATTAACAACATATTCAAGCTCAAAAATTTAGGTCATTCACAAAGGTTTGTCTCTCAACCACAACATTATACTATCGAGTTATTTTAAGAGATTAGTTTTCTCGATTCAAATCAGCAGCTACACCCATGGATCATGCTAAAAAATTGTATTAGGAAAGTAGTAGTCTACTTAAGGATCCTGAAGTTTATCATCATCTAGTCGATCGTATAGTGTATCTAATTATTACACGACCTGATATCTTTTATTTAGTTACAATTTTGAGTCAATATCTTCACAAGCCTAGACGCAATCAGCTTGTTGCAGCGTATCAAGTTCGCCAATATCTGAAAGGTACCATTGGTCAATGATTATTTCTCTCATCTACTTCTACTTTAAAACTTAAAAGCATTTTTTGATATAGAGTGAGCTTTTTGCCCAAATACTCAGGTCTATTGCATGGTTTTTTGTATCTTCATTGGCAATTGTTTGATTTCATAAAAATTAAAGAAACAACGTAGTCTTTCTCGTTCTACCGCTAAATCAGAGTATCGTGCTCTGGCGGATACAACTTGTGAGCTTATTAGGATACAAACTTTGCTTTGTGATTTGCATATTTCTTCGATATAATTTGCTTTGTTATTTTGTGATAATAAATCAACTTTATATATTGCTTAAAATTCAATTTTTCATCAACGTACGAAGTATATTGATATAGACGATCACATTATGCCACATCAGTTGAAGCTTGGTAGATTGAAAATATTGCATGTTCCTACGACATCAACTTGTTGATTTATTTACCCAGGTATTAGAAATAAAAGTTAAAACGGAGTTATAATTGTTACCGTGTAAATAGTTAGACATCTAATGTACAGCTGTAAGGGTTGAGATGTATTTAAACTCTTTTCACTGTTAATCAACTCAGAGAGACAATTTTCTCCTCGTTTTAGTTTATATTTGATATTCTTTTCAAATGTTAAAAGCCACAGGTTGCTTTTTCATTGTCACACCTTCACATCCCTTCACTTTTTGATTCATTACTCGAACTACTTTAACCCAGGCGTCAATTTATTAGTTGCTATGTTCACAAAAAGAGATAATTAACAAATGAGTAAGGATGAGATTGATTCGCGACAAGTTGGGTAAACCGAATTGAACCTATGATTTAGGTTCTGTTCATTTTATATTTTTGAAAATTTAATTTTGGAACCAAATGGAGTAAAATTGAAGTTCTTTAGTTAGATTCTCGATTCTTTCTTTCAAAATATAATCAAAATTGAACAAAACCAATGTTTAAGTATTTATACATTTTTTATATTTTATTTTGAGAAATGGTTAAACTCCAAAAAAATGATCCAATAATGCACTGATTAAAAAAAAAGCTCAAACTAATTTTCGTAAAAAAAACTCAAAGTATGAAAAATGTGCAAAACATGACTTTGCGGCAAATCGATATGGCCTCGCATTAAGTTTTCATAAGGAAAACGGTTTGCCGCGTTCGGAGAACGGCAAACCGTTCTTCACAAGAGGCATGTGCGAGGGTGAACATCCCCTGCGTGAATAACAGTTTACTGTTCTCAGGCCGTGGCAAACCGTTTTAATAGTGTTCTTAAAACTATTTGCCGCGTCTAGATAACTGTTTACCCTTCTAACGAACGCGGGGGATGTTAACCCTCAAACGGTAAACTATTATGTGTTAATATAACGTCGGCCGAGGCTTCTTTGGACGATTTTTCATCTGAAATTTGACTTTTCTCTCAGTCAAATTCCCATATCTGAGCATTGTACTGCCAAAATATCATATTCGAATGATTTTCGTCGAAATCTGCAAAAATCAAGGGTTTTCTTTGACAAAATCTCAAAATCAAGCCAAAATTAAGCCAAATCCAAAAACCCTAGCCTTTTTCGCCATATTTCAACTTTTTTTTGCCACATTTGGCTTTTTTCGTGCTAAAAATCAGCAATTTCGTGCTGGTTTTTTGCCAAAAAATTGGAAAAAAAATCTGAAATTTTGAAAATATGAAAAATCTCAAAATTATAAAAATGCCCCCTAGAATGTTTATAGGTCGAAAAGCTCCCCAACAAAATTTACAAGGTGACCCATTGAAAAGGGCGTCAGATGAAATGCTGCAACCGCCTCCTAGTTATTTTTCGATAGAGTTTTAAAGTCAGGTGTGTAAGGAGCAATACAAGCAGGATACATAAATCCGTTCGATTTTTTACGAGAAGACTGCCAACTTTAGCAGTTGAGAGTGTTTAGGAATGAAGCAGATGTTTGACAACATCTCCCTCCACAGGGTATACACATGCAGGGCGAGAGCTACGATAGAATTGTTCGCTTATTTTATGCAAACTCATATAGTACAGGGATGACGGGGCACTTGAAGACGTACTTTTTCAGTAGAAACATTGTCGTAAATGCAGCTCTTATCAGTAAACTTCTCGAACTTGCTGTTGACTACGCCGAGTGATAATATCACGCTTCCAAACAGTGTGACTTTGCCATAATAGAAGAGAGATTAGAGTTCCTTTGGCAAATTCACTGCAATGCGGAGATTGCAGAGTTCATGAAGTTGAGATAGAGAGATTTGAACGTCAAAGCTCGGGTTTTTCATAACTTGATTAGCCACACTATCCTGCCGAGAGATGGACATAGAGATCTCGTCAGCTGCATGAATCTCTATGTCATGGAGAAGCTTTACACCAGCACGATGTTCAATTCGAGATACATGATTGTAACTCACGTGGAAGAGATTGGGCGAACAAAAAACAAGAATCTGCCGTACGGGACCTTGATTTAGAAGATCCTTCAGCGAGCTCAGATTCTGCCTTTTGCTAGATACCATATGAGAGCACATAGACTTATCGATGTATTTGACAAGACTAATCTAATTAATGATGAGCCTAGTTGAAGTTGACTAGTCTTGGATGGTCAAAGAACATCTCGGAGCCTCAAGATCTTGGCATGTTCTGATGGAGGACACCCCTGACACCGAGAACGTCATTGCGCCGCTTACCTCCAAGAGGGTAGTACATGGGAGCAAAGGCTAGAGAATATGTGGGAGAGGAGGTACAGGAGTATGCAAGAGAGGTTGGGTCAAATGTTGGATCATACGTGGGAGAGGTCGCGCAGCAGTTGGAGGAGAGGTTGGACATGATGGAGGAGAAGATAGATATGATGAGATTGATCCAGATACAATTCGAAAATGCCTACAAACGTTACCATAGAGACGGCGCTGACGACTTCAACGCACCCTTACCTTAGTTTATGTTTTATATTTATTGTAATATACTTTTAATTTTAGTTTGCAACTTTATTTCATGTATGTACTTTAACATAACTTTATTTCTTGTCATTTTATTTCACTTTTGTATTACTACTTAATTCATTTTTATAATACCATTTAGTTTATTTTATGTAGTATCATTTAGTTTATATTTATACTGGATCTAGCTGTTGGGTATGTACTTGTGATTTGAATATTCAGGAATTGTTTGAAGATAGCTATGGAGAAGTCGTAAAACAAACGAAACTCTGTCAATTTTCTAATTTTATTTTTACTTTTTTATTAAATAAACTAAAAGAAATAAATTAAAACGGTCAATTATTTTTGCCTCTGCCGCGCGTCGCAGATTCCTGCGTCCCCTCAAATGTGTTGAAACTCATAAACGTGTCTTAAGAAGCAGCGTCTGAAATAGATCCCCGGTGAGAACAAGTGCGACTGTTATCCTCCTGCTGTCGACATATAGCGCACTTCATCTTCGAGTTCTTCTTACTAATTGTCAAACTCGACTGCTCGTCGATATCTCACCCTCTTGTCTTTTTTGGCCTATAAGCTTGGCGATATCTTTTGGGCAGGATAAGTTCTTCAAATCTGATATTTTCGGCCACATTTAGTGGCCACTCACCAGTTGAATAAACTGTAAGTACATCTGCATATAAGTCACTTGGTGAGCATCGATGCACGTAATTTTCCGATGTCACTCTCATGAAATACATGTACATAACGGGCATGGATACACGAGAAAGTAAGATCCCACCTGGTGCAGTTGCACGCACTCGTATTCATGTCGACTGCCTATTGTTCATAACCGTTGCTCACCTCAAATTGTGCACCTCTCGCTGGCTGAGCACTCCAAGAGCTTAAATTTGTAGCTTCTCAAGTTTTTTCTTTATCTGAGGGCACATAAGGTCTATTGATTGGGCCAACTTCTCAATTTTTTTTTACGATGCGAGCCATTATACACTTTTGGATCATCTCAAACATGGTCAAGATCGACTTGTTCCTCAAAGACAGTAAAAGTGTTTTGAATGACTCGCTCAAATTATTCAGGCTCATGTCGCACTTGGGATGGAAGAGAAGGCATGACTAATCCAATATTTAGACTCTTCTACTCGAAGCCATGCGTTGGTATCTGAGCTAAACTGATATAATTTCCTCGTTTGTAGGTCGAAATGATACTTTGTCGTTGTCTTAGTCGCATTCCACATCGCATCTCTATATGCTATATCCCGAAACAGACCTTTGACGTTTGTGTACATATGTCGTAGGTAGAAACGGTATTTGACTTCTTTAAATTTCTCGTCTACAACCTTTAGCAACCCCTGACGTTTGAAAAAAAAATAGAGTACAGATCAAGATAATACTGGACAATTACAATTAGAATTAAACTTGAAAATGTATTATACTTTTTTCGATTTGAAATAATTGTCCATCTGCCTTCCAATCCAAAGTTCAGGTGTAGCTTTAAATGTTGCAAAAACCACTGCAAGTTGTTCGCAGACTCTTTCGCCTTGACAACAACAACGAGATTCCATTGCTGTTATCAATACTGACGGCTGTGAGTAATTATCTAGGACACGAGCTCTTTAGATGAAAACTGTCTAAACAAATAATAGGGCAACCATGCTGCAGCAAACCTGCTTTGTAAGTAGCCATGAACATATAGATTCTTTGACATACTATTGAATCATTCTCCGTCTCGTAAACATGTATTTTCACTTTACTACCTGAGTTTGATCTATATATTTCTACTGCGTCCGACCAAACTAGCTTGTATTGTTTGTCACCGTTGCATTCGTTAAGTGTTGAGCTATGATTTTTGCTCTTTTGGCAATACCGGACGTAATGTTCATAGTGAAATTCTTCCTAATTGTCTCGATGATGGAAGAGATTTTCCATATATGCTGACTTTTAAACCTGTCGATATAATGATTTGCAATGTATTTTGCACTAACGTTTCGATTCTCAATTACCCTTGCACAGCTGTGAGAATTGATCAAATTCTTTATTTGAAATGTCTCTTTGTCTTGCATATGCGAAACATGTAGTCGCCACGTATATTCGTCTATGCATTTAGCCGTCAGTCGCCGCTTGCCACTTTGGGAAAATTTGATATCATAGTCATTTTGCATAAAAAATTCGCGTATTTTTGTTTTAATTTCCTTTATACATCTATATTTTTACTCCAAAAAAATCTATTGAGATTTTTTCACGTATCGATAAGCTTTCCACCTCATTGATGTCGGACCCGGCCGGTGTTTGAAGCTCATCATCTAGAGTTCTAGAGGTTGAATGCACATTTATTTCTTCATTCAAATCTACATGATCAAATGCTTGAACATCACCATATGTAGAAGTGACGTGCGAGTACCAATCCATCTCGACATCAAAACTTGTCGGATCATCTAAATCAGCCGCTCTAATTTAATCATCATCCATCGTCATCGCTAATACGAAGAAAATTCTCAAAAGAAAAATAATAGTGGAGAAAAGGAAAGTAAGAGGTGGTGTGAGAATGAAGGGAGAAGTTTGGCCTTTAAATAGAGCTAGAAAACGACAAACTGTGCTTTTAGAATTGTTTGTAGTTCTTTTGTAGTGCAACCTGTGATCAATCAATAAATGATCACAGATCTGAAGGAGAACGACTTGCTGCATCTTAGGAACAACAAATCGTTCTCACGCAGGGACATTTTTTAGACTGGAGATCCCTTGCGTTCAGAATTCTAAAGGAGAACAGTTTGCCGTGTCCAGATAACGACAAATCGTTTTCAGAGAGGAAAAAGAGAAGACAAGATTGGCGGTTAAATCTTCACGCGTCACAAGCGTGTTCTTTGCAGAATAACAATATCTGGGTAAATTTGTTTAAATACATTAGTTAACATTTAAGTTGCACTAGAGGTTTGTCAACTAACCATCAAAGTATCTATTTTAAAGTACTTTGATAGTATAGGTCTTGGAAAATTGAAGTGTTTTTTGTAAGGAAATTTAAGTTAAGAAAAGAATTTGGGGTTTTCAAGACTCAAAATTTAGAGGTTATTGAACTAAAGACATGGTCTCGGTGTTACAAATTGTGGCAAGCACGGCTATGTCTGATTCTAAGACACCCTTGAATTAACTAGGGCTTCAATTTAAACGATATGTTTGTTTTGTATATATGGGTGACAATGATTACTATAGAACAGCGATTATATGTTGTTTTATTCATGAATATTTTGGTCCCATATTATTCGTGGACAAGTAGGAGGGACGTCTTGAGCTATTCACTAGCAGTTAGTACACCTCTCTCGCTCTCTCTCTCTCTCTCATGATTGTTATAAAAGAATAAATTAGTGCTATTACAAAGTTTCACGTCATTTATTTGTAGTAAATATAAAATATTTAATAAAATTTCATGTCAAAATAGAGTACCCAATAACATCAAATGTCGATCAGACTCGAGATAATTTCATTTTTACTACTATACATTGTCAAATGCACACTTTTCCATCAGAGAGCTAACTTCTACAGCAAGGAGTTATTGCATTGACTACCCAATAGCATAAAATGTCAATTAATTGTATTTTACTCGTCATTTACACAAATTGAAGAGCTTTATTCAGTGTTGAAGATGGCCTTGAAATTAAACTCTTTGGACTAACATAGTACCCAAAATGAATGCATGGACGGTGAACTTGGAGGGCAAACCCAAAAAAAATAAAATAAAATAAATAGAACACAACCTAAGAATCATCGGTTAATTTTATCTTTCTTAGTTTTTTCTAATTACAAAACCTAAATTGTAAAATTTACACATCAACATACATTTCCTAATCATCACACAAATTTGTATGAAATCTAAATCCTAATAAACAAATAATATTTTAGCTTCAACAATGATCAATACACGTGCCGAAACCAGTAGAAATCACGTGTTTCTCGTCCTGTTTTAGCTTTCAACTCAATTTATGTGATTTGAGAATACTTGTCCAAGTGCAATAATCTAAAATCTTATCTTCATAAACTAGTTTTGGAGTTCTAGCTCAAAAACTTTCCAGTACAAATAGCCACACCATATGTAAAACTAGGCAAGCTTGTAACATTTGTATCATCTTTTACATATACAACAACAGACTCGTCAGTTACAAACTCTATATTTGATCTGCAGATTATTGTGATGAAGATGCTCCACATAAAACATTTCTCCCCAGAGCAAGCTAAAATCAAAATACACTTACAGTGGTAAAGACAAGGTCCTCTGGGTTCCCAAATTGTGTGGCTTGATTTCCCATGAAGAAACCTGTTGTGTTTCCGTCATTTCAATGAACCGCATTGAGATTTCCCGAATCATCAATTCACCACAAAAAGGGCATTCACTAGCTATGATGTCATCCAACTGTAATCGAAGCTGTGATCAAGTTGAATTGCAGGCAACTTTAGTCTTAAGGACCAACAAAATCTATACCATAACATGCGCATTGAAATCAATGTACAAACAAGGAACAACACCTAAAATCACTTGGAAGATCCAACACTACTGAAAACACTGAAGTGAACAAGTAACCACATCCGATTGAACATGTCATCAAAGTTTAGGCTTCGTTCTAAAATCTATCAACTAAATCATCTAATATTTTATGCATTCTTGTGACGTGCCATTTGCAGTCAGAAGAATTCATGTTCCTTGTAGGAGAAAACAAAAAATAAAAAGAAAACCTTTTCTCCGGGAGTTGGGCCAGATAATGACTCATCAATTGCCATAACGCTTGAATCCTTCCTCATTTCTCCACCAAGTAGGGTAATTCGCTTTTGTAGATCTAGTATATATTCTGCCTGTAATATGATCAGAAAGTTAGTCTCAATTATAGTTGCTAAAAGTCTTTTCCAAAGGTATGAAGAACGTCAGAAGTATAAACCCCAATAATATGAGAAACAGATCAATGGGGAAGTTAACCATTTTAAATATACCACGTGCAGCCATCATTTTCTAAGAAAAATAAAGAGATATTAATGAGCATGGAATTGACAAGAAACTTCAACAATAAAAGAGGAATGAGTTTCCCGTTAGGGAATATTCATTCACACAATAATCCTTCACAAAATATTGTACTAACATAATTCAAACACCCATTGAAACTTCGGCAAGTCACCAGATGCAACAACATTTTAGTAAATCGTAAGTAGAAAAAACAATACACAACTTACTTGGGCTTCACTAGTACACCGAGTTACATGGGCAATCAGGCATTCAGCATGGAAGGCATGTCCACATGGAAAGACATAGAATGGTGCCATTGGTCCCACAGATGTATAGCCCCAACCCAATCGATAGTCTCTACCCACAAGCAATATTTTACGCTTGCACACCTTATAAAACCAAAATTCATGAGTCAAGTTGCAGGCATGGAAATATATTATCATATTGAGTTGGGAAAGTACAAGTTAAAACTTTCACCCATTTTCAACAGTGAAAAAGTCTAGTGTTCCAATTGCGTACTAAAATCTCAAGTTAGGAAGTCAACGTGCTAGTAGTGAAAGATGTAAGAAGTAGCCAAGGAGACAAGGAAAAATGATATGATAAATGAAAGGAACAGTTCAGTACCCCACATTCCTCATCGCGATCGATTACAGCGTATCTTTGAGCAAGGGCATTGATATCATTTCTGATGTTGTCTGCACCATGTGTTGCGTCATTCATCTCCAATTTCAATTGTTCAATCTGCTTATTATAATCCTCTAATGATGAGCATATTGCCTCCTGCGTGAAAATATAAATGCAGATTAAAGAAATTTAAACCCTGCAGATGGAGGGTAGCAACATTGAAAGCACTTCACATCAAACATTAAGTGAATTAGGCAAATAACAAACATCTCTAAATGTTGATACAAAATCATTTGAAAAAAATAACATACAATGGATGTACGCATCCTATAAAGAAACAGTGCAGTAAACTATCAATAAAAGCCATGTTGACTGAAACAAACGGTGAAAGAAGATTGTTTTTCTTTACAAGTGTATCAAGATATATAACTAATTTTTACACTCATTTAAAATAAAATAACACAATCCTTTTAATGTCGACAACATATCTTTAAGATCAAGTATTATATTCTTTTTTATAATAAACAAATTGTATTAAGAATACACAAGAGAACCTGAGGGAAAGAGCTCTTCCCGTGCAAAACCTTGTCGAAACAATCACTGAATAATCAAGTATATATCATACTCCAAGATTGTCCTCCGTTATACATTTTTTTTTCAATTACGTAAATTGTCTTGAAAAGGAACTAGAGTGAAAAGTACCTTAAAGTCATCGATTAGAGCAAAGTCTGGAAAGAATGGCAGTATGTCTTCTATCTTCAAAAGACCATCCGTTTCCTTTAGAAATGCTATTGCCTTCCTTATGTTCTCCCTTTTTGTTCCTTTTTCCTGTTCAATAACATGCTTGGCAACCATAAGCCAAAGCTTCTTTCTCAAGTCTTCATCATCCTCAACCTTGTCAGCTTCAGCCATAGCAAGCTCAGGATCCACCTAAAGCAGCATAAAATTGAAAAATGTTTTCATGTATGAGAATATAATTAATTATCAAATACATGAAGAATATGCACGTGTCATATCAGGTTAGGTTTAACGTGTAATTGACTTACAACTTTATATTTATGAATTTAATGAAAGTACATAAGCACACACAAAAAGGCCATCAAAGTAAAATGGAAAAATATAAGGATAACCAGAACTTAGTAATGTAACCAAGCAAAAATATCAACCCAAAATTAACATATTAATAAACTTTTGCCTGGGCAATAAAAGACAAACGTCTCAAGATGTTTAGTTTAAGAAAAATTTAATTATTATTCATCTATTACCCGTAAAGCTAGAGCAACTGCTTCTTCATGCATTGCCATCATGCTATAGATATGGACACATGCACGCATCCGCTTTTCCTTGAGGCAAAGACGCAAAGCATACTTAGGATCATAGAAAAACTCAGGGCTATTTTCCTGTCCTTTACCAAACTTGCATTGGAGAAACCACAAGAGAGCATTATCATCCACCTGGATATGATATCAAAATCACTAAGCCTTAGAAAGCCACTCAAGTTTCCACAAAAACAGTTCAGGGGATCATAAAGACACATTAGATATTACAATCCATCTAGTTCATTCAACTCTAAAGGAATACTCAATAAAACAGTCAAATATGCAGCCAACAATACATATAACATAAAGAAGCTATATATCAAATACGTTCCAAAGACTTAACTACAAGTTTCACAAATTTATATCAAATAATAAACAGCAACCTGCTTGACATATAAAGAAAGCAAGAAGTTATGAACTCCAGGATCTTCACTATGCAAGCGATGGAAAATATATTCCTAAGACTTAACTACACATTTTTCCCAAATTTATTTCAAATAACAAACAGCAACCTGCTTGGCATACAAAGAAAGCAGCAAGTTATGAACTCCAGGATCTTCATTATGCAAGCGATGGACACAGTATTCTAAATATTTGATGACTTCGTGGGTTTCATTCCTGAATAATAAAGTAGAAGATCAAATGAGAAAACTTTAGTAAAAAAATAACGAAAGTTTAAGCAGATAAATGACCAAATTGTCACTAACCACACTCAGCTCCTGACTAAATATAAATATCTCACGAAGTATGGAAGTATTATATATCACAAAGGTCTATAAAATCAAGAAACGTTTGACACACTATAAGCTCTTTCACAAGTTCTTGACAAAAAGTGTAGTCTTGATGAAAAGTGTAGTCACAACCAGTTTTTGGATTAATCTAACTTCGCATAGCGGCTGTCTGTGATTCTCATTTGAATTAACACTGCCCTGGATCTTTTTAAAGTTGAAGATATACTAAATTTAGCCTCTTGGATAAGTTCCCAATAATATGCATTATCTGATATAGGAACAACTTAATATATTAAAAAGCATTTTACCACAATGTTTTACATTATCGAATATAGGAAAATCTTATCTATAAGAAAGCCTGTTATTTACTTCGCATGAGGTTCACTTGAATAACGCATCATCGCAGGAATTAATTTCCTTGGGTTCAGATTCTTTGTGGTCATCCATGATTCCACAGTTTCATATGCATCTAGCATAATGAGATCCGGTCCAAATTTGTACTGCCATAGAAAATAAAAATACAAATGATGAACAATGTCAAGAAGAAAAGAGAGAAAAAGAATTCAAGTAAGAGCATGATAACAAAACATAAGATGAGAGAGAGAGAGAGAGAGAGAGAGAGAGAGAGAGAGAGAGAGAGAGAGTTTTACAAGAACAAATCAGGAAACTTAACATGTACCTGAAGATCTATAGGAACACCAGGTTTCTGAAGCACCTCCAATGCCTTCTTGGATTCTCCTTGCTGGCATCCAGAAGTGTAATTACATAAAACAAGGGAACCAAGTTATCCACAAGAAATGCATTTTGGTTCACATTGGGCTTCCAACACAAGGAAAAAAAAAAAAGATAAAACCAAAAAACAATCGACCTCAAGGTCGACAGTAAAAACTAAAACAAAAAGAAACTTAACAGAAGTTAGGTTGAAACATAACAGCAAGCTAGGTTGAAACTTTGAGGGTAGCCCAAACATAACAATGATTTGTTTGAAAAATTAAGATGTAGTTTTAATGGCATCTCTGAGAGTATCCGCATATCCAGCTCTTAAGACATCACATTATAGATTTGGCAATATATGTTATATAAAAAAAAATGAGCTGGATTATATTAAAAACATTCCATCACAATTCTAAAGTACCTGAATATAATGGTGGACGACAATTTCATACTGCTCTTTGAGACTAGCAAAAAATACCAGCTCCTCAACCCGACCATAACTACAAAATATCATCAATTGTGTCAATGTCTATAATTGACAGTAAGATTACAGAATTTTAAGAGATAAATGTAAATAATCATGGTTAAACTTAGATCAAATGTAGTAAACTTCTGAACTGCAAAAACAGTAATAGAAAAATGAGATTCAAAACTTAAGGTGAAGAGAATATTAATATCTACTAATCATATATTCAAGAATTAACAAAAGTTAAACACGTGAACTGTCCCAAACCACCTTTCTAGAAGTTTCATAGTAGTTGCTTCATCCAGTACATCTTTGCAGTCACTGAGAAAAGCACGAAATTCTATAATGATTGATTTGTACTCTGAATTGTGATTGTCCATTGCAGTGTCGTCTTCCAAGAGTAGCCGATTAATCTAAAATTGAAATGCAGAACAGAGGATATTGAACTGGATGGCTCAATAAAATACATGTGAGAAGTAACTAAGAATGAAAGTCTTTTAAGAAAAATTGCCCAAAAAAAAAAAAGCAAAAAAGAAGAAACCTTTCCCTGCAGAAAAATTGGCGAACAAATTTTTTTTGGCCCAGGGAAAAAGTTTCAAAATAAAATTATTGGTCTGTACTAGGGTATTAATATGGGTGTGCTTAGGTGAACGCATCACAAGATATCTTTCCCTTACAATGCCATTGAGTGCTGTTCGTTAACATTGCTTCTCAAATATCGTTAGGCAAATCAGATATCCCCTAAATAGCAAACAATAAACAAAACTTATGTTGTACCAGGCATTTCATACGATTTGCATTAGCCAACCTCAACCATTTGAGATTTTTTTTTTATGTAATCTTGGTTATCCTAACACATTTACATGCATCTCAACCATGACGGTAAAGCATAAAAGGTTCTAAAGTGCCAAAAGTTGTATCATAGTATACAAGAAACTTAATCCAGCAATGTACAGAGGAGCCTGATGATCTAGGAAAGAAGTACCTTGTCCAAGTATAATTCGGTTATCCATGTGGAAACCATTGTTATTTGGCATTTATCATCCTTGGCAAGGTTATCAAGTTTCCGCAATAGGAATGTCCTTAAAGCATCCTGTTGATAGAGGTTTGAACATAAATCAACTGATACACTTGGCCAAAGGAGAAAATAAAGCACGGAGGTTCATAAATGCTTTGCTTCATCTGCACTGCTTCAACCAGACGTTAGCACTAAGGTTGAAAAGGCTACCAGCATAATAGTTTACTAAAAGCCTACTTCCCGTGGTGGGAGAGTTTGGAGAGAGATTCTCTCAACCCATTAAATTCATTTTACATATTCTAATCTTTTCCCTTCTTAATTTAATTTGGAGATTGATAGATGTTCTGTACTTTCTAGGCATCTTCTCTATGTAACATCTTTTCATACTTTACTACGCATCTTCTCTATTTAATATTTTTCATACTTTATATCTTGTGAGGTTTCCTGACAATGTGGTGACGATATAAAGATAAGAAAGGGAATTTGACATAAATGACAGGAGTATAGCAGAAACTGGAAAGTAGTAAAAATAAATAGATTGCCATTTCACTCTGAATAAGCTTTCCAGTAGAATGTAACTCAATAGAGAGCAAAATTTAAATTTGTTTAAGAATATTGTTGATACATGAACAAGGCCAGCTCTTGCAGAGCAAGGGTAAATAAAAAAATCATACTAAAACAAAAAAACAAATTTGTTTCCTGCAAATTTTATGTAAAAAATTTTTAATGCTATTAAAATATTCATTACCTGTTCACTGGCACTTATAAACTTCAAAGTGATCTCTTCAAATGATAGTATATAGCTTATCTGCACAAACAAATTTCATCCATTAAAAATTTGCCCATTCAGCAAAAAGCCTAACATGCCCTTAATTAGATAGATATAATTTTTCACAGAAATTCTTTACTAGAATACATTGTCACTAGACTCTAGAGTCTACAATAGAAGGTTTCGCACTTCCAAAATCACTTATGAAGTTGTTCTAAGTCGGTACATTAATTGACATCTACATTACTAATCTGATACATTTGGAGTCGAGGAAGGCCATTTTTGGGGAAGAGATAGCAGGAGAAAATTGTTTTCTTCACCACACATCAATTTGTTATCAGAGCCAATGGCAAAGTCAATAACTCCCGGTGATCGCATGGAAGTGATTGAATGGGACATTGGAGTGTTAAAAGCTGAGGTCATTCAGCTAGGGGCAAAGAATTCGAAGTTGGAGGAAGCTATCAATGTCTAACAGGAGATTCTAAGCATGCTGAAGTGTCTTCGCAATGCTTCCTGTAGTTTTCCTTACCAAGGAACGAGTGCGGGATGCACTGATTACAACGGAAATGGTGTTGCCTTCGCTCCATGACACTGGTCAAAGGGTTCTCAATCATCCAACATAGTAATCGTGGCCGTACTAGATCTTTGGAAATCACCAAACCGAGGAACATCATCATAGTATTTGCATTCTCCCAGAGATTCGTCAAGGAGAGGATTATGGGGAACCTCCTGGGTTCAGACGCAGGATGGATCGTCATTCACCACCGCGTCATTATCACAAAAGTCCTCAACCGCGACTGGAAGTGCGCAGCCCACCATGGGTGGAGCTCATTGTGCTTGACAGTGAGGGGTGGCTTCCCAGAGTGAAGGTGGAACATTATTTTAGGGTGAACCAGGCCCATCTGAACTGGAGGATCCCCACCATTTATGATTTTTCAGAGGGTCGGACCTAGGATAATTAATTGAAAGCCAAACAGACTGCAACATTTCTGAAACCCATACCAAAAGACCTCACATAAACTCAATCTTACAAAGCATTGCCAAAAGCTTCCCGATTCCAGGTTCCAAGAAGCAGTTTAGAAAGGTTTAACTCACGTGAAAGAATAAACATACTCTTCTGTGTTTGACTACGATAAACCCATCGGCCTTGCCACCCCAATAAGACAGCCATGAGTTATAAACCAAAACATTGTACAGATCCATCTCAATGAGTTTCCTCACTCCTCGCTCATTAGCCCAAGTAAAAAATGTCCCTTAAACATCCAAGGAAGGCAGACAACAATAATGGTTGTAAAATATGATATAGAAGCTCATCAAGGAGGATTACCACCAAGATTAGTGAGCACATCAATTACAAGATTGAAATCACAAAAGGTTTATTATGCAAACAAACATAAATGATTGAATTCCAAAGGGACCATTCGCTCCACTACCAAGCACTAGTGTAAATAAATCAAACCCAGCACATAAAACCTTATAAACTGAATTGAATTCTCAATTCGCGAAAATTCAAAAGCAACAGTAGATATAATCCAAATTTGAAGTGTCTACCAGTTTGGAATCTGTTGAAATGTTGTGATGTAAAATGAGCACTATGCATAGCTTGGAAATCTCATTTCTCACAATCAATGATCGCATAATCAGCAACACATAATCATAATGATATCAAATGAAAATGGGGCAACATGAAAATTTAACATGACTGATAATGTAACATTACATACGATACTAAATTATTACTTTAACTGAAATTACAATATAGAGGCAGAAAGTTACTGAAGCCAATATTAAGATCAAGAAAAGATATTTCACCTTCGCATAGAAGGATGCTGCTCTGAGATAATCCTTAGATATTAAAGCAGCTTCAGCCTGCATCAGACATTATTCTTTTTAGACATAAATTAGAATAAGACAGTTAGAAAATCCTTAAAAGCCTTAATGCAATGCTGTGGAAAACATAAAATGTCTCTTTTTCCCCTAGAATTTTCAATTTTGACTAGCAGAGATAAGATTTTTAAGAGTTATGACTGTGGCATTGTAATCACATACCACGTGAAGATCTATTATTGAAACCATCAATAATACAGGAATAACTTAGACTTACCTGAGCCAAATATACTTGGTCCCTCTGAAGGAAATCACGACAGTTGGAAAGTGCTGCAGCATACTCTTTCATGTCTAAATAAACCTTCCACATATCCCGGCCTTCATCATTTACAGACACCTGTAAATGTTGGAAAAACAGAGGAAATTATATTCCTTGAAAGATGCATTAAAACTGTAAAATTCTACAGAAGATGCATACCTGAAAAATAGAGTTCTGATCATATGCATAAAACAAACCAGCCGTGGCATCACTACATAATCCAAGGATACCTCTCGACACTGATTCTGATGTTTGATCAAACTGAAGTTCCTCTATGATTTGCTCACTTATTCTGTTAACTACCTGAAAGTTTAAAAAATAATATGAACGAAGTAAATCAAGAAAAGAAAATGAGCTTTAGTAAATCAAGAAAATAAAATGAGCTCTACTACGCTATCAAGCATTGTAACCTAATAATTATTTGCATGTGTTAGGCTCAAACATATTTATTCAAGGAAAAAATTCAAAAAGCCCTAATCCAAAGTTGGTGAAAACACAAGCAAAACTTTGGAAAGAGAAAACCTCCATCTAGATCTATAGTATATTTACAGGAGGCTGATATGCCCTAACATATGGTAAGCAGATTCAGCAAAATTTCCATAGACAGAGATAAAAGAACGTTTACAGACTCTAGAGCTATTAATGGAGGCCTGTACTCCCCAGACCTTTTCTTACAACTTTTCCCTTACCCTCTTCCTCACATAGAACTCCCTTTTATTCTCCTAACCCTATTCCACGTCATCCTCCTGTTTTCCTCGCGAAAATCTTTCTAGCACTCCTTCGCTGCCCCTTGCTCATTTTTTTGCCAGCTTTCCACTCCCTTTTTATCCTAGAGTAAACCTTCCAAATTGGGGGATTATCAGAGGCTAGGAGAAGAAACTTTTATTTGACACTTTTTCTCCTTTTAAATTTCAAGATGATCTAAATACACATGGAAAAAAGTTACTGCTCACTTAATTATTATTTATTATATATTTGTTTCATAATTTCTTCAACTATTTAGAATTCATAAACGAAAGTACAAGACCTGATATGCAACATACTTCTATAATCAATCACTTTAGGCAATAAAACCAACTATTGATTCCATAAAATAAAATAAAATGTGTCGGATAATGTCATTTTAATTAACTGACATATTATTGCTTTATACATAAAGCCTAAAGCATTCAATGAAATTTCCAACAATAGCTAGATTATTTTTTATCCTTGAGTCTCCGTTTTAGCGTAAGAAAACAAAATACAACACATTTTAACTTTATTACCAATAAGAAGTAAGATATGGAATTCAGAAACTGCCATAGAACTTGGTTTAACAACTCTTTTTTGGTGCAAGGAAGTAGGCTTTAAAAATTTGCACTATTAATATAAAAAATATTGATCTACAACGTCCAACACTGATTAATTTATATAGTAAAATGAAATCCAAGTAAAAGCAAAATTCAACTTACCTTAACTTTATTACCAATAAGAAGTAAGAAATGAAATTCAGACACTGCCATAGAACTTGGTTTAACAACTCCAGCACCTTCAGACAGCTTTGAGTAGTCTAAAAGAGCCTTGTTCTCCACGAAATTTTCATCACCATTCGGTGAACTACACAGAAGGTTTATTAATAATAAGACGAAAAAACAATTAATACAGTTGGTATTTCCATAAATCAGTGAGTCTTTAACAAGAACATGCCTTAAGCATGCTCACATAGAAGAGGGAAAGCAGAACAATGAAACTTTTCTACTGGGACCAGAGTTAAGAAGAAAAAAAATGACCATGGAAAAAAAAAATCTATGGAATAGTAGCCCTAAAAAATGTGTATCGGAAATGTATTCCCTACCTGTGTTGAGCTCCAAAGTTTAAGCCACCGTGATAAATTCCAGCTCCAGAAAGCCAAGCAAAATGTGTAGCTCTTCTTTGTTTGATGAAAAAATGTAGTTCACTGAAATAATCAGCGCAGAAAGTTCATTTTCAGCAAACAGAAAAGACACGAGAAAATACCTTTTCACTAGCTAACTAATAAATTTATTGTCACAAACGAAAATAACATTTTACTTGATACAAGATTTAATTTTTTAAAAGCTCATTTACAATTCACAAGATTATATTAAGAAGATAAATCCATTAATAGCACTTGCCTGTTCAATATTTCACCAGGTAGTTCCATGAAATGTACTGCGCGTTCCAAATAACTAGCAAACACAAACTAGATGTATAATGATTAGCTAGCAACAATAATCAAAGTAACACTGAGTAAACCATCTAAAAACTATTATCAGAAAGTACAAGTTCAAAAGCTTAAAGCTAGTCTTTCAGTATTGAAGTTAAGAATGAATTATCACATTTTGTCGCAACTAAATGCATCAACCGACGATCAAATAATTGGCAGAAAGAAAGACGGAATACAGGTTAATCAAGAGTTTATCACTCGCCATATATATTCGAGGAAAAAAGTGTTAATTTCTATTTCAATTTAAAAATCCAAGGCAGAGCAGACACTAAGAACCAAAACTTTCCAAGAAACTTTGCAGATCTATCTGTGATCAAATGAACTGTAAAAAAGCAACAATATTCTTGCAATCTACATGAAAACTACCCCATTCATATTTGGGAACTTGATGCGTAAGGTTTAAAGAAATACCTAAACTAACTCACAGCTGATTACTGGGGTTTATGAAAACTTCTAAATGTAGTGGCCCAATATATTTATGGAATAAACACATAAAACACAGCATTTACTGTTCCATAAGTCTCAGACTTATCTTTATTAATAATAATAAAAAATTAAAAAAAAAAAAAAAAAAAAACTTACCTCCAATGATCCGATTCCAGTAAAAGAATAAAGTCGAGTTGGAGTGACAGCCATTACGTAATATCTAGTTCCACTAATGAGACTGGCTGTTTCCATCTGTATGAAACAAATAACAAATCATTAAACTAAACTTCCAGATGGTGTTCTTCACCAATAAAACTCATTTTCAAACAGCTTTAGTTTCTAAAAAGGAAAAGTTGGCTGATAACTATAAAAAAAATGCATGTGCAATCAGTTCTATCATAAAGAAAGAGATAGTAAAGTTCCATATTAAGTGTTTACTTAATTTAATAAGCTCAAATATTCGACAATCAGTCTAATTACATTTACATGCAGACATAAATCTCAAAGATTTCAAAAACCATGAACATCATCAATGCATTATTACTTTAAAAACCTTTTGCGTAAGGTATGGATAATAACAACATTAAAAAGAAGAAATTATGAGGAACCAAATCCCAAAAGAAAGGTGATAAAAAAATAAAAAATAAAAACCTGTAAATCCATGAAAGCTTCGGGTAGCTCTTTGAGCTCAAATAAAAACTTTATATACTTCTCCTTCTTTTCTTTCTCCTCCACAGCAAGTTCATAAAGTTGTCCATCATCAGTACCAAGAATGACGTCCTTTGTAGATGCTGTCCTAGGATAATCATTTACCAAGAATAGGAAAATGTGAATATGAACCAACTACAACGTTGTAAATAACAAACATTGAAGAAGCATAAGCTCCAAAATATGACCTTCAGTTATCAGTTGTTTATTCCAGGCAACAGTGTTAACAAGAAGACCTTTTAATTTGGTTAAAAGGCGAGGTTTAGTCCACTTCGCATGAATGTAAAATGTATCAACGCCCCCGGTGCCAACAACTGTGGCAATACAATGGCTCCCTCCAGGATCGACAAAAACTCTGTGAATGGATTGGTCCCCAGGACGCCCCGCACAGAGATCAACATCTATATTTTACATAAACAAGAAACCTTAAGTTGTACAGAAACTTAAGAGAGATATTACACATTGCTTCAAGTTGTACAGAAACTTTAGAATGAACTCAGTCAATTTTAAACGAACTTTCATAGCCAAAATTCAGTATTGCTACTACACTCTTTTAGGCTTAAAACTGAGAGCACAGTCAGAAAGAGAGTTTGTAAGTTTGTAGTCAATCAAGCATTTACTGAAAAATCAAGCTGATTCAGCTCATACAATCTCTCTAGTCGTTATCATTCAAGTCAAAGAATTGGCAGCCAGTTACGCCCAAGCGTACTAGACAAGTTGGCCCTTATTTCAGCTCGTTAAACTTCCCCGCTCAGATTGAGTCAACCGAATATAAATGTTATCTCACAAATGAAAAGCATTGAACAGGTATATTTTCAATTCAATTAGTTAGACAGGAACACCTGATCTAAATTGTTTTCAAATCAACAACTATAATTATTAGATCCATTAGCTGTCAATCTCTCCGCAAACAATCAAGCAACATTCAGAAAAATCAATCTGATCGACTTTCTTCACTGTAACTCTTTCACATTATTGGAATAGGAACATTCGCGCGACAGGTTAAAGCTAATGAACGTACCGTATGAATCTCCAACACCAAAGTCATGGCGAATAACCCAACCTTTGCTAGTTCCCAAAATTATGACATCATTTCCAGCCGCCAGACAGGTAATTACTCCCTTCCCCTTTGCAGCGTATCTTTCGAGAAGATCCACCGAAAAGACTTGCCTCCCGTATTCCATTTCCAAATTCCAGAGAGAATCAATTTCCTCACCAAATCATATTCAAACAAACACAAATAAAATCCTTGACAATCAGATTAAACGCCCGAGTGCAAATCGTAACCAAATCAACGCCTAGCCGAGATAGGAATTCTCCGAAAACACAAGAGGTCTTGGAATTTTCAGGTAGCTCCTCCCGTGATAGTTTTGACGATAGGGAAATGCAAAATGAAGATAGAGTTTATACTACAAGCTTTGAAGGGAACTTGCTTTTCTGCATCGGGCATTGCTAGGTTTTTAGAACTCCCTCTGCGCGATAAGGCGAAAAAGAGAAGTGGTAGAGAGAGATGACCGTAGCCAATAAATCTGAAATTAATTTCTGCAGACGGAATTATGAAGTTTAAATATCCATTAAAAAGAGCCTTGAAATAAATATCATTTAACTAAATAAAATCATACAAACTATATCATAAATAACTCCATAGATTATACATTGCCAAGAGAAGTGAAAAAGGTCAGTTTTGAAGAAAAGCTCTCCCACCACATCAACAACAAGAGGTCCCTCCATTAGGTTTCATGAGTGTTTATTGTGATTTATTTCTTTAGCAACCCTTCAAGATATGACTCTCATGATCCTCCGAGCCTGATCGTCAATATTGTTATGGAAGAGTGGCCAAATGGGGGGTATGATCTCCATCCTCGCCTAGAATCCACCAAAGAAATATATGGGGATATAGAGTTGTGTAATATGCAGGCTCACTCACTAGCTCGCTCACTGGCCAACTCGCCAATTCGACGAGCCTAGGACGCACCATTTCGAGCACCAGAAGTATTTGCTTTAGGCAACGCATCGAGCTTACCTGAGAAGACATGGAGAAGGCGGCAGAGGATTCGAGTCACCAGAGTCGGGATAAATTAGAGCATGAAGCTTAGCTTTTCCGATCGGATCAAGGTAGCCAAAAAAACTAATACATGGGGAAAACTTCCATTATACCGTGTACCATGTTACAAGCTTTTCAAAAGATTGATTGATATTATTTTAATAATTAAGACGATAGAGAAAGAGAGTCCTGATAATAAACAAGCAATCTGGTCTAGACTCGAGCATCATACAACAATTTCTCAGAGAGCGTCAACCCCCTCAATCTGGTGCTGCTGGGCCAGATATCTCTCCCTTCTCTCTTTCTGAAAATGAAAAGAGGAAAACCAGACGATGAAGAAGATCAAATGTGCCAAATTCTGCAAACCCTAGAACAAGCTCAACATCTTACCCATTCATCTATGATTAGTCCTTCTCCCACAATTTTGGGGCCTGCCTCTTCAGGGTGCTTTTTACGTCCCTCAAATACAACTTCCCCGACAGCCAGTTGTCTCATCAGTTTCTTCATCGCCTAAATAATTAGGACCCAACTTGGTTAACCATTTGACCATAATGGCCAGGCGTCTCAAGAATCAAAGACTACGCAACAAGTTAGAGAATACTTACATGACCAGAGCACTCCGGATCAAGGAAAACCACCCGTAATATTTGCTCCACTGCCACTTGGTCCCTTTGTTCCTCAAACTACACAAAATTATCTTATCTTGTTAAATATATAAACACAATATATGAAAACGAGAGACTTGCGATTTAAATTTACATGAATTTATAAAAAAAAAAAACAAACAAAACAAAACCTTAATGGCCCGACCTAAAAGGGTTCGAGTCAACAAACTCTAACAACCATCAATTTCACTTAAGAAACTAAATAAACTCATCTAAGCCATAAAGCCATACATCTGTACGAATGCACAAGTCGTTTGGATACAGTTTTTTCTGACTGTCTTCAAGGGAAAACGACCAGCATGGTCAAGTTTTCAACCGAGAATGATAGGGCTCAGTTAAAATATTTGTCACTAATTTCATTAACCCACAAAATGTCAGTTAACAACTTAGCCAAAAAAAAAAATGATACGCAATATAATTCAGTGGTCGAACAAATTAGGCAATACCAGCTCCGGGACGTAATCTGTCTGTTCTTTCACTTTTAAGCTCATGATCTTGAACTTAACTTTGCTCTCCTGTTCTACAGGCTTATCATTGTTCTGTGGAAGCTCCACAAACTTGAACACTGCTGATTTGAAATCAAATTTTAGAGAACAGAGAAGAAGATGTAGAAAATTGAAGTGATGCCGAGTCAATTACCAGTTGCTATAAGACTTTCATCTGGGGCTAGTATACCCCCTGGAGGACGCATGAAGCAACTCTTAGGCGCAGTTGTTTGGAACTAAAACGACATGAAAGGCAGAGACTTGGAACAAAGAGAGAACTTTACGCAAGAGATGAATGATTTTAGAGCTTTCAAATTATGGGTCCAAGGTGAATAGATTAGAGTGTAGTTACAGGGGATATTACCCTTTTATGTTTTTCTCATATTTACCTTGAATGCCATTTGAAAAGTGAAACTTTTTTTAATTGAAAGAGTGAATGAAAGGAAATATGTTTTATACCTTGAATGCCACATGAGACTTGCTAATGTTCTTGATCTCTACAGCGCTTCTGGCCTGCTTTCCAGGTTCATCTTCATTCAAAATGACATCAGAAAGGGTACAAAATCAAGCTCTAAGATGAAAAGAAACCAACATATTCCACAAAATTGGTGTAAGAGTGTTCCCAAATCTCAACTCGATCTCAAGAGAAGCCTCTTAGATCAGAAAACGCAGAGACCACGTTGATTGTGTGAGCATATGTCGGAATCCAGATCAAAGAAATGAACCAAAATTGAGGTGGAAATGAATGATCTAAATTACCAAAAAACAAACAAACACAGACATACAGGGAAAGTAGAGCTTGGTTGGGGGATCTAGACGGAGCCTACGTCTGGTTGGGATCAGTGACTTGGCCACAGAAGAAACTATACTCGAAGAATTTGAACTTGATTGCTCCAGAGATAACTGATTATGATTAGGCAAGTGAACGTTACATTTAGAACCCGATGAAGAAGAAGAATGCGACGAAGCAACATTCCCCGTTTGCCAGAACGGCAATCTACAAAAGTTCCAAGCTTGCCCATCGGAGTCTGATTTCTCGTCATCAACCCCCATCGCTCGCCGGAAAATCAAATGGGTCTCACCAAAATTCGGTCTTTCAGACAGATTTCCTACTTAAAAAAGTGCTCGTTTCAAGCTGTTCTTCCTATCCTAAGAAATAAATGAAGCGTGGAGATATTTTCGAAGCTGGATTTGCGTTTTTGAGCTGTTCAGTATATGGGTTAAGCTGCTTTACAGTTGGGATAATAATTTGGAAAGAGGAAAGCCTGAGACGCAGAAATCACGTCGGATTCAAACAGAAGGGCTGGCTCCATAACGTTCGCTGAGCCAACTCCATTGTTCTCGTTAAATAAAAGTTCAATCCTCTTGATCCATAATATGAAAGGTAAAGTGGATTAGAAAGAAAAGTTGCAGTACAATTGAAAAGCTTAAGATTGAATCTATAATTATTTCGAGGGTCTTTTTCAAAAAACATCACGATGTTTAGTTTTTTTTAAAAAAAATCCTACGTCTTTATTATTCACCAAAAAAAACTAAAAACTATTCAAATGTGCAAAAAAAATTTATTTTGACCGACTTTTGAGTGGACAAACGTGTGGAGGCCGGCCAGTTCAATCGAACCGGCCAGCCTCCATTATTTTTTTAAAAAATAATGTGTGGAGGCCGGCCGGTTTGATTGAACCGGCCGGCCTCTATTATTTTTTTAAAAATAATGGAGACCGGCCGGTTCAATTGAACCTGCCGGCCTCCATTTAAATTTTCAAAAAAATAAAAATAAAAAAAAAATTTCATGTTTTAATACTTTATTTTCATCATATCTTTCTATTTTTTTTTTTATATTCTTAGTCTTTTTATTTTATTTTATTTTCTATTTAATAAATGATTATTTATTTATTTGACCATTTATTTTCAAAAAATTATAAACTATCAAAATTTCGTAAGTTTTTTTTTATGAATAGTAAAATTTTTGGTTTAAAAAAAAAAAAAACTAAAGTTATTGGATTTTTATGAAAATTACCATTTATTTATTTTGAGCCACCTAAGCTATCGTTTTTTCATGAACAAAATTAAAAAAATTAATATTTTTTGTTGGACTCAAAATAAATAGTCAAATAAACAGATAATCCAATAATTTTAGTTTTTATGAAAATTGTTGAGTTTTTATGAAAAAAAAACTCTATTTTATTTTCTATTTAACAAATGATTATTTGTTTATTTCACTATTTATTTTGAGTCTAACAAAAAGTATTAATTTTTTTAATTTTATTTATGACAAAACGATAGCTTAGGTGACTCAAAATAAATAAATGGTCAACGGCTATGTCGATCGGTTGCCAAAAATCAAGCGATCGATCAGTTAATGAAAAAATTCAACGAAGAACAACAGCATAGTCGATCGATCGGCCATACTTTAGCCGATCGATCGGCTGAAGTGTGAAAAATAGCAATGGAAGAGAAGCCGATCAATCAGCACACTTTAGCCGATCAATCGACGGTCGTGATTAAAGTTTGAATTTAGATTTTTTTAAAAATAAAAATCTAAATCTAAAAAAATAATAGGTCAATATCAACCGATGAAGGAAGACACCTAATTAACATAAGAATTAGATTATTAGGAGAAGAGACCACCATGAGGCAGTGAGAGGACGAAAAATCGGAACAGAATGAGAGGGGAAAACAAGATTTTAGCATAATTTTCTTCTTCTTCTTTTCAATTATGAACTTATTTATAATCATAGTTGCTTCTTTTTAAGCCACTATGAACTAATTCTCTTTTTTAGGGTTATCATGTAGCCAGACAATGTTTATTTTTAGTTTTTTTATCTAATTTAATTCATTCAATGTTCTTTCATTATTGTTAATACATTTAATTCCTAATCTTAATGCTTGTAAATTTTTGGCTAATTTTTACATGATTATAAGAGTGTTTTAAGATCGAAAGATGATAAATGTTTTAGTAATTGAATTAATGTCAGTAATATGAGTAGGCTAGAAATAGTTACAGTATTGGTGTGATCTTTGTAATTTTTTGAATTAATTGTATTTAATTATTGTTAGGGTTTGATACTGAATAGTGATAACACAATAATTAAATAAACTAAACAATGTTCGAAAGAGATTATATCAGAATTTAGTGAAATCGATCGTCAACCTAGAAAGAATATTGATTAATATAATTAGCAACAGATTGGAATAAATATTTTCTGTATGAAATCGTAGGACCTAGGTTTTTTTTATTGAACTCAATCACGTTTTATTTGTTTATTATCTTACAGTAAATTATTCAAAATTATTTGAATTGTTCAATTAATTTAATTTGTTTTCCATCGATTGATCTTTATCATCGTTTGAATTTAAAATTAAAATTAATAAATTTGATAATTAATTAACAAGTATTCGTGGATTCAAAGCTCTATTTAACTCTTTATTACTTGTTGCGACTCGTACACTTGCGAACTATATTTTTCACAACAAGTTTTTGGCGTCGTTGTCAGGGACTTCATTATTAATATCGAGTTAATTATTATTAGTTTTATTTTGAATTCTATTTTTCTTATATTTGCTTCTGTGTTATTAACAGGTATATGCATAAAGAAGGAGACACTAATCTATTATCTTTGGATTGTGAAATCGAACGTACGTGTCGACAAAATCGATTAGAGAGAATAAAAGTTATTCAACAAGTGCGTGACATCTTGGAATATAATAGGGAAGACAATGTTGAAAACCGGACCTTGCTTAAATATGTCATACCTACTATATCTGGTGTTCATTATGCCATTCGAAAACTGGTCGTTGCTACTATTTTTTAAATTAAGCCGAGCACATTGCATATGATTTAACAATCACAGTTTGAAATCCATATTATGCAAGAAGACATTGCTTTTGCTAATTCGAATTGAAGGGTGATATAAAATCGATCTATTTTTGACATCATATCCATAGTTGAATTACCCTCTGAGGACCCTAACGATCATATTGCTAATTTTTTGGAAATCCGTGATACATTCAGATTTCACAATGTGGGTGATGATGCAGTGAAGTTGCGATTGTTTCCATTCTCACTACGGCATCGAGCAAAGAATTAGCTTAATTCTCTCCGCTGGCCAACTCCATTACTACTAGGGAAGAATTATGCCAGAAGTTTTTTTCCAAGTTCTTTCCTTTCAAGAAGAGTGTTAAGCTCCGCAATGATATAATCTTTGGTCAATTTGATGGGAAAACATTATATGAAACATGGGCGCGCTTCAAGGATATGCTAAGAAAATGACATAATCACAGCTTACCAAAGTAGATGCACATCCAAACCTTTTATGTAGGACTTTCAACATCGACTAAAATTCTGGTGAATGTAGCTGTAGATGATGCTTTAATGAGAAAAACTGAAAAAGCTGCGTATGATTTATTAGAGGAGTTGACATTAAATAATGAGCAATGTTTTGTGGAGTGTTCAATTATGAAACGTACAACTGGTATCCCGGAGCTTAAAGTTATGAAAGCTTTAACACTACAAGTCGCCTCATTAACTAAACAACTACAGGATTCCCATATGGCAACTAGTGGGGGAAAAGCACCGATAGCTAATTGTCAATGGTGTCAAAGACAACATCCGAGTAAAGAATGTCAGGTGGACAACCCTTTGCTAAGTGAAACCACAGAACAAGCTAACTACATGAAGAATTTTAATTGGCAAGGCAATCCTAACTCCAACTGTTTAATCCAGGGTGGTGACAACATCTAAATTTTTCATGACGGAGCTCCCAATATGCTATGCAAATGCCTCAAACATCTCAACCCGGTCCTTCTCAACAAGCTGAAATGAAAAATGATCTCAAGGTAGCTCTGATGCAATTTATGACCAAAACTCATAATGCAATGCAGAATCAATCGGCCCAAATTCAAAGTCTCAAAAATCAACTTGGGCAATTTGCTAATATCATCAATGAGAGACCTCAAGGTTTACTACCAAGCAACCCCGAAGTAAACCCTAAAGATCATTGCAATGCAATTATAACTCGACAGGGAACTGTAATTGAACCAGTGCAAAAAGAGCTAAATGTTCCGAAAGCTAATAGTAAAAAAGTTGATAAGGGAGGTTCAATTGAAGAAGCAGTTCAACAAATCCTACCATTGCCAATACAAACAATTCTACCTTAAGTGTCGTTCCCGCAAAGACTAAAGAATGTGAAGCTATACAAACAGTTTTCTAAATTTCTTGATGTCTTAAAAAAGCTTCACATTAATATACCATTCACTGATGTTTTAGAGCAAATGTCGAGTTATGTCACGTTCATGAAAGATATTTTCTCTTACATGCAAAAAATTGAGGAATGTGATACTCTTGAACTTACTGAAGAGTGCAGTGCCATCATTCAAAAGAAGCTTCATCAAAAGCTCAAGGATCCGAGAAGCTTTACTGTACCATGCGAGATTGGAAATGCTACATTTGAAAGAGCACTCTGTGATTTGGGAGCTAACATCAATCTGATGCCCCTATCTATATTTCGAAGACTTGGTCTAGGTGAAGCAAAGCTGACAAGGATGACATTATTAATGGCGGATCGATCAATTAAACACCAAAGGGGAATCATTGAAGATGTGCTGATAAAGGTAGATAAATTTATATTGCCTGATGATTTTATTGTGCTAGATATGGAAGAAGATAGAGATGTGCCAATTATTTGGGTAGACCTTTTCTTGTTACAGGTCGGACTCTTATTGATGTGCAAAAAGGAGAATTGAGCTTAAGAGTTCAAGATGAAGAAGTCACCTTTAATGTGTTCAAGTCCATGAAGTATCCGACAAAGAGTGACGATGTTTTTTTGAGTCGAAGTAGTCGAATCAGCTACTGATGAAGTCTCACTTCAACCAGAAGACCCTTTAGGAGTATATATGGTTGGTGGATAACAATCTTTTGAAAGAGACAATGAAATACAAGGTTATGCAATGTGGATGGATGCTTACGAGACGAATAGAAGAAAATATTATGAGTTTTTGGGTGAAGGTCTGCCACGCATGCTACCATCTATTGAGAAACCGCCGATGCTCGAGATGAAGTCACTACCCTCTCATTTAAAATATGCTTACTTACAAGCCTCATCTTTGTTACCAGTAATTATGTCGGCTACCCTATCCACTAAAGAAGAAGATAAGTTACTTCAGGTTTTTCGAAAGTTTAAATCAGCAATTGGATGGACTTTGCAGATATAAATGGTATAAGTTCATCGTGTTGCATGCATAAAATCCTTATGGAAGAAGATCACAAACCCTCAGTGGAACACCAACGACGCCTTAATCTCACCATGAAAGAAGTAGTGCGTAAAAAAATTCTAAAATGGTTAGATGCCGGAGTGATATACCCAATTTCCGACAGCTCATGGGTTAGCCCTGTTCAAGTTGTACCAAAGAAGGGAGGAATGATGGTAGTAAAAAAACAACAATAACGAGCTCATTCCAATTCGCACTATTACTGGTTGACGCATTTGTATGGATTGTAGGAAGCTAAACGTTGCTACAAGGAAAGATCATTTCCCTCTTCCTTTTATTGATCAAATGCTTGATAGGCTCTCAGTATACGAGTATTATTGCTTTCTTGGTGGATACTCCAAATACAATCAAATACCCATAGCTCCCGAAGATCAAGAAAAGACCACATTCACATGCCCCTATGGTACCTTTGCATTAAGGCGAATGTCATTTGGTCTTTGTAATGCCTTAACCACCTTTCAACGATGCATGATGACGATAATTTCTGACATGGTCGAGCATATTATCGAGATATTTATGGATGATTTCTCTAAGTTTAGGTCGTCTTTTGATCGATGTTTAGAATATTTGGATATGGTTTTGCAGCGCTGTTAAGAAACCAACTTGATATTAAACTGAGAAAAATGTCATTTTATGGTATGAGAGGAAATAGTATTAGGTCACCGGGTATCGTCCAAGGGTATAAAAGTGGATCGTGCTAAGATTGAAACAATTGAGAAGCTACCACCACCTATCTCGGTAAAAGGCATGTGAAGTTTCTTGGGACATGCAGGGGTTTATCGCTGATTCATCAAGGATTTTAGCAAAATCACCAAGCCGTTGTGTAACTTGCTAGAAAAGGATGTGAAGTACAAATTTGATGGAGAATGTTTAAAAGAAGCTCACTTCTGCGCCCATTTGTGTAGCACCGGATTTGGATCTTCCATTCTAAATTATGAGCGACGCAAGTGATTTTGCAATTGAAGCCATTTTTTAGCAACACAAAGATAAGGTATTCCACACTATTTATTATGTCAGTCGAGTCCTTAATGAAGTTCAACTGAATTATGTCACGACGGAGAAGGAGTTACTTGCGGTAATCTTCACCTTCGATAAATTTTGCCCATATCTTATCGGCAATAAGGTAATAGTTTTCACTAATCATTCAGCCATTAAATACCTTATGGTTAAAAAGGATGTAAAACCGCAACTTATTCGTTGGGTTTTACTACTTTAAGAGTTGACCTTGAAATTAAAGACAAGAAGGGCACGGAGAATTTAGTAGCAGACCACTTGTCGAAACTCCAACCTCATGAACATAGGAAGGACGATGGAATACCTATTGTCGATACTTTTCCGGATGAGCAATTTTTTGGCATTAATAATGTACCATGGTATGCAGAAATCGTCAATTTCATTATCAGTAATATTCTTCCTATAGAGCATTCTTCCTTCAAAAGAAAGAAATTCTTTTGCCGATGCAAAACGCTTATTGGGAGGAACCCTTTCTTTACAAGGATTGTGTTGACCAAGTAATAAGGTAGTGCGTTCTGGATGAGGAAATAGAAAATATTCTGAGATATTGTCATTTACTAGAGTGTGGAGGTTACGTTGGTGGGAAGATAACAGCTGCAAATGTATGACAATGTGGTTTTTACTGGCATACTCTTTTTAAGGATGCCATTTGTTTGCTTTATCTTGTGATTGCTGCCAACGCACTGGCAATAATTCATGCCGCAATGAGATGCTGCTAACCAATATTGTGGAAGTAGAATTATTTGATGTTTGGCGAATCGATTTCATGGGTCAATTTCTTACCTGCTTCAACAACAAATATATTCTTTTAGCAGTTGATTATATATCAAAATGAGTGGAGGCAACTGCCACATAGACTAATGAAGGCAAGGTGGTGCTAAATTTTCTGCATAAAAATATTTTCACTCGATTCGGCACCCCGAGAGCTATTATCAACGATGAAGATATACATTTTTGTAATAAACAATTTGAAGCGTTATTGTTGAAATATAGTATGAAGCATCGCAAAGCTATTGGATATCATCTGCAATATAATGGGCAAGTTGAGATGTCTAATAGAGAAATCAAACTAATACTTGAGAAGACTGTAAGCTCATCACGTAAAGATTGGTCACGCAAGCTAGATTATTATTTATGGGCATATCCAACAACATTCAAGACGTCATTGGGAATGTCACTATACTGTTTGGTTTTTGGTAAAACCTATTATCTTCTCGTGGAATTAGAGCATCGTGCTTTGTGGGTTATGAAAAAATTAAACATGGAGCTACAAGCAATAGGTGAAGCAAAATTTCTACAATTAAACGAGATTGATTAATTCAGAATAGAAGCCTATAAAAATGCCAAAATTTATAAAGAGAAGGCGAAGCATGGTATGATAAACACATTGTGGCAAAAGAATTTGTAACGGGACAACAAGTATTATTAATTAATTTTCACCTTCGTTTATTTTTCGAGAAGCTCAAGTTACGATGGTCGTGTCCGTTTACGGTAACTAAAGTGTTTCTTCATGGCGCCATTGAAGTTCAAGGTAAAGACGATTCTATATTAAAAGTTAATGGACAAATGGTTAAACCCTTTAGGAGAAATACATTGGAGAGTGCAAAGTCTGTCATCTATCTCGACCCAATATGAGGAAGTACAATATCGGGCCGTCGACAATAAAACCAAGCACTTGGTGAGGATAACCCATTCAGTTATTTTTAATTTTTAATTTGTGTTATTATTTCATTCTTAGTTTAGTTAATTTTCTATCTTAATAGTAGTTATTATGATATTTATTTTGTTACGTTTAATGTATAAAAAATGAAAATAAAAAAATAAAAGAAGAAAATAAATAAGATAAGAATAAAATAAATTAAAAAGTGGTAATAAATAAATAAGCAATAAGAAAAGATTAAAAAAATAAAAGAAATAATAAAATAAAGATAAAATAAAGAAATAGAAGATGATAATGGAAAAAAAATAAAAGAAAGAAAATGTTAAAAGAAAAGAAAGTATGGTGGAGAACACTTCCGCGACCCATCACCTGAAGTGTTCTGGAAAAAAAAAAATTTTCTTCCGGTGCTCCTTCGCAAACTACGTCTCCTTTGTAGTTCCAACCACCGTCGCCGCCAGAAACACCTGCCTAAATCGCAGTTTCGACTACCGCCATTATTTTGCCAGATATTAATCGCTCATGTAATATTGATGTTATTAAAAATTTAGGAATTTTGCTGCTTGAAATTAACTTCATTTCAAACAACGATGAATGTTTAGTTAAATGTGAAAATTGTGCTTTGATATTCGATTTCTAGCATTGATCTGTATTTAGTTATTCTGTGTGCAGTGACAAGGGTTCAAAGCACATTTCAATTTGAACGATGCCTCACAAAAGATTAAAATCTTCTGCAAGCTCAGCCCTATATGTTCCAATCCACCACTCAAAACACAAATACAGAAAACTATTTTAAGGATTTCATGACAAAAGATAAAGCAATCATATGCAAAGTTCAATTCCAACCTGGAAGGACTGATTGTGACATTTTTGTCGTGTTGGAACAAAGAAATTGGGAGTCAGTTGCTGTGTTAGGAGGTTGTAACACAGAATTTTCCACTAAAAATTAATTTTCGGATTTACGAAATTATAATCGACTGAGTTTCGGTCAGAATTGTAAGCGGAGAATTTCTACCATTAATTAAGAGATTATTTTGAGACTAATGGAAAATAGAAGATTTTAATAATACAACCGGAATCGAACCGAATAACAGATTTATTAAAAGATTAGAGGTTGATGATAGTTTAGTAATTAAATTATTATTATTATAAAAAAAAACTACAACAAAACAACGTAATATAAATACCATCGGGTGTTTTGCTTCTCCACCGAGGTTTTTCCCTCTTCTTCAGCACGTTCTCCTTCCTTCCAACGACGATCTTCCTAGTTTCTTTATATTTTTTTTAAATCTAAGGTATGTTTCAGTTAGTTTTCGAGTAGATAGTTAGTTTATTAGTTGTTTTTAGCGACAAAAATAAAGTCAGTGACGGGATTAGGTAGTTTGGTGGAAACCTAGAAGGGAGATACGAGAATTCAAGTTAGAGTTGATTTTTATCTGTATGTTGGTGTTCAAACTAGGAGTATGAGTAGATTACGTGATTTTATGAGAAAGATTTAGTGTTTGGATAGTCGAATGCTCGAATTGTTGAACGGTTTCTATTCGGCCAAGCTATAGGTGTTGGATTAGGAATTTGATTATACCGTTAGAAATTAGACGTTTTCAGAAGTCCGTAGCATTTCGAATCGTCCAAATGATTTCCCTTAAGAGTTTTATGAGTTAGACGGAGAAGAATGAATGGGTGTGTGGTTTTATAGGTTCTCCAGTTAGCGAGCCGTATACGGAGTACGAAATTGCTAGTACACCAGGTAAGTGGTGTAGTAGGTGTTTTGTCTTCGGGCCTATATCACAGTTTGTTAGGATGCATGCACGTCTATTTTATGTTATGCTTTCGTGATTGTCCATCATGGTTTTAAAATATGAGAAATAAACGAAAATGAATTTCCATATTTTTACAGAATGAAACATCAGGATGAGATAAGATCAATGAAATGAGAAGATACGTAATAAGATAATAAAAGTGGGTTTGAGTGATCTTGTCCCTAAAGGTGTACCGCGAGCTGTATCACTTCTTCCCCCGCTTTACGTGGTGGCTTTGTCCCTAGAGGTGGACAACGAGGTGTGTCACCTTGATCTAGTACGTAAAGAATAACCCAGTAATAAGAAGATAAATAAGATGTAAGAAATAGACAAAAACGAAACTATAGACGAAACTATAGAAACCGCATATGTTAAGATGTATTTGTTTACAATGTTATGTTTTTGTACATTACTTACTTAGAATTAGGCTAATAGATGAGTTCTATGATATAGGTAACGATGCTATAGCTGTTAAGTACTCATAGCGTGCCTAGTACTAGTAGGCGGTTGGAGGAGTGTGCTCGTATACGGTCCAGCCGGCTGTTGGGGCATTTTAACCAGGGCGAAAGTATGTGAGAGAGTTCGTTTATTTGAGTTTTGTCGAAACTGTTTTGAGTTGTTATGAGTCGATTGGAGTCATGCGGATGTATAGATGGATTTCAACTTTTAGTAGTCGTTTTTCTATATAAATATGATTTGGAGTTGAAGGAAAAATGTACTTTTTGTTATTTTATCGTTTAGTCGAATTTCGGTGTTTTCTTTCAATGGTTAAAGTTTTTAGGTAGGATTTTAGTAAAGAAAGTGTTGACTTATAGGCTGAGTGGTCGATTAAGCTAGCAAGTGTCAACCAGTATTTAGAAGGTGTCGACCGCTTAGTGGGAAAATGCGTACAGAGTGTGGACCTACACATAAAAGGGTCGACCAAACTCTGTAGGTGTCGACTGCAAGGATCGACCGACGCGGACAGAGATAAACATAGTGTTGACAGTTGCATGTAAGTGTCAACAGGTAGTGTAGAATAGATAGGAGTGTCGACCTCAAGAATCGACCGACGCGGATAGAGAGAAACGTAGTGTCGACCGGTGCATGCAAGTGTCGACCGGTAGTGTAAAATGGACGGCAGCGTCGACCTCAGAGATCGACTGACGCAGACAGAGAGAAATGTAGTGTCGACCGGCGCATGCAAGTGTCGACCTGTAATGAAAAATAGATGAAAGTGTCGACCGGTGTTTACCGGGGTCGACCGAAAATGCCTTTAATGTTTGAAAACTCAAATTTTATTTAAACTAATTTTAGTCAAGTATTCCGCTGCGATAATTTCAAACGTTTTCAAAAAGGTCATTTTAAGTCAAGGAACGAAAGTTTTAAATTTTTTCACGAATTTTACTCGATCGTATTTGAGTGAGTAGCAGTAGTGAGCATACCAGAAACGTGGATTTTTGGGTCGCTACAAAGGTGATGCCAACGTGAGTGTTATGCGGGAATTTTATGCAAATCTTAAGGCGTCAAAAAGAGCTAGGACCGTCAAAGTCTGCAACAAGGTCATTAACTACTCAGCCGAGACCATTAACGCCAAGTTTGGATTAGAAAATTTACCGGCGGATGAATACCAAACAATGATGGTCGAAAGACCTGATTTCGAGTCAATTATATGCGAGATGGGTCACCAGGGTGCTAATTGGGTTTATTCAACCGTAAATCTCGCTCAACCACTACATTACTGACTAGTTGCCTAAACCGCTATGCCCAAGCATGGTGTAGATTTATAAGAGGCAACTTGATGCCGACTTCTTAAAAGATGGAGTTCACTAAAGATCGAGCGGCACTCATTTACTTCATTCTGACGGGAAGATCTATCAATGTCGGTCGTGTTATTCACCGAAATATCCTGGCATACTGTAAAGGGTCCAACACTGGTGGTCATGTACACCCAGTCCTAATAACTCATTTATGTGCAGCCGCAAGTGTCCTAATGAGCTCAAGCGATGAATCATGGCTCTAACAAGTTGTTTATGACCCCTCGAATATTGCAGAATAGCCAATTGGTCATACGGCATCGTTAGAGACAATGGAATGAGATTTATCAAACACGACGCCAATGCTGAACTGCCTCCTTAACCAATGCCTTTACCCTGTATCCGGCGAAATATTTTACCCCACAGAGTCCCAGATGCACAACAGGATTGCTCTAATGATCGCCTTCAAAGGCGTTATGTAGGCTAACCACTCACATCATACGCGCTAGGAGCTTCCTCTTCAACCACCATGCCAACCCAGACTCGGACCTACACAAATGATAACTTAGGACGGATGTTGGAAATGCTTACTATCCAACAAGGTCAAATGTTTGTCCAACAATCCCTCATGGAGCACCGATTACGAGATTACCACAATTGCGAATTAGAACATACTTCGTTCACTGCACATTATGTGGAAGCATTCAATGCTCACCATGGCTATTCAACGCTTTCAAATCCACCATTTCCTATCTTTCCAGAACACTTATTGCATCCTTCGCAAGTAGGTGAGGATAATGATTAGGCTGGAACGTCATGAGGTACGTAATTTATTCCTTTATCTTTTATTCATTGAGGACAATGTTTACTTTAAGTTTGGGGGGATGATTTTAGTTTGCCTTAGATATGTACTATATTTTTGGTTCTGCAGTCTGAATTCTTAGTTGCAGTATCTATGATTGAAACTTTGAATAAACTTATATTTGAACTGCTATAAAAACTTTAAGTAAAAGATGACTTGTATTAGTTGGCGTGAACTTATTAAGTTAAACTAAAAATTTTGCACATTTTTTCATTCTTGTCTGACTCAATCGGTTTGGGTGATACTCATGTAGTCTACATGTATCGAAATCCAAACATAGTAAGGGAGTGAAGTTCCAGTCAAACATAATACTAATGAGTATTAGTGACATATAAATCTCTCTTGGTTTTACCCAACTGCCACGAATGCGAATTGAGATTTTTCTCAAAATAAGAAAATAACTTAGGCCATCATTGGACCGTTTGAACTTTCTTGGCCTATCTTGTTGTGTCATTTAATGACACCCTTTAGTCACCCTTTTTTAGCATATTATTTACCATTCGATTGTTACCTATTTCAGCCTAGCTACAGATGTATTTCCTACCCTATCTCATAAACACTCGATTTAATTGATATATTTAGAGGAGGATAGGAGAAGAAGGTGGTAAGGTTTAATAGAGATTCTTCTGTCATTTGTTTATTTTTACTGCATTAAGCTTTTATTCTATTTATCTGTATCAAAAATACAAGTCCAAAAAAAAAAAGTTCTGTTTTACAAGTTTAGTTTTAATTTCAAGTTTTATTATATATTTATATGTTTATGTTTATTTATTTTATTTCTGATAACAAAGAAGTAAATTTCAGTGATATTGAACGAGATAAGTTTGGGGGTGGGGAATTAAAAAAAAGTTTGTGTGAGTTTAATGAGTTAGTGAGTGATTCGAATAAAATTTTGAGTTGATGAAATAAGAAAGGATGAGTTGTGCTCTGGATATTCGTTTGAATTTATAAAACTTCTACCCTTTAGCCCAGCCTTTCATTACAATATTTTAAAAGACCTATCAACTCTTGTTTTGATTTACTAATATTAGCTACTAGTTGGATGATGTGCAAGTCGTTTAACGATTAGAGTGAATGAAGTGATCTCAAATGAGATGTGAATGCAGTCCTTACATGTAGCTAGATTAGTTAACCCAACAATTAGAGGAAAATGATAATGAAAACACACACACACGAGGATTTCTTAATGAGCAATTGTCAATGTGTTAGCATGAGTTATTTCTTTTACAAAGTGTAATCTTGGTGACTTTGGTATGAATTTTTCAAGCTAAGACAATTACCATATACCTTGAGTAAGATTTGCTTGCCACATATTCATTGATTATTGTTAAATGGGTTCAGAATTGAAATATTTTATTATAGCTGTGTTAATTTTATTTGCTTGAGAACAAGTTTTCTTTCAAATTTGGGGGTGTGATAATTGTGTATTTTACACATTTAATTGTACTTGTTTATACTTGATTTGATAAGTTTTTTTTAAGCGTTTGTGAAAATTTGATATTTTTAGTATAAGTGTACAGGTAAAATGAATATTAACAAGTCAAAATTTGAACAAAAAAAGATTGAATGCGTTACAAGACAAAAATGAAGAATGTGTTGAGTGAAGACCGAACAATGGCCGATCAGTCGCCTACTTGGTGGCGATTGATCCACCAATATATCAAAAACAAGAAAATTTTGGAGAAGAGGACCAGCGGCTATGCCATCGGTCGCCAAAAATCAGGTGATCGATTGGTTAATGAAGGATCATCGAAGACCAGCGACCATGCCGATGGGTCGCCAAAAATTAGGTGATCGATCAGTTAATGAAGAAGATCAACGAAGAACAACAGCATAGTCGATCGATCGGCCATACTTTACCCGATCGTTGGCTAAAGCGTGAAAAATAGCAACGGAAGAGAAGTCGATCAATCTGCACACCTCAACCGATCAATCGACGGTCGTGATTAAAGTCTGAATTTAGACTTTTTTTAAAAATAAAAACCTAAATCTAAAATAAATAAGAAGCCGATCTCGACTATTGATCAAGGAAGACACCTAATTAACATAAGAATTAGGTTATTAAGGAGAGGAGACCACCATGAGATAGGGAGAGGACGAAAAATCAGAGCAGAGCAAGAGCGTCGGTAACTAGATTTCAGCATAGTTTTCTTCTGCTTCTTTTCAATTATGAACTTATTTATAATCATAATTGCTTCTTTTTACGCCATCATGAACTAATTTTTTTTCTAGGGTTACAATGTAACCAGACAATGTTGATTTTTAGTTTCTTTGTCTAATTTAATTGACTCAATGTTCTTCCATTATTATTGATACATTTAATTCATAATCTTAATGTTTGTAAATTTTTGACCAATTTTTATATGATTATAAGAGTGTTTTGAAATCGAAAGATAATGAATACTTTAGTAATAGAATTAATGTCAGTAATATGAGTATGATAGAAATAGTTACAGTATTGGTGTGATCTTTGTGATTTCTTGAATTAATTGTATTTAATTATTGTCAAGATTTGAAACTAAAAAGTGATAACCTAATAATTAAATAAACTAAACAATGTTCGAAAGAGATTATATTGCAATTTAGTGAAATTGATCATCAACCTAGAAAGAATATTGATGAATATAATTAACAACAAATTGAAATAAATATTGTTTGTGTAAAATCGTAGGATCTAGATTTTTTTTATTGAAGTCAATCATATTTTATTTATTTATTATCTTACAGTAAATTATATAAAATTATTTGATTTGTTCAATTAATTTAATTATTTTTATCATCATTTTAATTTAAAATTAAAATTAATAAATTTAATAATTAATTAATAAATTCTCTGACTATTTATTATTTTTTGGTGACTCGTACACTTTCACCTATATTTTTCGCAGCAGGACGTTATCATCCACAGTAGTCAGTAAATTTAGAGATGCATGCTCTGAATTCAAATAGGACGCCAACAGTGTGATGGTCCGGAAAGACCTGTCAGAGGAGAGCTAGCTAGCTAGCCAGCTGCCCATGCCAAAGCTTTGGGTCTCAAATTCGTTTGTATGGCTCAAAATTGAAGCAAGCAAGAAATTTGATGGGATTGATGATAATTTGCCTCATTAATTGGGTTAATAATTAGTTGGCGAGGTGATCAGAGAACATGGCAGCCAGATAAGACCAGTGGGAGGGAGAATCTTGGTAGTTGCTTTCTTGGGCTATGAATGTGAAGCAAATAAACTTCTAATAAGAAGCAGAAAACACCATTTATTATCTGTAATCAAAACCATTATTGGATTAGATTTTAAGATAAGAAAGAAAGCAGCCAAGCAGTTCAATACATCATAGTTCTCAGAGACTCTTCTGGCTTCATCTTCTTCCTAGAAACAATTGCAGAAGAAGAAGAAAGTTTTCTCCCCTGAGAGATGGGGTTTTAAGAAAACGAATGTAATTTATAGAAAGAGAACAACAGTGGAGAGTCGTGAAAAACCAGACTCCCTCAGCTCTCCAAAAGCCCGTGGTTTTGAAAGGTTCGAGACTAAGATCAACTGAGCCACGGTTTAATGTTCGATCCATATTACTCGTCTGAGTGGCTAAAAAACCTCTATCATGCATCAAAATTATGCGAATATTATGATAAATTATGAGCTTGAATTTGATGTTTGTCCCCATTTCTTTAGTAAAAAAAAGAGTAGGTTTGACCTTTAATTTCGTTAGGTTTCCCGACACCTCTGAATTGCTAGAATCCCAAGTCTAAGCTTAGCTAAGAGAGAAGTGTAAATGGGCAATAAACGCGTTGAGATTATACGCAGACGTAGTGCAAAACTGGATTGTGAGCAATTTACCTCCAAAAAGTTGAAAGATGGAGGGAGCTGAGAGCCAAAAAGAGAGAAAACATAGTGCAAAACTAGAGTTTTTAGAGAAGTTCAACGCTAACTGCACCTGTCTTTTCTTCTACTTCTCTCTCACTCGTCCGTTTTCACGAAAGTTGTGAAATTCGCTTGCTCATTTTTCCCAATCGCTAAACAACTGGATCTGGTATCAGAAATGGTTTCTTGCCCGCCTCCAATTCTACTGCATTTGATCATTCTGTCCATTAGTCTTCATCACTCTCTCGCCTATATACAAGCCGAACCAGTTAAAGGTCAACCGTTAAATCCAGGCAATACCTGGTCGCTAACACCGTCCCAGTCTTTCAGGTTCAGAGTCAGACGGAAATCTGTCGACTGGACCTCTCCGACGAGCTCTTCGGCGGAGTTAGTGAAGCCCGTGGCCGAAACTAGTTGGTGATTGTAAATCTTCATATAGATCACCGGAAATAAAATCAATCGGAAGATTAGAATTGCATATGCCTAAATTATAACTTATGTCCAAATATCAAATATGGTACCACCTACCGACTACTGTTTTGCACGATGAATCGATGTAGTAAATGCTAGTCTATCTGCTCTTCAAACCTACCGATACTAATGAAATTTCGTCTTCGAGTTAACTCAAACAGCAGAAAGGACAAATAACTCTTCACCCACCCTCTCCTTCTATTTAAGCACTTTGATGATGGTGCTCCAATTTTCATAGACATTCTCATTCAAGAAATCATCTTTCTTTATTCATATACTCGTTTCTGCAATTTAATGGGTAGCATTGACTGTGATTCTACAGCCTCTTCCTATCCTCATGGAGGAGAGTTTACCCCCTTAGACCCTGAAGAATTCAGAGCTAAAGCTCATCAAATGGTGGACTTTATCGCTGATTACTATCGAAAAATCGAAAAATACCCCGTTCTCACCCAAGTTCAACCAGGCTATCTACAGAAAAATCTTCCGCAAGCACCGCCGTACTTGCCGGAATCTTTTGAAACAATTCTGGACGATGTGTCGACGAAGATAGTTCCCGGTATGACCCATTGGTTGAGCCCGAACTTCTTTGCCTTTTTTCCGGCGACTGTGAGCACCGCTGCTTTCCTCGGAGAGATGTTGTGCACTGCCTTTAACTCTGTTGGCTTTAACTGGCTTTCTTCTCCGGCTTCGACGGAGCTAGAAATGGTGGTAATGGACTGGCTTGCATCTATGCTGAAGCTTCCGAAATGTTTCATGTTTTCTGGTTCCGGAGGCGGCGTTATTCAGAACACGACGAGTGAAGCCATGCTCGTTACTCTCGTCGCGGCGCGAGAGAAAACTTTGAATTCCATAGGGATTGAAAACATCCAAAAACTCGTTGTTTACAGCTCCGATCAGGCACATTCGACGTTTGAGAAGGCGGCAAAGTTGGCCGGAATTCATCCAAAAAACATAAGGTCCATCCCCACAAAGGCTGAAACCAATTTTTCTCTATCACCTGTGAGTGTCAAGCAAGCTATAGAGGCTGACATGGCATCTGGATTGGTCCCACTTTATCTGTGTGCCACTCTGGGGACAACTTCAACCACCGCCATTGATCCACTCCAGCCTCTAACCGAAGTGGCGAGTGATTACGGAATATGGGTCCACGTCGACGCTGCATACGGTGGAAGTGCATGCATATGTCCTGAGTACCGCCACTACCTGAACGGGATCGAACGGGCTGACTCACTAAGTCTCAGCCCGCACAAGTGGCTGCTAAGCTACTTAGATTGCTGTTGCTTGTGGGTAAAGAACCCTAGATTGTTGGTCAAAGCGTTAAGCACCAACCCAGAGTATTTGAGAAACAAACCTAGCGACTCGGACTCGGTTGTAGATTACAAAGATTGGCAAGTAGGGACAGGTCGACGATTCAAATCGCTCCGAATGTGGCTCATCCTCCGAAGCTACGGCGTGGTCAATCTCCAAACCCACATTCGCTCCGACGTGAGAATGGCTAAACTATT
The DNA here is from genome assembly GCA_022433055.1 of Begonia peltatifolia. Classification (NCBI taxonomy): domain Eukaryota; kingdom Viridiplantae; phylum Streptophyta; class Magnoliopsida; order Cucurbitales; family Begoniaceae; genus Begonia; species Begonia peltatifolia. Next base: position 2,077,449 of record CM039528.1, on the reverse strand, counting down.
CGAAGAGTTGGTAAAATCAGACCAGCGTTTCGAAATCGTAGTGCCGGTGACGTTCTCTCTGGTTTGCTTCCGATTGAATCCGTTTCCTCCGTCCGAGTCAGTGGAAATCGAGCTGCTGAACAAAAGGCTGCTGGAGTGGGTCAACTCGACTGGAAAAATCTACATGACTCACACCGTAGTCGGTGGAGAATATATATTGAGATTTGCAGTGGGAGCCACACTCACAAAAGATAACCACGTGGCTGCCGCGTGGAAGCTGATCAGGGAGGGTGCTGATGAACTGGTTAAGGTGGTCGTGTAGTAATTGGACTATGAACTATGAATAAGCATCGAAAGATGTATCCATGCATGCATGCAAGCATTATTGTGAGGTTGTCCATTTGTTGTGCGCAGCAAATAAATGTTGGCAAGTCTCTAAGTATGAAATGAGTTTTAGAGATATATTTGGAATGTTTAATGTTTCTGGACGAACGCGACATGAGTTGATCAATGGCCACGAACAATAATAAGAAAGAACATGACCTGTGCGAGACATCCAAGGTTAAAACATGTAAGCGTATAATTTATGAAAATTACTTACCAATAAATAAATTGAAATTAGCCCAATTGGGCTTGTTTCAACCATTGATTGGCGCAGTGCTAGAATAGATTAAACCTCCTACGTCAGATTGCTTTGCAGAAGCAAATGTTCCCCGCTTCTGATTATTTATTCTAACTAATGTTATCATAGTGGGTCCACACTAAGACAAGGACGCCAACTTCTCCATCTGGTCGCCACAAAAGTAAACTTCACAATCAACTACCACTTTTCCTTTTTTTTTTTTTTCCTTTTTTTCTTTTTTTTTTTCTATTTTAATATACAGTAATGACATAAGACTATAATTTTGATTCCTTGTAATAATTGGACATTATTTAATATAATAAACTAAAAGTAAGAAAATAAAATATTCTGTTTTTTTTAATAATTTTGAAATCCAAACTATTCGAAGAAAAGCTTAAGCTCGTGTTAAATGTTGGTTATTTTTCTTTCTCCAAAATCCGAACAACTTTGTGATATAATTTAATCATGCTTGGAGTTCGTACACGTTACAAAATACTTATATATTTTTTAGACGAGGATATAACATATACCCTCTCTCTCTCTCTCTCTCTCTCTATATATATATTTTGAAATTTTAAAGTAAATAGATGCATAATTATTTCATAGGATAGTAGTGTTTGTACACTTTTTGTCTTTTTTTTTTTTTTTTTTTTTGAGAAATAAATTCATATTTTTAAAAATAATTATTTAACAGTGCTATGATTTTCAATTGCATAGCATGATAAACTCCACCCACTCCAGAATCTCTAATTTTCTATGAAAGACTTCATTAATTAAAACTAAGATATTTCGTTTAGGAAATTATGTATAAATTAAAAATGTACGAAATTATTTTTTTAGATTCTCATGTATTCTTGATTTATTTCCGTAATAATTGCAAATATCATGACTTAGTTGCGTAAATAAATAGTGGGTAAAATATATTATTTTACGTTTCAATTTACCATTGTCGTTTTGATTGTCTCTTTAGAGATTTACCATAAACGAGGCTTTATTTTATGTATGTCATCTCGACGAAGAACGTATTGCAATTATTTGTTTTGGTTTAATTTTTTAATTAAACCACACCAAAGTTAATTATTCTTTCTTCTTCTCTCGTTCTCTCTTGTCCATGATATGGACCAAACGTACATTCTACGAAATAAATAAGTAGCGTGCAAATATCTACCATAGTAATATAAAATTAAAAATATAAAGAAAAAATTAGGCTGGCTTATATCTACACGTGAGATAGTGTTTCAAGTTAATTGCAAAAGAAGATTAAAAAAGAAGATAAAGGGCTTTCTCTCTCTCTCTCTCTCTCTCTCTCTCTCTCTCTCAATCAAGACAAAAGCCAAATCTTTGTATACCAAATCACTAAAAGAAAAGTGAAGATTATTGGTATTAGTAAATTGATCGCCCTCAGTTTGTCAAAAAAAGCTCACCCACTGTATTTAATATTTTCCCACCCTTGACAAGAAAAGAATCTTCAAAGGACATAATAAAATTCCTCGATGTGGCAATTCGGCCGTGCTTTTAAATTGATGATTGACGAATTCTTTAAACGTGACTAAAAAAAGTGAATGACTATTTACAACTTTTCAACAAATGATAGTCGGTGAAACAAGAAATGAAGTTAATTTTCAGATCAAAATAGTGTTAGGGTACATTTTACTTTTATATTTTAATCTTAATATTTAATGCGACGCTTAGAAATGAAAAACACGAAAGCTCGGTGCATTAATAAAACAAATATTAGGTGAAATTAATTTGAAATTTGGGTAACATTTTAAATATTGAAGCAAAATATAAAACCAAACAAACATTTGTCAAAAATATAATATAATAAAAAAATAAAAAAAATAAAAAAAAAAAAGTAAAAATGTCACAACTCAAAAGGAAAACTAACAGAAACCTCAGGAATAGAGCCTAACAAAAGATCAACATTTTTTACAAGTGTTTTATTTTTAGAAAACGTTTCTCCAATTTTGTCCATGATATCTCGGTCATGCCATGTATTTGAGATATTAGGCTCCGATTGGGCAAGCATGAGTTAGTATGAGGTTGTAGGAGAGTGGACAATATCGATCATTGGTGTACCCTGACCTTTTGGATATGGATACTTGGATGATAGGTTGAGATGTACCCATAGCTTTATTTGGATAATAAGTCAAGTCATGTTGTTCTTTGGCGCCACACAAAATGGTTGCAACATTTTCTAAGATGGACTGGTACATCTTATCTAACCTGTGGACCATTCGGCACGACAATTCCTTCCTCGATAAACAATGACTCATCTCGGCTAACTTCCTAATCTTTTAAGTTGTTCTCCGTTTTTTAATTGGCTTAACTTCATCTTACATTTATCATCTACGCATAACATTCTCTTAGCTTGGGGTAGGAGGTTTGGCGTTGTTGTCGTATGCTCGAACTTTATATCCATCTTTATAAATAACACTAATCTTCTACTATCGCTCGTATAAGTTAGATACTTGAGCATTTTGACCGAAAGTATTAGCAATAACATTAACTTTTCTAGTCTTTCTAGAATCAGCTCTTTTAGGCATATGCATTTCTTTTTTATATGGATTGGTAAACTAATTCTTGGCTAGTTTTCTTTCTATTTGGCACTTCTTCGTCTACCAATCTTCCAACTCAAAGCAACTTTTCTTATTGCCTCTGATAACTAAAATAAAGATCTTAATTTTTTTCTACTTGCAGTAGTGTTGGGAAATTACACCAAATTTACTTTCTAATAAATTATGTAGTTATGTTTTATAATGTTAAAGACCAATCATTTTAGAATATATATGAGTAACAAAATGACCATATATTGTTATGAATGTGAATTGTCATAAACGGTTGGATAAATAAATAGTCTTTAGAGTTAGCTATGAGACTTTATTCTTGACGATCTGAATTTGAAAAGTTGAAAATGAAGGAAAACAAGAACATTAAAGATTATTTTACGAAGGTCATCTCTGTTGGATCGAAATAACCAGAGGGGTGGGTTGTAAATTGGGTTAATAAAAATATTTTTACAATAAATATAGAATTTGTGCAATTTCTAAGGAATGACTTTATTTGGTCTATAATACTAAACTACTGATTTCTAACTTGTCACAATAATAAATTATGAGATAAGATAATAAAATATGCACACAAATTTGTTAATGCGGTTCTGCCCATCTTGCATACGTCCGTGCTTCAAGGCTCCTCTTTGAACATACTTACCAACCTTAATTAATGAGTTCACTTGATTGAACCTCTGGGTGTTAATCAAACCTTACAATAACTTTCCTTAAGCGTTATCCTTCACACTTTTACAACGAGATATATAGTTTAACCACTCAAGTAACAAATTCTTACACACTCTCAAGTTAGACAATTTCAAATGTGAAAATTGAAGACTGGTAAGGTTAGAGCAAGATGTAGATAATCAAGGGAAAAATTTGGCAGCACTTCGTCGCAATTGTTCTTGTTGTTGTTGTTCCCAAAAGCTCCTCTTTCCTATTTATAGAGATCTTTTTAATTCAGACTGTTTGGTTGACACATCATCTATATCGGTCGACACTTTGTTGATGTTATGTGTTATTTTTAAAGCTGTTCAACAACTAAGTCAACATTTGGAAAGACCGCACGGTCAACACTTAAATTTCTCTATCGACACGTTTATTATTCTCAACTTTGTTAATAGAGAGAGTGTGGCCATTGTGAGGGCCAAGTTGACACTTCAAACATTTCTAAAATTTCTCATTTGTTCTTGCGGTCAACACTTTGTTTGCTCGGTTGACACTTCAAAGCTCTTTGGAATTTCTCATTTGTTCTGGTGGTTGACACTTTGTTTACTCGATCGACACTATTTACAATTAAAAGAATCCTTAGGCGTTTTCGACGCTTTTTTGTAATTTGCCTAAGTAATGTCTTTGTCACATGTTTAACTGAGAGCAAACTTAATACACTTGTCAGATAAACCAAATATCCTTTATCGAGCGTATTTCTAAATGACTCAATAAATCGATAAGACTCTTTCAACACAATCCAACAATTTAAAATCTAAACATCTATCATCAAAATATTTATTTTTGATTAAGCTAACATCCTCCATTGTTAATCAAATGAGATTCAATGAATAGAAGTTGGATGTAAAAATTGATATATTTTAAAGACTTTTGTATCAGTGTAATTTATAAATTTATGAAGATGAGAGGCTAAAGTGTAAAAAGCAAAATTTTTAGTAGGGTTTAGAATTATTGGGCATAGAGGTGCCGGAGAAGGAGAAGAGGAAAATAGGATTTTCCCATTTTTGCCAATCGACACGATTGAAGGCCGAAATCATGTTCTCTAGACTGAGGCCAACAACTCTTGTGAAGGAATTGTGTGCGATTGTAAGTTTCTCTTCTCCATATCTGTGGTTTTAGTTTAGGGTTTTATGGATAACAAATTCAAGCTAGCAAACTCGAATTCATGGGTTATTTTCAGTTTGTCTGACTAGATTTAGGCGATGTTAAGTTTGTTTGTCATTTGGAAGTGAGAAACGGCAAGGGAGGGCATTTTTCATGACTTCTGTCATTAGAAATCAACCAAGTGTCGATCAGTGCCAATGGTCAGTCGAAATTTCAAACCCAGCGCTCGAAACAGTGTGGTAAGTGTCGACCGCAGACCTTTTATTTTGCAAAAGGTGTTGACACTTCAAAAAGAAGTGTTAATCGCCGGTTCATTTCGAACAAGAACCTGAAAGTTTGGAGTGTCGACACTTCAGAGGAAGTGTTGACCGAGTTAGTGTCGACATTTGTAGATGAAGTGTTAACTACTAGTACATTTTAGGTTAGAACGATAGAGCTCTAAAGTATCAACCGTTAGGATGAAGTGTCAACGCGATCAGACCCAATTGTTCTTAGTGTCGACTAGTAGGTCGACCCCACTTATAAATCCGCAGTTGCTTATAATGGTAGGAATTGAGTTTCTAGTCCAGCTTTAATATCCATTCTTGTGTCTTCCCTTAATGATTATTTAGATAATCATAACCTTGGTTTTTTTTTTTTCTGGCTCATACGATTTTGAGGACTTTGGGCCAGTTACTGAGATTGTGCCTCTAGTTGAAAGAAAGTGTAACACCTCGAGAAACCCCGCATTCTCGGTGCGCTACAGTGTATCTACACACTACACACATACTAACACTTGACATAACTAACTCAATTCAATACCCCTTTCGTTTTCAAATCATTTTCAAAAGAACATTTGTAAGCATGAAAATTTTTCGACTCGATTCGAAAAACAACTCGCGTCCCGAAGAGGAAACACGAAGTCCTCAACATAAAACTACGCAGCGGAAAAGAAAACCATTTAAAACAATTTGAGATAAAACGGTAAGACTTGAAATCCTAGGAAAGAATCCACGCACCCCACGAACTACCCAGTCCGGTCCCAAGCACTCACGTCCCCACTCCGACACCCCGCGTACACCCTCGCGGTGCCGCACGTGCCAACCCAACGTCACTGTATCTCGCGCACGCTCACAGCGCCGCGTGCCCCACGCACCCTGCCTTTGTACAGTACGTCCGCGCGCACGCCCTCACCCGGCGCTGCATGACCCGTGTGCACCCGCAGGGCCGCGTGCCCCGCGCATCTGCGATCACGCTGCACTTCCACGCTCATCTACCTTTTCTAGCATTTACTGTTCACACCTCAACCTATTTCGTATCTCCTCGACTCCCAACCTCTCTCCCGAAATTTTGGCAGAGTAACGGTTAAAAAAATGACTATCCCAAAATTTAAACCCTGCACACAATTCACCATAACCCAACAATGTTTATCTATCCATCATCCAGAGAAATCACCATAACCAAATTAGAGTAAGAAGACAATAAGAACCCATCGAATACAAATGAAGAAAGTCCTCCAAAACACTACAACCCCTCTATACAATCTCAAAAGATCAATGTCTATACAACCCCGCTATCTACACAAATACCCAACATGAAATGATAAATCCACTATCACCTACCACCACCACGGGTCGGGTCGCCCTAACAAAAATCCGTCATCCGGTGCCTCGGGTGCACGCCGCCAACCATCCTACGCCTCTGGACTAGGCTCTCGAGGCTCACCAGCAGTATCGTCAGCACCTACACCACAGAACACACAACATAAGCCTAACGCTTAGTAAGTAATGCGATATGAAAGTAAAAGCCGACAATGCAATCCTATCACATGCAGTCTCTACACTCACACTCATGTTGTCACATCTGTGACGCGTAGTGCAGCCGCACCAGGGTAAGGAGGAACCTCACGCCACCCTACACCCTGACACGTCGCCACCGTCCCGGACTCCCCAGCAACGAGGCCCACAAGCTACACACACACATCACCACACGGCAACCACATCAGGGTAAGGGTGTACCTCGCGCCACTCTACACCCTGACACGTCGCCCCCGTCCCAACCTCCCCAGCACGGGGCCACAGTTGCCACACACACACGTTTCGCGACAGCCCAACCGGCCCACCCCTCGAGTAGGATCCGCGACTGGTGTTACACCGGCCCACACACTAGTAGGATCCACGGTACCACTGCCTATATCCTCACCGTCAACACATTCACGCCGCATGACGGCCCAGCCGGGCTACCCCTCGAGTAGGATCCGCGACTGGTGAAGCACCGGCCCGCACACTAGCGGGATCCGCAGTACCACCGACACGCGCCTCACCTCATACATCAAAACATGCTAAAAATTATTTTCGTTCACGTTTTTAAAATATGATGCATGTCAAATAATACGCACGCACACCACAATCAATCACATAAACTCTAAAGTTCTACAGTGTAGGCGCACTTGGGCAAAACACACGCATGCACTACTTACTTGACGTACTAAGCTTGCTCGACGCACAGCTTCGCCAAAATAGAGCCTCAACCTAAAACATAACCAATTTCTCATCAGTATTTATCTCAACATTCACCAATTAGCTAAAAAATAACCTTCTCTAACTACACTCATGAAATTCCAACTAAAACGGTCCATTGGTTTGGTTTGGCCGAAAACCAGCCCAACGTTCGGATGTGCATAACTTTTCCGTCCGTCAACGGAATCAAACGATTCAAGTGGCTAAACGTCCCCTTAGGAACCTAGTTTAACATCCCAAGACGGATTTTAAAACGATAAGCCGTAGACAGGCAAAAAATGCCAAAAACCGAATCTGTTATTTTTTATAAAATTCCAACCTTTGTTTTTCTTCAACCAAAACTCACTCGATTCAGCTTTTTCGCACCAAAAATAGACATGCCACTATCACACGTCGAAATTCCACGAAAAATGGTCACTAATTTGACTTGGACCAAAATCTGACATAAACGTCCGACGTGCATAACTTTTGCGTCGGATGTCGGAATCGAACGATTCCAGCGGGCACACGTTCCTCTAACAACCTATTTTTAACCCGCAAAACAGAATTTAAAATGATCAACTTAAGCCTAGCCAAAACAGCAAAAAACAGAAGCTGTTTTTATACGAAAAATAGCCGAAATCTCTACTTCGAGCAAATCCCGCAAATTCTCTGCACCGAACACTCACATTTCAACCTATTAAGCACAATCTAACCCGAAATCAGAAATTCAAGCCCAAAATCTAAATTTTTGCTCAACCTTCTCCCTCGGTTTCTCTCCCTCTCACGGGTCTCCTGCTGTCCACTTGCTAACCTACACACTCACCCTCTTAATCCCCTCACATTTGCAGCCAAAATCAAAGAAACACGGAAGGGAGCTGAACCTCAGTCTCAGTCAATTCGGACAGAACAGCAAAGGGAGAGAAGGACTTACAAAGTGGTGGCGTCTGGCACTCGGGTGGGAGGAGGACTCCAGCAACACGTCTGGTCGTTGGCGGCAGAATTGGCCGGAAACCAGCCCCTCGGGGTCGTCGGCCGAACACTCGGCTTTCACTTCGGGAACTCGAGTTGCTGGAACCGAACGGCTCCGTTTCGTCAGAATAGCAGTCCCTGCTCGCAACGCACACCTCACACTCGCGCTCGTCGGCCGTCGCAGCTCCGACTCTGGCACACGATCGCCTTGGCTCCCGGTCGTCTTCTCTCTCGGCTCTCTCAAGTGCACAGAGGAAACAACCGAATGGCTTCCTCCCGAAGCCATTCGGGTGTTTTAAATTTTTTTTTTTTTTTTATATTTTTAAATTACAAAACCGCCCTCACGTGTTTTAATCTTCCGTGATTTTGTAAATTTCTCGACCTCCCGACTTTAAATTCCGAAAACCATCGCAAAAGTAGGCTCCGCGTCTTAAAATCTAAATTTTTCCGTTGAAAAATTTCTCAAAACTCCGACCGAGATTAAACTAAAAATTTCAGAAATAAAAATTAAATTCGAAATTTCTGGGTTATTACAGATAGAGTGCTCGATGTAAGAGTAGAAGTTTTATATTAATTGCATTGTGTTGCATGATTTTTAATGCAACCCTATTTTGGTGAGCTATCACCCATGAAAATCTGATTGGGCCTGGTGGCTAGTACGTCACTCTTTTACGTGTATATAAATGTACGATTTACACATTTACGTGATTTTCTTATTGTTGTGATAAAGGATTAATCCTCGTGATACTTTGGATGACCTCAATGTCAAAGTATGAGGAAGAAATTCTATGACACTTCTGGTACGTGAAAGTTGTTATGTTTGCACACTACGAAATGAGTAATAGGGCGGTGAGATGCGCTCTTTGGGTGTCAAATTCTTAAATTTGATCAGGATATTATTTGTTGTTCATGATCGATCATACGAGTTGCTTTATAGATGACCATTGTTCAATGACAACTTAGGTAACAGGGCTAGAACTTCGGATCGCACGTTGGTTGATTCTTTTTTTTTACCATGAGGTGATAGTGAACTTTGGTCGCGACCTTTTCTATGGTAGTGCGCTTGAGAGATCCTTGAGTGACTCTCCTTTTTCACTGAGGTGAATTTTTTATAAGATAAGTATGATGATGACCTATTTTCGTACAGTCGTCTATATATACAACAATAATTTGTTTAATGCCTCGTTAGTGGCTTGTGGAGCCTGTTTTCGTAAAACGTTACAAATGTGTTTCCATGAAACGTTGATTTGAAAACCAATTGATATTGTATCATGTTTTGAAAGAATAAGTAAAATAAGTTTTACATGTATTTAATATAACATTTCTATTGAATTAATCACTCACCCCTATGACCTCTTTCCTTTCCAAGAAAAAACAAGAACAGTTAGTAGCGGGAGCTCGGAATCTGTTTCCTTCATTTACTTTCCTTATTGAGTGCTTAGTTGAATTCCTAGTGAGGATCTATTTTACATTTTCGTTTGTATAATATTAACTTAATTGAATTTGGATGTTTATATCTTATTGCACTGCTTTTACTTTATCAAACTATTATATCTGTAATCACTGTGTGGAACTTGACCTTTGATTTCATGTTCAAATCTTATGTTGTGAACTACGCTTTGGGCTGGGTGATTGAGTCCTTCTCGAAGATTGGGTCACCTGACCAGGTGTTGTGATATGCCTACCTCTAAGTTGTGACATTGGAAAATACAAGAGTTGTTGAAAAAAACCCTACGTAGTCTTCATCTAAAATTCATTTATGTAGAAGCTGCAATTGAACAATCCACCGAAATTTCTGATCTTATCTTAAATAATTTACAAAGAAGGGTGGAAGCACATGAATTCAAAATTAACAAGTGCAAATCCACCTCCTTTCCAACCAAAAAAAGCTCTCCAATTTCAAATTATGTTTACTGAAGCAAGTTAGAATTAAGATTATGGTTCAAATCAAAATTGGTGTGGTAGAGGCGGAAGTGGCAAAAGAATGGGTAGAGGTTTCCAATCGCGAGGGAAAGGAAAATCAAATTTTCAAGGAAGGGGACGAGGTAATGCAATAAATGCAAATGACAATGTCATAAATTCCAATAGAGGAAGAATTCGTGGCTATCAAAAAGGTAGAGGATGTGGTTACTTTGAATATTATTATTGCAGCAAGCCAGGACACACACAACATGAATGCTGGTTCAAGGAAAAAGATGAAAAGAAGAGCAACGCCGATCTTATGCATGAGGAAAATATTGACAATGATGATTCAAAAGAAACTTTGTTACTAGCAGCATTTCAAACGCAAATATAAAAGAAAAATAGTACCTAGACAGTGTAGCAAGCAAGCATATGATTGGTAACAAAAAGATCTTTTCTTGACTCTCTTTAAAGTAAATTAAGGTGAAATAACGATTAACGATGCTACAAGATTGAAGAAATTGTAAAAATTATTCACAACAAAGTCAGGTTATAGTGAGAAGATTTTTTAAGTATATTATGTTTGAGGCTTGACAAATAATTTATTGAGTGTAAGTTATTTTTTGAAAAAAGAATACATTTGCATGACGATGCTTGCCATTTATTCTAAAAAAATCAACTCATTGCAAAGATTAACATTTCTGAAAATAATTTGTCTCCTATTTACCTCCACACAACAAATTTGTCTTGTTTTGTTGACAAAGAGAAATGAGTTTTCAAGTTGTGACATGATAGATTCGATCACTTGAATTACAAAATTTTGGAGGTAATATCAACAAAAAAATATTATTGAAAAGTTGTCTTTTATTGAATATGTTGAAGATGTTTGTGAAGAATGTTTGTTAAGGAACTAACACAGAATTGTATTTGCATCATATTCCTCGCAGTGAGCAAAACATCTATTCAAGCTTGTTTATTCCGAAATTTGTGATCCCATGCTTATTGCTTCACTTGGAGGTAGTCGATATTTCATTACATTGATCGATGATTTTTCGAGAAATGTTTGGATTTCCTTTCTCAAAGAAAAATCAAAATCATTTCAAGGTTTTAAAAATTTTAAGGTTGATGTTGAAAAGTTTATGAGTCTTCCAATCAAAACGTTAAGGACTGACCGAGGAGGAGAGTAACTCCCAATGAGTTTCAAAATTTTTGTTGGGATATTGGAATAAAGTATCAATTAACAACTCGACGTAGCTTGCAACAAAATGATGTTTGTGAAAGTAAGAATTGACCAATCATGGAGAAGACGAGATACATGCTCAAGAAAAAAAATTTGCAACAAAAATTTTGGGTTGAAGCTGTTGCATGTGCAATATATTTAATCAATAGATCGTCAATAAAAAAAACTTGAAGAATTGGACACTGCACGAGACTTGGTATAAAGTAGTATCCAATGTACGACAAAGTTTTTAGTAGTGTTGCTTATTCCCATGTCCCAAAAGAATTGAAAAACAAGCTCAATTGATAAGATGGAGAAATGTATCTACATCGGATATAGTGAATCGAGTAAGGGCTACAAATTGTACAATCCCGCGGCGAAGAAGTTCATAGTAAATCATGATGTTCGGTTCGATGAGATTTCTTTATTTGATGAAGACAAAGATGATATGGTTATGCCTCCTAATGTGCAAGATGAAATTTCAAATTCTCAATCAAAATTATTTTCGAATTCTCGAGCGACGATGATTTACCTCCAAGAAATTAAGAAATATACAAGATCTCTATGAGGCCACAAATTGAGTAAGTTTGGAAGACGAAAATGTATTCTTTACATTTTTTGTAGAAAAAGATCTAATTTCTTTAATGAAGCATATGAGAGAGAAAAGTGGAAGAAAGCAATGACTGAAGAAATAGATGCCATTGAAAAGAACAAAACATGGGAGTTTACAGATTTACTTGCATACAAGAGTGTCATTAGAGTAAATAGGTGTACAAAATAAATAAAAAAATCCAGATGAATCTATTAATAAGCATAAGACGAGACTCATTGCGAAAGAATACAAGCAAAAGAAAAGAGAAGACTATAGTGAAGTTTTCGCTCTTGTTTGTAGACTTGATACTATTTGTTTGACTATATCTCTTGCAATGCAAAATAATATGAAACTTTTCCAAATAGATGTCAAGTTTGCCTTTTGAACTATACTTTTCAAAAAGAGATGTATTTAGAACAACCACAATGTTACATAAAAAAAGGAGAAGAAAAGAAAGTTTACAAACTAAAAAAACGTTACATAGACTAATACAATATCCTCGTCCATGGTACAACCAGATTAATTCATATTTTGATAATCATGGCTTTCACATGCGTCCTTGTAGGCATACTCTCTGTATTAAAACCAATTCACAAGGTGACTTCATGGTGTAAGTTTTTAAGTCGACAATCTTATTTTTAATGTAAATAATTTTGAATTATTGAGTGATTTTAAGGGATCTATGATAAAAGAGTTTGAGATGACAAACTTGGAAAAGTTATTTCATTTTCTTGGGATTGAAGTTTATCAATCCAAGAGGGGGTCAAGAAAGTTATGCAAAAAAAAATATTAAAAAAATTTAAAATAGAGAACTCAAATATGTTAATGACACCATGCTTACAAGGCCTCAAGCTTCACATAGAAAGTGAAGGAAGACTTATCAATTCTGCCATGTTTCGAAGTTTGGTAACAAATTTGATGTAATTGACAGTTACAAGACTAGACATTACATACGCAATGAGCTTATTAAGCATATTCATGGAGAAACTGTTTTCTAGTCATTGGGAGGATGCGAAAAGAATTTTGCAATATATTAAAAGAACCATTGATTATGGTTTTTTTTATGAATCAAATGTCCTGATAAATCTTGTTGGCTATATTTGACAACAACTTACCTGAAAGTATTGATAATAGCAAAATCATTTCTGGTTATGTTTTCAGCTTTGGAAGTGCTTATATTTCACAAAGCTCTAAAAAGCAACAATTGTTACTCTGTCGACAAAAAAAGCGGAATATGTAGTTGTTGCTTTTACTAGATGACAAATTATATGACAACGAGAAATTTTGGAAAGACTAAATCATGAGCAAAACAATCCAAAAATTTTATTGTGATAATAGCACTTCAATTTCAGTCACAAAGGATCCCATTTTTCATGTACAGACAAAACATATTAACATTCATTTTCATTTATTAAAGGAGCTAGTGAAAGATAAAGTTTTGAAGAACTGATGAACAAATGACTTATAGTTTTACAAAAACTCTTGATGGACAAGTCTTCAAACGTGATGTTGCAAGAATAGAGATCAAAAGCAAATTTGATTTAAGATAGGCAGTGTTAGGAAATTAAACTAAATTTACTTTCCAATAAATTCTATAGTTATATTTTAGAATGTTAAAGGTCAACCGCTTAAGAATATAAAAGAGTACAAATTAAAAAAATATAAATGACCATTAATTTTTATGAATGTAAAGGGTCATAAACGTTTGGGTAAATAAATAATCATAGAGTGATGAAAATAAATAGTCATGAGAGTTATCATGTTTCTATTTAAATTCATGTTATCTTGTTTTGGATGTAAGAAGAAAGCAATTTTGTAAAAAAAACTATTTCCTTGTTGTTTTTGTTTTTTCTTTCTTCATCTTCCACCTTCTACAAGTACTTCCATTTTCTCGCTAATTCTCTTACTCACTCGATCACTTCCATTTTCTCGCTAATTGTCTTACTCACTTGATCGTTAGAGTTTTTGTTTCAATAGGAGATTTTAGCTCTCAAGATATATCATCATTGCCTTCAAAATTTTCTATTTAGCGTACATCATTTCTGGTTCTACCCCTCTTTATAGACTCAGGATAACCATCGTTGTTTCATGTAGGGGTAGACATATGCTGATTTAGTCTGCTTCTGCTCTAAAACCCGTCAAATTATGACCCACAATTCCATAATCTCATAACCAGTGGCGCAACCACGAGGTTCTGAAGTCAAACCAAATTGAACTGCAAGTTTTGGTTCTGATTTGGTTCCAATTCTTTTGAAAAAATATTTAAAATAAAAGAAAAAAAAAAGAAAAAATTTATTGATGACACAAAGAACAAATATCCACTATCAAGAATTGAAAAATCATTTGACCATTTGAGAATATATTCTAATATCCTTTTAGATAACATATGGATATCCAAATTTTTAGTATTATCTTTCGGTTGATAAATGGCTCGACTGCCTTCACCAACCTCGATGAATCTAGTTTTAAAACTCTTCTGAGTAATTCTACTTGTCTTTGTATATAGTTGGTGATTGTAAATTTTCGTATAGATCACTAGAAATAAAATCAATTGGAATTGGATTGAATGATTTAGAATTGCATATGTCTAAAATATAGCTTATATCCAAATATCAAATATGATACAACCTACCAACTACTGTTTTGCACGATAAACCTGCATAGTAAATGCTAGTCTATTTGCTCTTCAAATCTACCACTACTAATGAAATGTCGTCGAGTTAACTCAAACACCAGAAAAGACAAATAACTCTTCATCCATCCTCTCCTTCTATTTAAGCACTTTGATGATGGTGCTCCAATTTTCATAGACATTCTCTTCTAAGAAATCATCTTCTTTATTCATATACTCATTTCTACAATTTAAGGGGCTGTGATTCTGCAGACTCTTCCTTGGTTCTAGTTAGATTTAGAATTTCGATTGTTGATTGAAGTGATTAAATGAATCTTGTTTTGATATGAAATGAATGATATTTTATAAAAAGATTCAGAATGTATTGTGATGCTAAAAATTAATGTTTTGAAAATATTATTTTAAATCAATGTGATATGATGGTTTTCATAATGATTTGAATGAGTGAATTGCATGGTTTTAAATGTATATGACATTGACTTTATAAAATGTGTTAAAACATGCATTTGAGGAAAAGAAAAAGTTGACAATCTTGATAACACATGAACCTAATGGTTGGACTTATCTCTTCGTGTGCAATGTGTTTAATTATAGAAATTAGAAGAAGATCAACTTAATGTCCTCATTGGGTTGAAAATACTTAAACTTTAAGAGGAAG
The DNA here is from genome assembly GCA_022433055.1 of Begonia peltatifolia. NCBI lineage: Eukaryota > Viridiplantae > Streptophyta > Magnoliopsida > Cucurbitales > Begoniaceae > Begonia > Begonia peltatifolia. Next base: position 2,062,011 of record CM039528.1, on the reverse strand, counting down.
TAATAATGCATAGGGTCCTACAGCCCTATTAGAGTAATTCCAGGAACGTGTAAACTTATGTGATGGTTATTACATGTTGGAATTAGAGTGTATTACATTTTTTACATAAACATTTGATTATTAAAAAATGCATTGGAGCTTTCTTGAAAAGATGATTTTAGTTATGCAAAGTTTTTTCTATTTGTATTGGATTTATTTGATGAAAATGAGTGATTTCAAAAGATTGATTTCGAGCATGCATAATTTTACAGCATTTGCATGGTTTTCAAAAGAACATGATTCATGTGGTTTTCAAAGAATCATTGTAGTTGAAGATGATGATTAATCTTATATAGTGTTAAAAGAGTTTGAATTAGTTATTTTATGTGCTAGATTTATTTACTGGGTTAAAAGCTCATTATGTGGGTAATTCATATTTTTCAGATATCGAGAACATTCACTGAGAGGGAAAACATAAGACAATATAAAGTTTGTAAAGAAGCATAGATGAACTATCAAGGTAGATGGTCTTTTTGTTTGGGTTGGATGTATGAATTTCCTTTGTATAAATTTTTTCGAAATGTCACATGTAGTGATCTACTTTTATAATAGCTTCCGTGTTAGTACTCTGATTTTCATGAAATAATAATAATAATAATTTTAAACGGAGAATCCTAATTTAGGATATCAAGTTGAAGAATTATGTTTCATTAATTCAACAATTTATGCATGTATGTGTGAGGTGAGTGTCAATGATAGCATCCTTCGACGTTTAACTTCTCACTTTGGGAATTCTCTACCCTATCAGGATGCGGTTGATAGAATCGGGTCTTGACAGAAAATTTCAACTGAAGAAAGTTGTAGCTTGGGATGATATTTGTGAAGGAAACTATGAAAAGTTCAAAGAAAATGGGGCAGACTTGATTTAAAGAACTGTTTTTTTTTTTTTTTTTTTTTTCTTCTGCAAAGACCAAAACTGGAAGCTAGATCCAGTCATCCAGAGCGTAGGAACGTTTTTCAAGAGCATTTCCCACTGATTAAGCACTTGAAAAAGATAACTCGCCTGTTGTGGCTCTCAAACTCCATTAAAACATTGGCCATCTCTCTTTGTTTACATAATAATATGAATGATGGGCTTTGATTTTCATAATTTATTCTTCATTAAACCTGCTCCCACGTAGACTTCTATTTAATCAGTCGTACCAAACATGAATAATTTGGTGATTTAAAGGGTATTTATTCTAACAACCTTTCTGACTAAATTAATTGTAGGTTCAGAAGGAAACCTAGTGAGAACCTGAACCATGTGGGTATTGGAGCAAAAGGAACAGATGTTCAACGATACATAAAATGGATTGGTTACTAATTTCAAAGAAATAGCATATGGTCAAAATGATATTGTTGAGTAGGTGTGACTTTTCACTCTCAACTGATAAGACCAATGATTTCTTGATTTTGGTGAGACTAAGAGCTGGAGTTCTCATTTACCATTTCAATGTCTTTAACTGCAGCTTAAATATTCTTAACAAAATTTATATGTGGAGGATATCTTGGTCATAGAAAAATGCAAAAAAATCTCAACATCAAAATTTACATAAAAACGTTAAACGAGAAAAAACCATAGATAGAGTAGAAAATTCACTACCAAAAAATATCTACAACGTGTTTGGTGATCCGAGCAAATACTTATAACATTAAACCATAACTATAAAATGAGATTCATAATGCAAATCCAATCGGCCAAACCCAAATATAATTCGGGTCATGTCAAACTCTACTTCATCTTAACATGAATCTCACTGCAAAAATTTCTATTGCCAACTTTAATAAAAAAAATAACTACCTCTTCCATGAAAGTCGTTGCAAGGCCAAGTCAACAATTGATATCGACCATTGCTTAAATTTGAAAGACATATTCGAGAAGAAATCTCATCTCTTCTTTCATGGTTTCACTGAATATCCAATTTTGTCACAATGAATTTCGGTTGAATAACTTGAAGACTCTCTACCATAATTAATACCTTTGAACACATTTAATGCATAACTCGTTAGATTAATTTCATCATATAGTCATGCAATTTTAACCCTCGTCTTCAATTCTCTTTTGACAATAGGACTCTGAAGTGAAATTGAAACTAATATCACTTTGAACATGTGTACTAAGATGACATATTGGCTTTGATTTAGATCTAGATATAAACTAAAACTTCGTTTGAGAAGTTAATTTTTTCTAAATCTTCTCAAACAAGACGTTACAAGGTGAGTTACCAAACAAAGGAACCTTATTACCAATTATTATAGAACCCTGCAACACATAAATTTGTCGACCATTGTGTTCGTTTAACATGATAAGACCATCTCTACGATCTTCACAACTCCATTTATAATATTATACTTATACCCTTTTGAATCAACATTAGTTAATGAGAATGAGTTTTTCTTCAAATTAAGAAGATGTTACACGTTACCCAGTGTCATGACACCTCCATCAAACATTCTAATTTCGACTATACCAATATCAACTATCTAATGAGGTGTGTTATTAGTTATTAATATAACATCATTTAAAATAGTCTCGTATGTCAAAAATACTTTCGGTTGAAACCATTTGTGTGAGCATATTTCATGTCTTAATCTACTATAACAGAAACTTTGTATTTTGATCAAATAATAGAATGTCAAATTTAAAGAAATTTGTTAAAAAATTAATTAAGAGAGACATTTTAGGAATTAATATTATGTTAGTCTTTTATAAATAAAGGAAAGAGGGTTGAGTGAATAATTATTGACTATTATTTAAGTGAAATTACTCCCTCTACAAACCTTAGTTCGTGGTGTTTCCAGAGAATTTTGTCAGACCTGTGGCTTTATCTTTCCGTTTTGTGCGTTCTTTTGGTCATCTTAATGCAATGGGATCGTTTTATGCTCATTAAACTCATCACACCAGAATTACAGTTTCAAACAAAATAAACTACCCCAATATTTGAAGATCTAACAATATTGATATATCATCCAATAACAAGATCAACTCCAAAAAAATTATATCAGAACAAATCAGCCCAACAAATAACAGATAAAATATTGGAACCAATACTGTAGTGTGAATCCATAAAACAAGCCCAAACAAATACTAAAGAAATTAACAACCAAATGACTCAGTCTCCACATGATCAGCAAATTTCCAAAAGAAAAAGAAAACGAATCGGTACAGTTCCAAAACAGAGTCCGAGGAAGAAGATTGGACTGGCGGAGAGGACGTATCAAACTGGCATTAGATTAGACCAAGAAGGGCCTGTGCAGTTCTCAATGGTCTCCTGAAAATGGAAAGAGTCAGATGGAGACGACGAAGGAAGAAAGACGAACGAACTCGGAAGCTTCTTGGAGATCGGCGTTCTGTTCGAACAAGGCAAACGACAGATGAATTCTGTTCAATCAAACGATGCAGATCGGTGGTCGGAGGTTATGCGTCTGCTTGATCAGGAAGTGCAGACAGCCGACAGCGTGGGGCGTGTGACAAACTTCTGATCGAAGCCTTGAGGGCAGCAAGCTGGTCAGAGAACCAGACAAATTTTGGCAGATAGCAGGAATTTCTTTGTGCTTTTTGATGAAGAAGACACGAGATGCAAAGGGAAAAGTTTTCCTTTCTATTTTTATCTTTCAAAAAACATAAAATTTTTAAAAATCGTAGAACTCATTCGATCTGAGTTCCAATAACCCCTCAAAACCAAGATTTTATTCCATTTTTAAAATTGAGCGCTCTCCAAAAAAGAAAATGATGAGAAAAACAAAAAGACCGAAATCTACCCGAAAAAATACTAAATGGAAAAACACTACGGTAGAGAAAAAAATTCATAATTACATAATCGGTTCAACATGTTTTGGTTAGTTGTGAATATTATAACATTAAAATGAAATTCTAAAATGATATTCACAGAGCGGACCAATTAGAATTCAAATCATACCCATCTCACCTTATTTGTAGTACGTTGAGGAATGAAATTCAAGACCATCTTACACTCAATTACGAGGAATTTGAGTGCATTTAAATTTTATCGGTGAAACCAAAATCATCAAGAAAGAGGAGTTTCACCAAAACAAAACTTGTCAGTAAGAACAAAAATTATCAAGTGATCTCTTAAGATTTAATTTGACGAACACTTAATTTTTCACATAAAAACAAAAATAAAATTCTAAAATGAAACTCTCAAAAAAAAAAATTTAATAACAAAAATTGTGTCATTTTTTAAGTACATCATGATATTTAAATAGCTTTAATGCAACTAAAAATAAATAAACTTAACTTAATTATGAATAGAAAACTTAACAAGTTAAAAAATTAGAAAAAAAAACACGAAAGGGAAGATTTGGTTGCGAATGGCCGCAGGAGGTTGCTTGCTGGCCAAGGCGGCATGTGTGCTGATCTGTCGGTGCACGCTGGGGTTGGGGTGGGCGCTATAAGGGCGGGCACACATTGAACGTAGTGGGATGCTAACAAGGCAAGTGCATGGCGAGGTGGGTGCACACAATGTCCTGGCCGAGTGTGCTGACGGGCAGCATGGGCTGGTGGACGTGCAGGCAGGCTGCGATGCAGGCACATGTGGGCCCGCAGTCTCGTATGGGCGTGAAAATGCGCTCTGCATGTGCGCGTGTGGCTGTGCATGGTGCGCGCTTCTCCTTTTCCTTCCAAACAACACATTTTTTATTGTTATATTTTTTTGGTCTTTTGCATTAATTTTTTCTATTAGTTCATCATCAATACTTAACATAATTATTGGTTTTTACTCGTGTTGTGATTTTTTTTCTTTGTCTCCATTATCAAATTATGTAAAGTTTTGTGTATCTTTTTCGTTCTTGACTTTGTCATTGCTTTTCCTATATCTTATAATGGATAATGATTCTCAATTTGGGGGTTAGTTGCACCTTGATCGCTTAAATAATAATCATAAGTACATTAATGTGTTGAAGAATAGAAAAAGATTCAAATTGAAACCGAGAAGATTATAAATTGTTTCATCGAGATCTTGGTATTTAAACTTCAATTGTTCATTTTGGACGTATAGGGATTTATTTAGTGCATGACCAAGTTAGATTCTACCTGGTTTATGAGATCTAACAATTATTTTTAGAGTTTAAAAGGTATGCCGAACTCACAGGTTGGTTTACGCGTGGTGGACACTAGTTAGAGTACAAGTGTTGTTAGTTGTTGATTGTGCATCTCATTGTTTTTGAAACTCTTATTTTGACTAATAGTTCAAACACTACTAACATGTAATGTTTCACATTAGGCTACTTTTTATTGGATAAATATATATTTATTTTATTATTACATCTCCAATGATAACGAGTTTGTTTGACCCTGCACTTGGGATGTTGTTTGTTGTGCATATGATCATTGAAATATGTTATGTCGTAATTTACGATGTTGTCATTCCAGGTAAAAATTACTAAACTTGATCAAGATATTTCTCATTGTCTCGTAATTTTTTGTATCCCTCGTACACTTATTACACTAATGCTTAGGGTATGTGAGTGATTTCTTTGTCACTTATGATTTTCTAATTCGATAGTGGTTGCATTATTTTTCATGTTTTCATCGTAGCCCCTTTTATGTCGTGATATTATAAATAATATTTGTACTTTCAAGATAAAATTTAAAAATTAAATTGTTAGTAGTACTTTGAATTTATATTGAATATTAGGTTTCTTCAAAGTGATACAGTGTGTTAGATCAAATGGTATAACATTGTTTTTATTTTTTTTATTCATGCTAGAGTTTGAGAACATAAATTTTATTTCAATTGTTTTGCAAGTCTTTGATGTGACGAGAGTCTTTGGTGAGATCTTATTTTTAATTTCATTTGTCATTAAATATGACTACAAAATGGTTACAAAATTATATTTTAGCCACATTGTTTACAAAGCCATATTTTCAAACTAAATAAAGCGTTTCTCAATTAATCTAGTTTAAAAATGCCCCAATAAAAAAATCCATTTAGTTTAACTACATATATTTGTCGGTGTTGAGAATATAACAATATTATCTAGAAAAATAAAAATAAACGCGGAAGCACAATAACACCAAGATTTATGTGAAATATTCTAAACGAAAAAAAAAACAACGAATAGAGGAATAATTCACTAATAAAAATCAAGATACAATAAATTTTGCGATTCAAGAATTAATATTTAGAGAAAACATAAAATCCTAATGTTAATATACAGGCCCAACCCGGCTTAACTACAATTCAGGTCAATCCAAACTCGAACAATCCCCCACATGAGAGATCCAATGTAGGTTATTAGGCCCAACCTAAAATGAATCTAGAATATTGAACTTTGATAATCTTCATCTTCAAAAAAATTCTGATACAAGGAAACGAATCTATAAAACTCCATTAAACTCAAGTTTCTTGCTTAAATTTAACTATGGTTATGTTAACATCCCTTTCAAGATCAAGCTCTTTGGCCTAAGATCTTGAACGTGAAGTTAGAGAACTGAGAGAGCGAAAGAGGCTTAGTAAGAGCATCAACGATTTGTTTTTGGAGGGAGTAAATTTTACCATCAATGATTTTGGGAGAACTTTTTCTCAAAATAAAGTGAAAATCAATTTCAACGTGTTTGGATTTTGAACGTAGAACGAGATTTGATGCAAGGTACGTTGCATTGAGGTTGTCACATAGAATGAGAGGAGCTTGAGTGGAGACGATACCAATTTCTTTAAGAAGAGACTGTAACCATAGGATTTTTGTTACACCGTTTGCTACACTACGATATTCAGATTCGGTGGTAGAACGAGAGACCACCTTTTGTTTTACAGAAAACCATGAAACAAGATTACTACTCAGAAATATGCAGAAACTGCTCGTGCTCTTCCTACCATCTGGGCAGGAAGCCCAATCGGCATTAGCGAAGCAGGTCAAATGAAATAATGAAATGGTGAGAAAGAAATACCAAGATATGAAATACTGTGCAGGTATCACAAATTTCGCTTGACAGCCTGCTAGTCATTATCTGATGGTGCGTGCGTGCATGAATTGAGATACCTTGTTTACAGCAAATGTTATATCTGGTTTAGTAAGACAGTAGCATTGGAGACCACCAACCATACTACGGTAGAGAGAGCCATAACTAAGTGGAGTACTAGAGTGTTTGGAGAGGATTGTTCCCGAAACCATAGGAGTGGGAACCGATTTGCAAGAACTCGTGTTAGCTCTATGTAGTAACTCATATATGTATCAGGATTGAGAGAAGCTCATACCTGTAGGTGAATAAGTAACCGAAATCCTAAGAAAGAAAGATTGGGGTCCAAAATCTCTTACCAAAAATTGTGATTGAAGGTAGAGAAGAAATTGGTGCATAAGAAAGGCCGAGTTACCAATAAGAATAATGTCATTTGCATATACCAGCATAATCATGATGGAGGAGGGCTTGTGACATATAAACAATAATGCATCAGACTTTGATGCCAAGAAACCCCATCCCAACAGAGCATTGTATAGTTTATAGTACCATGCCCAGGAGATTGTTTGAGTCTATATAAAGCTTTTTGTAGTAGTCAGAAAGTTGAGAGGGGTCAACAAAAGTTGGAGGTTGCTGCATGAAAACTGTATGAGTTAGATCACCATGCAGAAAAACTTACTTATGTCTATTTGTTCAATGACCTAGCCATATGAGACAGCTAAGGACAACGTAATATGTATGGTAGTGGGCTTCACAATAGGGCTAAACTTCTCACCATAGTCAATGCCCTCCATCTAATCATAACCTTTAGCAACTAACTGGGCTTTTTAGCGGTCAATTTTGCCATTAGTTGTGACTTTGATTTTAAAAACCCATTTGCATCTAATAATTTTTGCCCCAACTAGAGAATAAATTAATTTCCATGTATTGTTTATTTTAAGGCGATGATCTCATCTTTCATAGTATCTAACCATTGTGGAACCTAAGAGGCTTATTGGAAGGTTTTTAGTTAAAACAAGAAACCAGTGGAAAAAGCTTTTGATTTAAATATGTCATTCTTAGATCCGGTTCTCATTGAATGATCATTAATAGTGAGAAGTCGATTTTGGAGAGGGAACTACTGCCTGGGTGAGGGAGAAATCTGAGAGGGAACTGAAGAGGAATTTAAGGGAGAAGTTTCGAATGGATGGATATTGGGTAAAGGAATAGGTGGGAAAGATAGAGTGTAATCGGAATGCAGAGAAAGTAAAAAGGTTGTGACTCAGACGGAGTAAAAGAAGTAAATGGAAATGAAGATTCATTAAAAGTGACTTGATGAAAAAAATACGTTTTATTTGAGTGAGGATCTAATCATATATAACCCTTATGATTCGCATTATAGCTTAAGAAGACACATGGAAGAGAACAAGGTTGGAGTTTGTGATTGTTGAAAGAACGCATAAGAGAAAAACATAGACGGCCAAAAGCTCGTAATGAGGAAGAGACTGGAACTGAGTGAAAGAAACATTCAAAAGGAAACTTTTGAGAAGACTCTTATAGAGACTTTTGTCTAGCCTAACCCACCTTACTAATAGATGATGGATAGAGTTTCATATGCAAAGCAAGTTTTCCATTTTACCACCAAGGCATCTTGAAAGTGAATCACATTCCATGAGTGAGAAGTGTCAACCCCCTACAGTATTGTTACTGTAGTAGAGTTTGACCAGTGTTAAAGGCAGAAGGTTTAGGCATTATGGTAGCAAACTTATGGCTTAAGACAGGAGTAGACAACAAATTTATTAATGTTGTAGCTGTAGTAAAAGCACATGGATAAAAACGTTGAGAAATTGAAGAATGAAAAAGTAAAGCAAGGCCAGTTTCTACAACATGACTTTTTACGTTATACACGTCCATTTTGATTTGAGGTATAAGGACAGGAAACATGATGATGTATACTAAGAGATTTAAAAACATTAGATAGAGATTGAAATTCCTCAACTCAGTCAGATTGGACGACTTTAATATTACGACCAAAGTGAATGGAGACAAATTTATGGAATTGTACGAAAATATTATGAACTTCACTTTTTAATTTCAAATAAAACAACCATGTAAATCGAGTGCAGTTATCAACGAACAAAAGAAAATATGTACACTAGTTATAGAATTTACAGGGAATGAGCCCCAAATATCAGTATGAACGATATCAAAAGGTAAACTAGCATGATAAGTTGAATTTGAAAATGTAGCTTAGGAGTTTTACTCATTTGACAAGAAGTTCACAACCTTTGAATAATGTTCTTAGTACAAGGAACGTAACATGAGTTTAAAACATACTTTAAGATAGCAGGGGAAGGATGACCTAGTTGTAAATGGCACAAATGAGTTGGATTGCTAGTTTGAGTCGATAGAGACATAGCTTGAGAGGCCGATGGGGTCAAGTACAATCTTTTAGCAAGGGAACCCTGGAGAAGTATTTGATGGGAGATCCGATCATTGATAATAAAATAATCAGAGTAAAATTCAACAAAGATAGATTTTTCATGCCATAATTGAAAAACGCTAAGCATGTTATGAGCAATTTGTGGTGTACGAAAGACAATGTTTAATTTAAGAGGATGACATGTCTTCTGAATACTAGCATGACCAAATTGAGTGATATGGGAGGGTTTACCATCATCTGTCATAACTTGATGAGAACCAATATAAGGGGTTGGCTGTTGGAGCATGGAGGAATTTGGTATAAAACAGTGTGTTACACCGGAGTCTAATAGCCAAGGTACTGTGAGGTTTGGCCTTAGGTTTTGGAGAGACGCAGAATGTGTTTGGATGGGAAAGGAGGTGAGGGACTAATGTAATTTGATGGAGAGTTTGGTTGGTAGGATGTATTGTGCCTGTGATAGCACACATTTGCCGAATGACCCATTTTGTTACATATTTGACACCTTTGTTCAAAAAAAGAGGTGACACATGACTAGTTTGATATAATACAGGTAGAGTATTCGGTTGGTGTTAGGCATTATAAAATGGTCTAGGACTCCACCCTAGGCAAGGAGGACGATGGACAACTGCATTAATCAAAAGATTACTTGATGTTAGAGGCGCTGAATTTTGCTCTTTCAAATGAAAATCATAACTTTGGAGAAGGTTATGGAGTTGCTCAAGTTGAGGTTGATCAGCCTTGTTGGTGATAGAAGTAACAAAAGCATTGTAATCACTACCTAGTCCTCCGAGAAAGTATAACATTTGATCTTGGTAGGAGACGAGTTTTCTAATTGCAGACAATGTGTTGCACAACGAAGAGATCTTCTGTTTGTAGCCGCTGGGAGAAACTATATCATTAGAGAAAGAATGAAGTTGGCTATGGAGATCAATGATCCTGGCTAACGAAGAGGACGCAAACATCCTGGCCAGTGCCAACCACATTTCATTGGCAGAGTTGTAACATACAATTTGAGGAAAGACGTTTTCAGAAAGGGGTGAGAAGATCCAGCTCATGATGAGCCGATTATATTGTTGCCATATTGAGAAATCAAAGAGAGAGAGTCTAAGTATTGAGGAGGAGGGGAGTTGAAGGGGAGGAGGGAATGGTTGAGCTCTAAGAGGCCAAAACCTAGCTTTGATATCAAGTTGAGAAAATGAACTGAGAGAGGAAGATAGTTTTCGTTGAGAGATGTTGATACAGAAGGTGAAGAGCGTCGAGGAAGAACGATGGAGATGATGAACAGTGGCTGACTTTCAGAGGAAGGAAAAACCGCACAAAGAGAAAGGGTAGGTTTCAGATGATCATCAAGGGTATGTTTAAGATGATCATCATTCTTCTTTCTCGAAGGTAACAACTATATACAAACAAACTACAATTTACTTAACTAACATTAAACTTAACTATAGTTATGTTAATACAAAGTACTCAATGATATTAATTTTTTCTTAAAATTGGAAACATGCCGCACATTATCCAACATCTTCATAACTCCATCAAACATCTTGATTCTGATGCTATTAATCGTAGCTTCCTAGCAAAGTATGTTATTACCCACTAACACAACATCTTCAAACATTGTCTCATATGTCGAAAATCAATTCCGATTGTAACTTATATGAAACGAACAAACTGTATATAGAATCTAATACTTGTTTAACTTCGTATTTCCCTTTGACACAACTAGAAAATATCCATAACTATAGTCTTATTCTTCTGCGGCAAGAATTTCATCGGACGTCATCAGTTGTTTTTCTTTCTTAGCGGCTCTCTTAACATTCTGCAATTCTTGACACTCACATTGAATGTGCCCCCTTTTTCTGACAAAAGTAGTAGGTTCTATCTCAGTTCATTGACTTTAATATGCGATTCGAACGCTAAACTTTATAACTGCTTTTGTTGTTTGACTATCCTATTCTACTCTGAATAACAAGTCTCTCTCATCAAAACTCAAATTCAACAACAATCTGCTTCATCTTCTTCTTTGATAATAACGATTCATAAACCTCTTTCATAGATAAACTTTCCCAACCGTGTAAAATCATCTCTCTTAAAGAACCATATGAAGCAAGCAACAAGCGCAGTAGAATTAACCCCATATCCTCCTCATTGTATTTTCATCCCATAATTTTCAAATCAGAAACTAATTTTTTGAATGTGGTCAAATATTCTTCAACTGAACTACCTTCTATTAAATGATGAGAATATAGTTGTTGTTTCAAATTCAATTTACTCATCAAAGTTTTCTTTATACACATCTGCTCCAATCATTTAAAAATATCAATAATTCAACAAATATTTTAAACCAGAATAACCAAAGCACAAAATTTCCTCAACGACAGTAGATCAGACCAAAGTCTTTGTGCGAATCGGTAGGCACTGTTCTGTGGAGATCAGTGGGAACAAAGCAAAGAACTTTCTGCTTCAGATCGTTGGCTTGTAGTTTGGATTTTCCAGCATGAGCAAAAATCATCTAGGGCTTCTGTCGGACAGTTCATTGACAAAGAACAGCATACAAAGACAGTTTGCCGGCGTCTTCTGTTCGATGCTTGGTGACAACTTAGGGTTTCCTCTTTTACTTGATGGCGAGTTCTATTTGATCGAAAAGTGGCAGAGTGATTTCTTCCCCCTCTCTTCTTCGATTGACAGCGATATTGGAGACTTCCTTCTCCTCTACGCTCGGCGATGGCACGACGCTTTAGTGTTTCTTCTTCTCTGATAAAGAAGAAACCAGCGAAGCGAAAAGGAAAATTAAAAATTTCCTTTTTTTCAATTATTTTTTCCAATAAAAATTGCTAATTTCATCTACGAAAATTGCAATTCTAGTTTGATCCGAGTACAATACTCTCAACTTTGCTTTGAATTTTCAAAATTATTAAGAATCAAACAATAATAATAAGAAAAAATAAAATAAACGTGAAAACACATATACAATAAAATTTACGTTAAAAAATTTTAAATGAAAAAAAATTACGGACATAAAAAAAAATTTACTAATTAAAAATTAAAGTACAATAAATTTTGCGATTTAAAAATCAATATATAAAAAAATATAAAATTCTAATATTTATACAAAGATTCAACTTAACCCAACTAAAATTCGAGACACACCGAATTCTAATAATGTGATATGAATATATGAAATATAATCTGAGTTTTTTTCGTTAATTTAATGATTTAAATAAAGATATTTAAAAAAAATTAAACTTTCAATGAAAACCGAATAGGATAAAGTGAGATGTTATTAAATTTCAAGAAATGAAAAAAAAAAATATTTATCTTATATTTTATATCGATTATATAATAGTTCTTGAAAACAACTAGAACTCACTGATACAGATAAAACGGAGAGTATCGAAGTAGCAGAATCAAGAAGAGTCGAGTTACTGTATTGATCATCACCCTAGATTTGTTACGCTAAATAATCTGATTTGTCAGACATCGATAATGAGTCGGGAATCTCCTGATTGGCTTCCAATTTCCCCAGAAACATCCATCCTTTCTTCTTTTCTACTAATATTCGTAAAATCAATGCGCATCGACTATCGACACGCCCGCATTCATGGTTCAACAGCTAATGACTTGTCCCATTAATCGACTCTTCTCCTCGTCTAAGGCCACCCACTTTTCATTTTCCTCAAAAATAAATGCATTTACACACGCGCGCGCGCGCGCAAATACAAGCTGTCAAAATATGAAGTTTTATTAAGATGGGTAATGACGATGAGACAGTTCTTACAGTCTTCTCTCTAAGTAGGTTGCGTAGTTTCTTTCAAAGTCGTCTTGTATTAGTCAAAATAACCTAGCGCATATTGTGTATAATTTAAGCACAAGTGTCTACCCATGGCTATATCCACAGCAGAAGGGTCTTCATGTTAAGGTTTCATATATTAATATTTTGACGACATCATTTTAAATATCTGTCACGTTTAGCTACTGATATGTCGTCCGGCTCAATAAAAGAATTGAAAGAACTTTTATAATCACAAGGATCTAAACCTAAACAAACGAAGATAGATATACTTGAGATGATTTTATTCCATCTCAAAAGCATGTGGAAGTTAGTGTACCTCGATACAAATGGTTTATCATTTTTGTTATAAATAGAACGATTATCGAAAAAAAAAAACGATACGAGACATTAAATTTATATGAAAAAATTTTTTCGAAAAATAAATCACGTGAAAAAAATGATAATATTAGTGTGAAAATCGAAACACAACTGTTTTTTGGGTCTAAAATGTCTTAATTTTTGACTTGCAGTGTCTGAAATGGTGGAAATGAGCTCACTGAAACTACTCTTGGCAATGGCGTTTGAACAACTAAAAAGAGAAAACATTGAGCTTAGAGAGACGAAGTCAAGGTGGTTAAGCCTAAAGTTACCACCTAAAATCATAAACTTACCTTCCCAATGACTAACTAGAGAGACAGAGAGAGGAGAGAGGGGGAGAACTGTAAAGTGGTGACCAGCAGTCTACACAAGATTTAGTTGTTATCAGTGTAGCTTTTTTTCTTTTTTCAATTATGCCTTCTTGTTTCCTCTCCTCTTAAGTCTTAACTGCTCTGAGAACTTAACAGGCAGCTATTGTTTTCTCACTCATGGAGTTGGATCTTGAAAACCCATTACTCTTCGCCCACGACCTTCACTCTGACCCACCTTCTTCTCTATTTCTCAATGAATCCGATCACATGCCGTCTGAATCTTACTTTCGGACTTTTGAAGCTCTCGACTTTGGCAGCTCACTCAGAACCAAGACCATCTCTTTAATCTCGCAGGTTCTCACGATTCGACATGAATCGAATGAAAAAGAAAAATTGGATTTTGTTTCTCTTCTTATTCGTTTTTGTTTTTTTGGCAGTTTTGCTGCAACTTCGATCCTCTCTTGCCCTACCTTGCTGTAAATTATCTCGATAGATTCCTGTCTATACAAGGGATCCCGGTCATCTTTTGTTACGCCTAGCATTGTTTTCTTTCTGGGTTTAAAATAAATCCAACAATTTTTGACAAAATCTTGCTATTGCAGCAACCAAATCCATGGCTGATCAAGCTTTTTGCCATTTCCTGCGTTTCTCTGGCTGCCAAGATGAAAGCGGTAGACTATTCACTCGCTGATCTTCAGGTACAGTATATGATGTTCATAGTTTTTTTTCAACATTTTCTTCTTCAAACTTCGAAGTTTTGATCTTTGGAGCAGGCTGTTGGAAGATCAAATTTCGATACGCGAACAATACAGAGAATGGAGTTCATCATTCTGGGAGCTTTAAAATGGAGAATGCGCTCTATAACTCCCTTCTCGTTCATCCCTTTCTTCGTTGCTTCTCTGCAACTCGACGACCCACGACTGCTTCTAGCTCTAAAAGCCAGAGCTTCAGAGATAATAATCAGAGCTCAAACTGGTAAATACCCTTCAAAGACAAATCCTTTATTTTTCCGAAAATGGAGTTTCTTCCTACGACCTATTCCTGCATTTTAATTCTTGGATTGCAGAGATTAAGCTTTTGGAGTTCAAGCCTTCGGTTGTCGCAGCTTCGTCTCTCCTCTCTGCTTCTCATGAACTTTTCCCATTGCAGTGCCCATTCTTCCGGAAAGAAATCTCCAATTGTTCATACATAAGTAACGTAATGTAGTATTACCCTTCAACTCTTTAAATAAATTGAGATCTTATGATTATGTCATTTTGAGAGATTTTTAGATGTACATACTTGTCAACATATCTAATTAATTAAATGTATTTCAAAGATTCCTACTTTGAAGCATTTATTTTTTTGGGTATTTATCCTACAGGAAAACATGAATCAATGCTTCAATCTAATTCAAGAGATTGTCAGGATGTGTTGATCTGGTTTCTAGCCCAGTCAATGTGCTGGTCTGCCATTGTTGAGGGCTCAAGCTCTGAAAGTGAACATAGCAATTTCACCGCGACCATCTCCGCCGATACCAGATAAGAGGAGGGCCAAGAGAAGAGAGTGATTACTCCCAAAGAAAAGAAAAATCAGACGGTACAGATTTCTCAGCTCCATCACTGCTGATAAGACTAATTGCAGGTCTACTTCAGAGGAAAAATGGAGGGAAAAGCACAAATGAAATCACTCGAGATGAAACAGAAAAAGAAGAGAGAAAAAAAAGGATGATTGGTTGGGGAGCCTAAGACAACATTATTTTGAACTGTTGTGTTGTTGGGATTTCATGTTTCAGGTGTTAGCGTGGCTGTTTCTCTGTTTCTGGCAAAGGAATCAATAATCCTAAATAATAAAGCAATAATTTTCCATTATTCAGATCAAAAATGATGATGACCCTCTTTTGCTAATGAACTTCCTTTGTTTCCAGCCGTTGGATCATCGTGATGGCCCCACCCAAACAACACGTCTCTCTCTCTCTCTCTCTCTCTCTCTCTCTCTCTTTCTCCTATATATTTTGATGAGAAAGGGTACAATGGAGGAAATCAATTCCTTGGGCTTCACTTGTGGAAGTTTTTGTGTTTTAATTCATTTTTCTGTATTTGGATGTGGTTCTTTCTTAGGACACCGTAAAAAATGGTTATGACTCAACATTCTAATCGTGCTATTCCTACATTGAACTCAGAACTAAAACAATGTAACGAAACAGAGTAATAATCCTTCAAGGACCACAACACAAATATTTGGATTGGGAAGTTTCATGATTCTGGCATCAGCTGTTTCTGCTGTCTTATTTGCACTACTGCAATTAAGTTTGGCCGCCCTGTCTCTCTGTACTTATTCACATGGAATACGAGAGAGAGAGAGAGAGAGAGAGAGAGAGATCATCTAAATGAGAAGCGACAAAACTCATAAAAGAGGTGTATGTCTCTCTCTTTGGTGGAAGATGGAGCTGAATTATGCAGCTCTGCAGTCGGCCCTATTTTTCGATCGATGGTTTCTCTTATCCATTGAATTTGCAGCAACTAAGAAGAACTAAGAACAAATTTCGCAGAGAAATTATGAAGATACTCATAAGTGATTGAAGCAAATTAAGAACTGTTTTTGCAGGGATGGGGATGGATACACATAAAAGTGTTATTTTAAGATCTGCAAACTATGATTATTATATTACATAGCAGAAAAGGTAAAATATAGATACAATAAGAATTTTGAATATTTAATACTAAACAAAAGTAGTTTAGAAAAATAAAAAAACTTACTTAAATTTTCTCTCACGACTTGGAGCTAGTAGACGAAGTAATACTCTTGACCTGCGAGGAAGCTGTCGATGTGTTGCTCCGGGTTTGTGAGCTCAGGTTTGAGGCTGATTCGGTGAAGAAAATTATTTGCTCCTGGTTTTCCACAAACAATTGCAGAGATCTCGGGATTGGAGGCGTATTAACATCCAAAACCCCCTCCAAAATCTGAGCCACCTGAACCATCGGAGGCCGGTTAATTTCATCGTCTTGGACACACCAACAGGCCACTTTGCACACTCTGATCACTTCGTCAGCATCAGCATCTCCTTCCAATCTGGGGTCTAACAGGCTGAGTACATCCCCTTCTTCATGAATAACTTTTGCAGCCCAGCTGGGGAAGAACTTCACTTTTCCATCCGCAGCTTGCTCTGAGTTTCTCCTTCCTGATACGATTTCAAAAAGCATCATTCCAAAGCTGAAAACGTCAGCTTTGGCTGTTATTGCCACTCCTGATATCCATTCTGGTGCAAGATAACCTCTTGTGCCTCTCATAGTTGTTAGGACCCGGCTGAACTCTCGTCCCACGAGCTTTGCTAGGCCGAAGTCAGCCACTTTTGGACAAAATTGAGAGTCCAAGAGAATATTTTCTGGCTTTATGTCACAGTGTATGATACAATCTCTGCACTCTTCGTGTAGATAGGCTAACCCTCTGGCTGTCCCAAGAGCGATTTGATATCGTGTTTTCCAGCTCAAAATTTTTTCTTGGTAAAGATGAGAGTCTAATGAACCATTTGGCATGTATTCATAGACTAAGAGCTTCCTATTCCCTTCTGAGCAGAACCCTCGCAGCCGGACCAAATTAACATGTTGGACCGTCCCGATAGTGCATACTTCGGTTCGAAATTGCTTCTCACCTTGACTAACACTTTCAAGCTTCTTCACTGCTACCACAGTTGAATCGGCCAATGTTCCCTTGAAGACTGAACCGAAACCTCCTCCTCCAAGCTTTTCGGAGAAATTCTTTGTCGCATTTTGCAAATCTTTGTACCCAAAAGCAAGCAATGAACCCTCCACTGTCTTTCCTGCCCCTATGGTTCGTTTCCTTCGCCTAACAATGACAAAAATAATAAGGCCAAGCAGAATTGCAATCCCAATAACTGAGCCAACTATAGCGCCAATAACCACTCCTGAATTGTTCTTCGAAGTAGAAAACTCTGATGCAGCCAGCCTAAGATTCAGAGTCTTGCCATTGGAATCACCCGAAGAGAGTTGCTGCAAATCCAAAAGATCCTCTGTCCAAATTTGACATCCACCATTGTCATAAACATAAGCAGAGCAAGAGCAATTGGTCAAGCAAGTTGATGCGCATTGTTCAGCCCTTCCGACTGAGACTAACTGCGAATTAGGAGGCAACGACATGCTTGACATTGCTAAAAACCTGTCCACCCGACTGTTCTGATTGGCATTTCCACAACTTAGATTGGTTTTTCTCATACAACCGTTAGAATAATCCGCTAAAGACCATTTATTCGCAGACCTTGCTTCGAATCCAGTTAAACAACTACAAAATGGGAGAGAGTTTTCACTGCAAATGCCAAATTTTCCACAATAAGCATATACTTGACACTGTCGTCTGGGTTGGGACCAAAACAGATTCCACTGCTTCGACGTTTCCAACCAAGTCAATTGCTTAATTTGCCCTGAAACATCCATCACAAACCGAGATATGACGGACGGATCGTACATGGAATAAGTAAAATAACTCTCATTTGCATTATCGTGGTAGCTGAAATTGTAGAGATAATTAGACCTCATCTCCGGAACCAAGCTGAAAATTTCTCCATTCCAAGGTCCACTATTCCAGTATGAATTAGTCAGATTCCACATTATAATGTACGCATTGGTTTGATTCGGGTCAAGCTCAAGGGAGGAAAGCCCCATAGCTGGATCCTCTGAGTTTTTCCAGGACGTAAGAAGCTGGTTTTCTTTGGTAATTTTATTAAGCCCTATTTTACCACCTGGAAGCCAAGTATGGGTTGGATAATCAAAACTCTGCCATAAGGGTTTCGTCGAATTAGAGCTATCTCTCAAAATGAAATTCCCATTGTCAAGAATAACAGCTCGTACGGAGCCAAAGGGAACGGAGCTTAAATTGGTGGACCAGACAGGTAGTTTTTCCTCGTTCAAGAGAACCAGATTACCGACTGAAATTTTTAAAACTGAAGAAAATCTATCGGAAATTGGTTTTTCTCTGTTTGCTACCCAAACTATCGTCTGAAGCGAGACTTGTTTGTACCACACGCCTATGTAGTAGTTCGAAGAATTACCTGGAGTGAAGAACCCAATTTCGAAAATTCCACCGGAGGATACAATAGTTTGGTCGCCGGAGAGTGACTGGTTCACAGAGATAGAATCAGCTGCAGAGGAAAGAGTGATAAAGAGGGAGAATCTGAAGAAGAGAGCAAACACAAGAAGCCACGGCCTACCCTTCATTTCCATGGCTGCAGAAGATTTCCGCAGATGTTGAAAAAATCAATTTGTTGAGCAGAGGAAGGGAAGAGGTGGAAGGCGGAAGGAAGCAGAGACGAAGACTCTGACCACATGACCAAGCAGAAAACTACATTTATTCAATAAGAAATATTTCTTCATGGACTCCTCCATTAATTACAACCAACTCACAAGAAACACTTTCGCTGGTTAGGTATTTTGGTAATTGTCCAAGCGGAAAACCTGATTGGTTGGAGGAGTGAAAGAAACTTTTCAAAATCTCATTAGTGATGAGCTTTGACTTTTTAAGAATAATCTCGAAGCTAATTGGTCCACTTGGCTTACTTACTTTCACAATCCATATAATCCACCGTTCGTCCAACTTGGATTATAAAATTAGGGAAAGTAATTTGCATTTTAAACACTAATCAACACAACTTAAATCTTCATCACTGATGATCCCATCTTGCAATCACAACCGTCGAAAAGGAAAAATAATATAAATTATTAATTATGGCAGGGCCCAGACAATAAATTAAGTAGTTTAATAGGTTGGGGTAGGTTAGGAGTTGGATAAATGCATTCACACCGCAATAATCAATCAAGCATCAGCTCTCACCAACAATAGGCTGATTTCATTAACTACGAATTAAAAGTATGATTATCAAATTAATGCAATAAACACATAATTAAATGTTGGTCCGTGTTCAATTACTTTCATTTATTCAGCATCAGAAACATTGTAGATTTTTATACCTTCTTTATCGAACGTAGAAGAATTGTTTACTCTGTGTTATTGATTTATTTCAATTTATAATATAATTTCATTATTTATTTAAGTGTGAAACTCTTGTATTAAAACTTTATTCTTAATTCAATATAATTATGGATTATGTCTTAATTATTCGAACTCTAAATTAAAAGACAAGAAAATCAAAATAGTAGATTCATCTTTATCCATTTTAGCATTCACAACTATTAGTTTAATTTATTTTTTAAATACAAAATTTACGTATATATATCGTATAAAACTTGTTGAATGAAGTCGGGTTGTTTTTGTTTGACCTGGTCATTAGGAGTAGGTGGTCGTGGTCACTACCAAGTTTTCAGTGACCATTTCTACATGATTGGATTCCGCAGCTATGTCCATATTTTTAGACGTTTGTTGTATGCATATAAATAGAGGCTAGTACTATGTACAAGTCTCTGTTTCTTTGCATAAAAACAAAGCACAAGATAAGAACAAAACATTGGCATCAGAGCCAGAATCATAGGTCTTGTTTATACTCAAGTTGCTTCTTTTTGTCGCAGCAGCTCATCGAATGGCATATGATAGTTTTGTGCAGCCCACAATTCCTGGCTTTGTTGGTCATTACGATCATTAGAAAATGCTTATGAATTTTTTTTACATTCTGAAGAATACTCGCAAGTAATGCCTTAGCAGATGCACAAATAGCAGAGGTGGAGATCCAACATCTAAGAGATATGAAGGCCAAGAACTATTTTTTTCAAGCCATTGATTAATCGATCTTAGAAGCTATTCTCTGCAGAGATACATCCAAGCATATTTGGGACTCCAATGAAGAAGAAGAACCAAGGATCAACAAGGGCAAAAAGGCGGCAATTTTCATCATTACCCACAAAATTTGAAACACTTGGAATTAAGTTTGGCAAATCTGTTAGCAATTATTTTTCACGAGAAATGATGATTGTCATCAACAAGATGGAAATATATGGTGACAAGGTGGAAGGTGTTATCATTGTTGAGAAGATACTTCGAACATCGACATCAAAGTTTAATTTTGTTCACTTCTGTAGATAAGTCCAATGACATTGATGAACTTTTACATTGACAAATTCTCCAGTGTTGAAAATAATATGGACAATAAACAAATATTATAAAAATATTTATTGTTTGTAATTAATAAATAATTTTTATTTTTACATTATTTGATATATTTTATAAAATCAAAATTTTTTTTTTGATTATTTGTACAATTTTAAATTTACATATATGATATTTATGAGATTAAATATAAAATAAAATAATCAAATTATTCCATAATTTATATTTGAAGTATAAAATTTTCAAATTAATAAAGCCATAAATACAGTTCAATTCGTTGAAAACGTATAGTCATATCTCAACTATATACGTAGTGTACCAAAGCGTTTGTATTTTATATAGTATGATTATATAGAACTGAACCAAATAAAATTATATTGTTCTTATAATTTTTGTTAAATAAATAACAATTAATTTTATCGTAATGATGATTATATATGTATGATCTTAATTCATTGTATTTAGTAGACTCCTATTTCATTTCAATTTATTATTTGATTTTACTCGGTATAATTTTGTATAAGTTACATTATTGTATTTTAAGAATAAATTAAATGAGTAAGTAAGAATACTAACATTGATACAATAAAATTCATAATATAAGATTTTCTTACTTGTTAGTTCATAAATGTTATGAATTAATTATTCAATTAAGAACTAATGGTAGTCAAGGGTAAAGATGCAATATAAAAGGTTTAATGGATTTTATACTTGGTTTTTTTACGAATCTTAATAAAGAATTAATACATATGTAATGACAAAATCAATGGACATTCCTTTGAGTAAATGTACTCTATAGTTCTAAGAGTATAACTTTAAGTGATTGTGTTAATTATTATAAAGAATTTATATTAATTAACAAATATGATTGGAGTTTAAGATTATAGATCCATCAGTCCTTCTGTCATATTATATTATTATTTAATTTTCACGTTACAAGAATAAATATATAAATGATATGATAAATTATTTATAAATAATCAAATGAATATATTATAAATTAAAATATATAAATAGTTTTTATATTTTGAATCTAAAATAATATATTTTATTAAATGAGATTTATTTATATATATACGTGTATGTAGATATATATACATGTGTGTGTGTACACACACACACACAAACACACACACACACACACGTGTGTGTGTGTGTATCTATATATG
>CM039528.1:1975965-2034969 GCA_022433055.1 Begonia peltatifolia | reverse complement strand
TTGAGGGCGACAAGTAGTTGAAAACAAAAGTTATGTTCCTAATTTTCCCCACAAAGTCTTCCAGAAGTAGCTTAAAACTTTAGCATCGTGATATGAAACTATCGTCCTTGGCATCCCATGTAGCCGTACTATCTCTTGAAAGAACAATTCATTAGAGGCATCATCAGTTTTATGACAAGGAATAAAATGTATCATCTTCAAAAACAGATCTACAACCACAAAAATTGAATCCTTACCACCCTTAGTCCTAGGTAACCCTAATACAAAGTCCATCGAAATGTCAATCCAAGGCGAACTAGAAATAGGCAGAGTTGTGTAAAGTCCATTCGGTTGTACTTTCAATTTAGCTTGCTTGCAAGTATGACACCTACCAATTATCCTCTCAATATCTCTTTTCATGTGGGGCCAATAGAAGTGTTCATGTAGAATTTATAGAGTCTTTGCGACCCCAAAATGCCCAATCAATCCTCCACCATGGGATTCCCGAATTAACAAATCACGCAAAGAACTATTGGGGACACCATTTATCTTCCATAAATTGGCGCTCTTCATGCCTGTAGAACTTTCCAAACTCAGATTTCGCACACAACCTATAACTCGCCCCAAAATCAACATCATCAGTGTAACGCTGCTTGATATGATCGAATCCAAGTAATTTAGCATCTAGGATTGAGATTAGGAAATACCTTCAAGAAAGGGCATGAACAACCAAATTCTCCTTACCTTTCTTGTACTGAATGACGTATAAGAATGGCTATAAGAATTCAGACCAATGACCGTGACGTTTATTTAGCTTGTATTGGCTCTTGAAATGCTTCAAGATTTCATGATTGGTGTGGATCACGAACTCCTTTGGCATAAGGTAGTGTTGCCACGTCTCAAGGGCGCGAACTACGGCGTAAAGCTCCTTGTCATACATTGGGTAGTTGAGCGTTGCACCATTTAACCTCTCGCTGAAGTATTCGATTGGCCTTCGTTCTTGCATTAAAATAGCTCTAATTCCTACACCTGAAGCATCACACTCAACCTCAAATATTTTATCAAAGTTAGGTAAAGTAAGTAAAAGGGCATTCGAAAGTTTATATTTCAGAAACTTAAACGCCTCCTCTTATGCCTCGCCTCACTTGAATGAGACGTTCTTCTTCATCACATTGGTGAGTGGTGCGGCCACAGTGCTAAAGTCTTTAACGAATCGCCGATAAAAGCTAGCAAGTCCATGAAAGCTTCACACATGTCCAACAGTTGTTGGAGTTGGCCATCTTGGATCGCACGGACCTTCTCATTGTCAGCCTGGATTCCCTGCGCGCTAACAACAAAACCAAGAAAAACAAGCTGGTCAGTGCAAAAGGTGCACTTGCCTTAGTTAGCATACAATTTCTCTTTCCTAAGAACCTCCAAAACTGCTTGCAAATGAGAAACATGGTTATGCAAATTTGAACTATATATCAAAATATCATCAAAGTATACAACCACGAATTTCCCAATAAACGAACGTAAAACATGATTCATTAAGTGCATGAAAGTACTAAGTGCATTAGTTAATCCAAACGGCATGACCATCCACTCGTACAATCTATGTTTTGTTTTAAATGTCGTTTTCCACTCATCCCTTCCTTCATCCTAATCTGATAGTACCCACTCTTAAGATCAATATTTGAAAAGACACAGGCACCATGCAACTCATCAAGCATATCATCTAAACGAGGAATAGGAAAGCGATACTTTACCGTGATATTGTTGATGGAGCGATAATCGGTGCACATTCTCTATGTACCATCCTTCTTAGGAACTAAAAGAACAGGAACAGCGCACGGACCCATGCTCTCCCTCACGTACTCCTTTTCCATAAAGTTTTTCACTTGACGTTGTAACTCTTTTGTCTCCTCTGGGTTGGTGCGATAAGCTGACCGATTCGGAATGGAGGCTCCAGGTACAAGGTCAATCTGGTGCTCAATCTCGTGAATGGGTGGCAAACCTTTTGGAAGCTCATTGGGAAATACGTCCTTGAAATTCCGCAAAAGAGAAACAACCAGACTTGGAATGACCAAATTTGGCTTGTTAGTATTTAAAAACTCTTCTTTGTACGGGAGAATGATCATTGACTGTTTGTGGGGGCAATGACTTGTTTTAGATCACTCTTAGTTGCAAATCAATTCTATTTAGAAAGGGATGAACTCTCTGGTTTTCTCTCTAGTTTATATATATCAGGTGAAAGATGTTTTCTTTAATTCTACTCTTTTCATTCTTGTTCACTCGATTTCTGCAACCTAATTTGGTCTGCAAAGACCTCTCTCGGGGATAAGGGTACTAAAGTAATTGGTTTGTGTTTGTGGGTGAATGAATACTTGTTGGTGAAACCATCATGCTCCACCCTTCAGTCAAATTGCCACTGTCTTCCCAGCAAGATATGACTAGCTTGCATCGGTACCATGTCGCACTTCATCTCGTCTTCGTGCTTCCCAATCCAAAATGGTACCACTGTCTAGACCCGAAAACTTACTCATTTTCGGTTCGTTCACTGCTCTGATACCATCTTTGTCACGACTGGAAAACCCTACACGGTTCCCGGTTTGCACACTTCTACTACTCACTCCTTACACTTGGAAAAAAAAAAATAATTCGAATAAAATTGAAAACTTTTGTTCCTCGACTTAAAACGACATTTTTGAAAATATTTTAAACAGCATTGCAGCGAAAAACTCGATTAAAATCGGTTTAAACGAGACTTCATTTTATAAAAGCATAAACAGAGAAACCGGTCGACACTTTTACGCTCATCTCAAAGAGTGGCCAATACCTGCTTTCACAGGTTGACACCTTGATCCTCTCTATCCGCGTAGGTCGACCCTCGCGGTTGACACCGCTACCATTTTTACACTACCGGTCGACAGCTACAACTATAGGTCGACACTTACTTCGGTTCTGCCGGCGCAGGTCGACCCTTGCGGTCGACACTTGCAGGGTCTGGTCGACCATTAAGCCTATCGGTCGACACTTCTTTCCTAGAACTCTGTAAAAAAAAAATCACAAAATCGATCGGACTTCGACTCAGCGCTAATAATAATTCAACGCACACTTTTCCATCAACTCAAAATCATAATTTAAGTAAGGAAAACAACTGTTAAAGTTTGAAATCTGTTTATACATTCAATCGACTTAAAACAACTAAAATCATTTCGATTACACACCTAAAACCCGTACCTATATCTATTATAGTCAAAACGCTCTAACAGCCGGCCAGATCGTCCACATACGTACTCCTCCAACTACCTCCTAGTTCTGTGCATGCTCTGAGTACTCACCGACTTTGTCATCGTCACCTACATTACAAAATTCAACTATTAGCCTAATGCTAAGTGAATAATGCATAAAACTTAAACACTGAAAACAAATACATCCTAACATATGCAGTTTCTACAGTTTCGTCTCTACTTTCGTTTTCGTCTCTTTCTTACATCTTTTTTATCTTCTTACTACTGGGTTCTTCTTTACGTGCTAGATCGAGATGACACACTTTGCGGTCCACTTCAATGGACAAAGCCAAACTCGATCTAGTAAAGTGACACACCTCGCGGTGCACCTCTGGGGACAAGGCCACCACGTAAAGCGGAGAAAGAGTGATGCACCTTGCGGTCCACCTCTGGAGACAAGACTACTTATCTTCTTACGTATCTTCTCATTTCGTTCGTTTCATCACATCGTACTGTTTCACTTCGTAAAAACATGGAAATCCATTTTCGTCTCGTTCTCCTAATTTAAAACAATGATGCACAACCATGAAAGTATAACGTAAAGTAAACGTGCAATGTATCCTACTGAACTGTGATGTAGGCCCGAAGGCAAAACTCCTACTACATTACTTACCTGGCGTCCTAGCAATTCCTCGCTCGTAAATAGCTCGCTAAACTGGGAAATCTATAAAACCACACATCCATTAATTTTTCTTTTGTCCAACTCATAAAACTCTAAGGGGAAACAACATTCTCACAACTAATCTAACTAAACCCAAAGTCCTACACAATTTCCGACCAACTTTGGAAATTCATAACTTCTCTAATACTCGTCCGAATTGGATGATCCAAAGTGCTACAGGCTCCACAGGATGTCTAGTTCCTAATGGTCTCATCCATTTCTTAATTCAACACTTACAGCTTGACCTGACGTGACCGAGCGAAAACCGTTTCACAATTCGAGCACTCGATTATCCAAACACTCTATTTTCTCCATACAAACCTATGATCTACCCATGCTTCCAGTTTAAGGCCAATATACAAATAAAAATTGGTTATAACTATGAAATCACATTCCTCCAACTTAGGTTTTATTGTAAAGTCCAATAATTGCTCTAACTCCACTTTTACCACTCGAAACAACTAGAGGACTAACTATCTATTAGAAACTTACTTTAGATTTGAAGAACCGAAGGAGGAACGGAAGAGAATTGTCGGCTGCTGGAAGAAGAGATTGTCAAAGGCTTCTACGCGGGGGAGGGCAAAAATGAAGGGGAGAAAACACCGATAGGTGTTTTAATTATATTTTTTTTAATTATAATAATCTAATTACTAAACCACCTTCAACTTCTAATCGTTTAAAAAATCTGTTATTCGATCTGTGTTCGGTTGAAATCTTAAAATTTTTCCGTCACCATTAGCCCCAAAATAATCTCATACCTAAGAGTAGAAATTCTCTGCTCACAATTCTGACCAAAACTCCGCAGATTACAATTATGTAAATCCAAAATTAGTTTAAACGGAAAATTCTAGGTGTTACGACCACCACTTGCTTAGTGACGTGTACCTCTCCACTATCATTCAACCATTGCAGTTTGTAAGGTCGTTGATGTTTCAACGTTGAAAGTCCCAATTTCTCCACCATGGAAGCACTAGCCACATTGGTACAGCTTCCCTTATCGACTATGTAACGCCCAGAGTTTTTTTTTTTTTTTCCGTTTCAGTTAATTTCAGAAGTACGTGATTGTAATCGGCAGAGTAATGGTCGGAATTGTGGGCGGAAAATTCCTACTATGAGGTGAAAGATTATTTTGAGACTAATAGAGGTGAGAAAAATTTAAGAATCCAGTCGGAGTTGGACGGTATAACAGATTTAGTAAACGGTTAAGGGTTGAAGGCGAAATTGTAATTGTAATTAATTATAAAAAAAAGAAAGAAGAACACTCGGTGTTATTTTTCCCCAGCAATTTCTCTTCCCTGTTTCTTTTTCTTCTTCCACCCGAGAAGCTCGACGTTTTCTTCCAGCGACAATTTCCTTCCGTTCTCATCTGTTTCTTCAAATCTACGGTAAGTTTTGGTTAGTTTGCAGTAGATAACTAGTCCTTTAGTCGTTTTGAGCGGTAAAAGTGGAATTAGGGAGAGAGTTGGGTGAGCCCTAGGAGGGAGATACAAAATTTGAGGGTTATAGTCGAATTATATTCGCGTGTTGGTGTTTAAGGTAGGAATATGAGTAGATTATAAGTTTTATGTAGAGGATTGAGTGTGTAGATAACCGAACGACTCAGGTTACGGAATGGGTTCCGTTCGGCCAAGCTGTATGTGTGGGATTAGGAAGTTGATGAGACCATTAGAAACTAGATGTCACGAGAAGCCCGTAGCTTTTCGAATCGTCCAAATCAGACGAGTATTGGCGGAGTTATGAATTTTTGAAGGGTTAGTCAGAGCGTTAGTTAGAATTTCGGTGGACTGAGTGATGATTGAGTGGTTGATTTATTTAAAGTTTTATGGATTTAATTAAAAGTAGAGCTAATAGATGTGCGATTTTATAGGTTTTCCAGTTAGCGTGCGAGATTTGGATTACGAGTGCTAAGGACGCCAGGTAAGTAGTGTAGTAGGAGTTTTGCCTTCAGGCCTACATCACAGTTCAATATATTGCATGACACGTTTACTTTATGTTATGCTTTGTAATATGCATCATGGTTTTAAATTACGAAACAAAACGAAAATAAATTTCCATGTTTTTATGAAATAAAACAGTAGGATGTGATGAGACGAATGAAATGAGAAGATACGTAAGAAGATAACAAAGGTGAGGTTGAGTGATCTTGTCCAGTGAGGTGGGCCGCGAGGTGTGTCGTTTTACTAGATCGAGTTTGGCCTTGTCCAGTGAGGTGGACCGTGTGGTGTGTCATCTCGATTTAGCGCGTAAAGAAGAACCCAGTAGTAAGAAGATAAAGAAGATGTAAGAAAGAGACGAAAATGAAAGTAGAGACGAAACTGTAGAAACTGCATATGTTAGAATATGAATGTTTTTCAGTGTTTAAGTTTATATGCATTGTTTACTAGTTGAGTTCTGTGATGTATGTGACGACGCATCGGCTAGTGAGTATCCCGAGCATGCCTAAGACTAGGAGGCAGTTGAAGGAGAACGCTCGTGGGATGACTGGGCCAGCCGTTGAGGCGTTTTGACTATGGCGGGGGTAAGTACGGATAGTGAGGTATTTTGAGTCGTACTCAGTCATTTTGATGTAAAAGTGATATTTGAATTTGGATTGAGTAATATGGCGTGCGTAACAGGGTTGTAAATTGAGTCGAGAAGTGGATTTATGGTTTTTAAATATTTAGTAAAAATTCGTGTTGTTTTGTTGGATTTTGTTAAAGTTTCTTGGTGCAAAGTGTCAACCGAAGTGCATGGGTGTCGACCAGTCAGTGTAAGATAGAGGGTGAGTGTCGACCGCGAGACTCAACCTGTGTAGGGCAGAGCCAAGGTAGGTGTCGACCCTTGGTTACAAGTGTCGACCGGTCCGTGTAAAATGGGCAGTGGTGTCGACGTCGAGGATCGACCTGCGCGGACAGAGAGGATCAAGGTGTCGACCTGCGACAGCGGGTGTCGACCCCTCTCTAAAATGGGCGTAGAAGTGTCGACCGGTTTCCCCGGTGTCGACCGATGAAAGGACCCGAGAGATATGTAGTGTCGACCGATGGAAACCCGAGACGACTTAAGTGTCGACTGGCTCTTGTAGGTGTCGACCGGTCTCTTTATTTTTATGTTTTAAAAAGCGAAGTTTCTTTAAACCGATTTTAAACGAGTTTCCGCTGCGACATTTTTGCATATTCTTTTGGAAGTCATTTTGAGTTGAAAAATAAAGTTTTTCAATTTCTAGAAAATATTTAGTAGAGGATATGAGGGATGGTGACGAGTAGTAGTTGGTAGCGAACCGGGAATCATGGAGGATTTTCGGGGCGTTACAATGTTGGTCTCAGAGCCATTTGGTCAAAATGTTCAAACATTACTCAACAGCGCCTATCGCCGCACGACGTGCTCCAACAACTGTAAGTGTTTAAGTTTAGTGTTGTTTAGTAAATACTTATGAGCATGGTTGACCATTGTCCAGGAAAGAGAGTCAGAATGTCTAGACGACCAGGACGTCCTAGAGTGCCAAGAAAGGCAACCGAACCGAGAAGTGAGGACGATTCTGCGACGATACGATAGTTAACAGAATTAGTAAATCGGCAGTCTCAGTAGTTAGGAATGTTGTTGAACCGAGAAGTACAGGGAGGTGCAGGCCCTAGTTCTAACTAGGACCAGTCAGGTGACCGATTTCGAAGATTGTGGCCACCGACTTTTGAAGAACAAGTATCAGATCTGATGGCTGCCGAGGAGTGGATCTGAGTAATAGAGAGCATGTTTTAATATGCGAAGGTGGAAGAGGAGGATAAGGTTATACTGGCCACCTTTCATTTAGCGAAAGATGCCCGGTTTTGGTGGGAATCTACAGAGGCCATTATCGATATTCAGCACATGATTTGGGAGAAGTTCAAGAAGGCTTTCTACGACAAGTATTTTAATAATACAGTGTAGACAACTAAGAGGATGGAGTTCTTACATTTGAAGCAAACTACATCAGTGACAGTGTACAACCGGCGATTCAAGTCCTTATCCCTGTTTGCCAGCAATTTGGTAAGCTGGAATGAGGATAAGGTGTTTCAGTTTGTACAAGGATTGAGGCCGAAAATATACAAATGAGTGAAAATAGCGGGCATACGGGATATGCCTTACTCTGAGGTGGTGGCCAAGGCTTTGGAGGTAGAGGAAGCCGAGATGAAGTGTATCAGTTAGAGAGAGGCTTCTAGGAGATCCTTCAGAGAAGCGGCCCCGCAGCAGAGCAAGAGTGTCTCCTAGCCGTCACAATAGAGAGACACAAAGAGGTTTAGTGAGGGTGCTAGCAGCCAGGGAAATAGTAAGAGGCCGCAAAGACAGGTACAATACCCCCAGTGCCCCAAATGTATGAAGTATCATTCGAGAGAGTGCAGATGGAACTCCAGAAAGTGCTACAATTGCAATGAAGCCGGACATGTGGCCAGAGACTGCCCGAAGCCTCAGGTTGGACGATGTTTTAATTGTAACGAGGTGAGCCACATCAGCAGAGACTGTCCAGCTTTGAAGAAGAGTTTGACGCACACAACATCGAGAGTATTCGCCATGATCGAGTAGGGAGAGGATGACCAACTAGCCGTAGTGTCAGGTACTATATTGGTAAACTCTGTACCTGCTTATACATTGATTGATTCGAGTGCCGCACATTCGTTTATTGCGGCTACATTCGTGGTTAAGTTGGATATATGGCCTGTATCAACTGACGTGGTTATATGGTAATGTTGCCTTCTGGTGAGTGTATGCACTCAAATCAAGTAGTGCGTGATGGCGTGGTGTCGGTGGGAAACAAGAATTTATCGGCCGATCTCATTATTATGGGTATAACGGGATATGACATGATATGACATGATACTGGGAATGGATTGGCTGTTCAAGCACTACGCTACGATTGACTGTGGGGCGGGCACGGTGAACTTCCAACCACCAGATGGTGAGAAGCATACTTTCCAAGCCGCAAAGAATGTCCGGAAGATATCTGTGATGGCGCCTGTCAGTGCTCGTCAAGTTTTATCTGGTGAGTGTTTTGGTTTTCTTCCCAGTATTATAGATATGCAGATTCCCAAGGATTCGAGACCGCAGGATGTTTTAGTTGTTCAAGACTTCCCTGAAGTTTTCTTAGACGATTTACCTAGTTTGCCCCTGGACCGGGAAATAGAGTTTGCAATAAACGTGTATCTGGGAGCTGAACCAGTATCAAAAAATCCCTACAGATTGACGCCAGCAGAATTGAAGGAGTTGAAGAAGCAATTAGAAGAATTGGTAGAGAAAGAGTTTATACGCCCTAGCTTTTTGTCGTGGGGCGCGCTGATTCTTTTTGTCAAGAAGAAAGATGGGTCGTTACACATGTGCGTCGACTATAGAGAGCTGAATAAGCAAACGATTAAGAATAAATACCCTCTGCTAAGGATAAACGATTTATTTGACCAACTCCAAGGTGCGCGTGTGTTTTCGAAGATTGACCTGAGATCGGGTTATTATCAGTTGAAGGTCAAACCAGAAGATATTTCGAAGACGCCTTTTCAGACACGATACGACCATTAGGTGTTCCTAGTGATGTCTTTTGGACTGACAAATGCTCCAACAGCTTTTATGGATTTGATGAACAGAGTGTTCCACAATTATCTCGATAAATTCGTTATCGTGTTTATCGATGACATTTTGGTGTACTATCGGAGCGAGCAAGAGCATAAGGAGCACTTGAGATTGGTGTTGGAAACTCTTAAGCGACACTAACTTTATGCAAAGTTTTCAAAATGCGAATTCTGGCTAGATGGAATCCCTTTTCTTGGTCATGTCATCTCAAGCGAGGGAATAGCGGTTGATCCAGCAAAGATCCATGCAGTTAGGGAGTGGCCACAGCCGAACAATGTTACGGAGATACGGAGTTTTTTGGGGTTAGCGGGTTATTACAGGAGATTCATTGAGGGATTTTTGAAGATTGCAGCACCCTTGACCCGGTTAACGAGGAAAAGTGTGAAATATCTGTGGTCTGAGGATTGTAAGCATAGTTTCCAGATGTTGAAGCAGATATTAACTACTGCTCCAATCCTGACGCTTCCTATCGAGGATGAGAAGTTTAGTATTTACTGTGATGTTTCAAAGGTGGGACTGAGATGTGTAGTAATGCAGGAAGAGAAGGTGATAGCATATGCCTCTTGACAATTGAAAGCTTATGAGCAGAACTACCCAACGCATGACCTGGAGCTAGCTGCAGTAGTTTTTACGCTGAAAATTTGGAGGAATTATCTATATGGACAGCAGTGCGAGATATATTTCGATCACAAAAGCTTGAAGTATATTTTTACTCAGAAGGAGCTAAACATGCGACAACGGCGATGGTTAGAATTTGTGAAGGATTATGATATCGAGATTAAGTACTATCCCGACAAGGCAAACGTAGTAGCCGATGCTTTGAGCAGAGTGACGGCATCTTCGGTTATGATTTCAGGCATGTCTGTGGCTTTGGATGCAGAGTTTCGGAAGTTCGAATTAGAGGTGGTGTCGAACGTATCGGCCATGTTATCAGCTATGTCTCTACAGCCCACTATTTTGGAAAAAATTAAGTAGGCCCAGAAAGACAGCACTGAATGCAAAGATATTAAGTCAAGCATGGCTTCCAACGACAGGTCAGATTTTAGTTATTCGGACGACGGAATTCTTAAGTTCCGAAATAGGTGGTTCGTTTCGAATGATGAAGAGCTATGGAAGGAAATATTGGCTGAATCCCACTCCTCGAGATTTTCTGTGCATCCAGGGAGTACCAAGATGTACAGAGATCTGAAACATCATTACTAGTGGCCTGATATGAAGAGAATGGTGGCGAAGTACGTAGAGGCGTGTTTACTCTGCCAGCAGGTTAAGGCTGAGCATCAGAGACCGGCAGGAAAATTGCAGCCATTGCCGATACCTGAATGGAAATGGGAGCAAATAGCGATGAATTTTGTTGTAGGGTTGCCTCGGAGGACAAAGGGCTATGACGGAATATGGGTGATAGTGGACAGGTTAACCAAATCAGTCCATTTTCTGCCAGTGAAGATGACGTATTCTATGTATCACTTCGCCAAACTATATATTCAAGAGATCGTGCGATTGCACGGAGTTCCAACTTCAATTGTATCAGACAGGGACCCCAGATTTACATCGAAGTTCTGGAAGAGTTTGCACAAGGCCATGGATACGTAGCTTAGTTTTAGCACAGCGTTTCATCCTCAGACGGATGGACAATCTGAGAGGACTATTCAGACGCTAGAGGATATGCTTCGAGCTTGTGTACTGGAGTTCCAGGGGTCATGGAGCAGATATTTGCCGTTGGTAGAATTTTATTATAATAACAGTTTCCAGGCCACGATAGGTATGACTCCATATGAGGCCCTTTACGGGAGAAAGTGCAGGTCCCCGCTTTATTGGAATGAAGTTGGCGAAGCGAGATTAGTAGGTTCGGATATTTTGCAGCAGACAGTAGAGAAAGTTGCATTTTTTCGGCATCGTATCTTAACAGCTCAGAGCCGACAAAAGAGTTATGCAGATCAACGGAGAAGGGTGCTAGAATTTGAAGTGAATGATGAAGTTTTCTTGAAGATCTCTCCGTTCAAGGGAGTTGTGAGATTTGGAAAGAGGGGCAAGTTAAATCCAAGATACATTTGACCCTTTCCTATTACAAAGAGAGTAGGAAAGATAGCTTACCAGCTTCAACTACCAGCCTCTATAGATGAGATTCACAATTTATTCAATGTGTCCATACTGAGGAAGTGTATATGAGATCTTTTTCTTGAGGTGGAACAACGAGATGTGGAGATCCAGCTCACATTAGCGTATGAAGAGAGGCCAGTGGAGATACTGGATTATGCATGAAGACTCTACGCAACAAGGAGATTCTACTGGTAAAAGTTTTATGGTGCAACCACAATGTAGAAGAAGCAACCTGGGAGCGACAGTAGGACATGATGAGCCAATGCCCAGAGCTGTTCAGGTAACAAAATTTTGAGGACAAAATTTCTTTTAAGGATGGTGAAATGTAACACCCAGAGTTTTTTTTTTTTTTTCGTTTAAGTTAATTTCAGAAGTACATGATTGTAATCGGCGGAGTAATAGTTGGAATTGTGGGCGAAAATTTCTACTATGAGGTAAAAGATTATTTTGAGACTAATGGAGGTGAGAAAAATTAAGAATCCAGTCGGAGTTGGACGGTATAACAGATTTAGTAAACGGTTAGGGGTTGAGGGCAAAATAGTAATTGTAATTAATTATATTAAATAATAAAAAAAAAGAAGAAGAACACTCGGTGTTCTTCTTCCCCAGCAATTTCTCCCCCTTTCTTTTTTTCTTTTTCTTACACCCGAGGAGCTCGACGTTTTCTTCCAGCGGCGATTTCCTTCCGTTCTCATATGTTTCTTCAAATCTACGGTAAGTTTTTGTTAGTTTGCAGTAGATAACAAGTCCTTTAGTTGTTTTGAGCGGTAAAAGTGAAATTAGGGAGAGAGTTGGGTGAGCCCTAGGAAGAAGATACGAAATTTGGGGGTTATAGTCGAATTGTATTCGCGTGTTGGTGTTTAAACTAGGAATATGAGTAGATTATAAGTTTTATGTAGAGGATTGAGTGTGTAGATAACCGAACGACTCGGGTTACGGAACGGATACCGTTCGGCCAAGCTGTATGTGTGAGATTAGAAAATTTATGAGACCATTAGAAACTAGATGTCACGAGAAGCCCGTAGCTTTTCGAATCGTCTAAATCAGACGAGTATTAACGAAGTTATGAATTTTTGAAGGGTTAGTCAGAGCGTTAGTTAGAATTTCGGTGGACTGAGTGAGGATTGAGTGGTTGATTTCTTTAAAGTTTTACGGAGTTAATGGAAAGTAGAGCTAATAGATTTGCGGTTTTATAGGTTTTCCAGTTAGCGTGTGAGATTTGGATTACGAGTGATAAGGACGCCAGGTAAGTAGTGTAGTAGGAGTTTTACCTTCGGGCCTACATCACAGTTCAGTAGGTTGCATGACACGTTGACTTTATGTTATGCTTTGTAATATGCATCATGGTTTTAAATTATGAAACGAAACGAAAATGAATTTCCATATTTTTATAAAGTAAAACAGTAGGATGTGATGAGACGAATGAAATGAAAAGATACGTAAGAAGATAACAAAGGTGAGGTTGAGTGATCTTGTCTAACACTTTCATTATCTATTAAAATGCTCATTTTTATATCAAGGATTAAGTGTAATGGCCACAAACTAAATAATAAATCTTATAAAAAAATTTCTAATACTTATTAAACTTGTGTGGCATTTTAAGTGTCATTCCTCTCAATATCATAGTGTCCTTTCAACGTACTGTAGGATAATTATTTTTAAATGACAAACTTCATTGATATACATATTAAATATAATATGCAAGAAAATGTCATAAAATACTTTTAAAAACTTAACAAATTTTCAAATATTAACCTAACCTTCGCTTGTAAGAGGTTCTTGAACAGGTTATTCAACTCCTATGTAAAATAATTCATTGTTATCATATTCTCTTACCTTTTTAAATATATTTTTATATTTTTAGCATTGTCTAATATCAAATATGTTAAATTCTATGGAGTAGGCACATCAAGAAATATATTATCTTTAATGGTAAATTTAACAGTTTCAATAAAATACTCGTGAAAATTTAACACACTTTACAGATTTTAGTCCTATCACAATTGAATGTCGATGTTCTTTCAACCTATCACTAACAAGTTCAAAATATGTAGGAATCATTTATTATGCATCAAATCTCTATCTAAGACCAACCTTTTCAATTTTGTGAACTTTTAACAAAATAGGAAACAAAGACATCATTGGAACATTTTCAATGCTCCAATGAAACAAAAAATTTTCAATCAAGTTTCCACTTGTTATAATTAAAACTTTGACAACAATTCATAATCTTTTTGTGCACCTTTCAATCCCCATCAATAAAAGTGTTTAGTGGATGTCAGATCATTCAGAGCTTGAGCCAAAGTCCAAATAGAAGTAGTTAAGCATATTCCTTGCATGTTTTAGTAACGTGCTCCTAAAATAACTTCTTTCTTTAGTATATATATTTTTTCAATATATGTTACAAGCATTCTTCGAGATCACATGACAAATGTGGCTTGAAAATATTTAAAATTCTTTGAAACTTTCCCTTCAACTCATTTCAAATGAGTATGGTGCAGCAGAAGATTTTGTTTCGAAATCGAAACAAAAAATAAACGATCAACAGAGAAATAATTCTCAAAATATGAAAAATTTGTATTAATCGTCAAGTATTTTTAAAAATTACAAATGAGTGTTTAAATAGACATACAAATAGTAATTTGAAGAAACAAAAACTTAGATAAATAAGCTAATATTAGGAAATAGAAATTTTAATAATAATCTAATATTAACAACTAACTAAGTTTCAAACTTTAATTAAGAAAAAATAAATATAATATAAATTAATTAAGGAATCTTGTACTACGTTAATTCTCTCCTAAACTCATCCTCGAGTTTTATAATTGCAAAAAATTCATTTAGAAGAAGATACTTTGTTTGCGAATGCATAAAAATATGGATCAAAACAATCTTTTTATCAAATCACTTAAGAACAAAAGTATTATCTTGTCTTTATAAGTTGCATCAACATCATAAAATCATGGTTGTTCGAGTAAAATATGGGAAACATCAGTATCCACCGCATCACACATAGAAACTATTTTATTTATTGTTTCATCAGTGACCCATGGAGTTTATTTTATTTAAACTAATAGAAATGGTTTTTCTTGGAAAGATAATTGAAAACCATTTTTAATCTATTCATGTTTTAGAAAGGAAAGATAAAATTTTTTTTACATGTATTGTATTTAGTATACCTTATCTACCGAGTTAGTCACTCACCCTAATAGCTCTCTCTCTTTCTAAGAAAGAACAAGAATAATAATTTTTTAAAGTTGCTAATCTTTTCTTTATTTCTTGTTCGAGTGTTTAGTTGTTCTTACTGATGACAATTATTGTATTTTGATCTATATAAAATTAACTATTTGGATTTAAATGTTTAAACCATATTGAACTTGTATTTAATTGTCGCACTATTATATCTCAATTTGTAGATCTTTGGACTTTGATTTATATTCTAGTGTTCCACTGTGAACCAAGTCTTAAGTCGAGTGATCGGTACTTTTTGAGAATCGAGTCGTCCAACCTGAGATTTCGTTAGGCCTGCCTCCAGGTAGTGACAAGCAACTCGGGTAACTCTACTAAATCCTCATATTGCCATCACTTTTATTTATTTTTTAGACCATGAAAGCCCTCCTTTTGTAGTGAGGACAATTTTAAATTAAAAGTATGATTATGGTTTATTCTAATATAGTTGTTTATGTACACCACAATGTCTTAATTATCGCGTCGTCAATGATTTGTGGAATATGTCTCTTGAAATAATGGAAGTGATTTCTTTAAAAATATATTTTGTCATGATTTGAGATGAAAGGTAAAATAAGTTTTACATACGTTGCATTTAGTATAATGACCTCCTTCCTTTCTAGGCAATGATAAGAACGATTAACGACAGTAGAACGGAGGTAGTTTCCTATTTCGTGTTTTCATTATTTTTCATTTGAGGGATTTTGTTGTTTCATAGTGAAGAGTTACTTATATTTGCATATGTATAAGAATATTAATATTAGATGTAGAATGTTTGAACTTTGTTGCACTATTATTTAATTTAATGCACCATATTTCTCGCGATCATTGTGTGGCTATGACTTTGATTTGTGTTCAATTCTTCTATTGTCAACCAAGCCTAGTGTTGGGCGATCGGGTCCTCTATGAGGATCCAGTCATTCAACTTGGTGTTTATGGCTACACCCACCTCTGAGTTGTGACAAATGGTGTGTATGGAAAGTAATTAACTTTTACATGAAAGTTAATAAATGTTCTGCTTATAAGCATAGTCATTTATTTGAGAATAATTAAAAGGATTACCATCCTCATAACTTTAAACTATTTTGATACAACAAACTAAACATACTAAGTAGGAATTGACTTCAGAATTAAGACAACAGAGTATGAAGATAAAAATAAATGAGTAAAGTCAACAACACATTGCTAGAAAAAAATCAAAATTTGGACTTTTGATTTCAATTGATTAATAATAGATGTTGAATCGAGATTGAGGAGCATGAAATATGTCATATGGACTCGGTTGGATATAATTTAGTATGTTAAAAAATGAAATTTAATTAACGAATAGGATAGTGCCACGTATCACTTTAAAATTAGTGACTAATTATGGGACTAAGATATAATTTAATGATAATTAAAGTTAATTAATCCTAAATAATTATGTTAATCTTGGTGATTAACTTAATAATCAAAATTAATTATTAAGCTAAGAATATTTGAAACATTAAAAATCATAGTATTTTTTAAGATATACATAGGATATAGGGTATAATGGTAAATTATGAAAGATAAATTGAGTAAAGTGTAATTTGCCCCAGGAGTATTCTAGAAATGAAAAGAGAGATGAAGTAGTTGTACGGGAAAATATAATAATAAAATTATTATAAGCGTATAGTATCAAGTTTTATATTATAATGATGAATAGGGTTGTCAAATTTACAGAGAATATATAATCAATTTCAATTTTATCTAGACAAATAGAAACATGATTTTGAAAACTAAAATAAGTAAAAGAACATCACCAACGAAAACCTTTAATTTAAAGAAAATAAAGAGTTTTGATTTTACAAATATTTTTCATATTATTTATCAAATCAATATTTCTTAGTTAAATTATTTATAAAAATCCTTAAAATCAAAATTTAATATATTTATAAAAATTATTCTTTTAGTCGTTCAATAAAATTTATGATTTTCTAATTGATTTTGCAAAACCCTAACACTATCTCGAGTTATTAAACCTTTACTTTGTAATATTCAAATTGTATTCACAAATCTCTCTCGAGTATCAAATCCTAATATAAAATCATTCAACAAGTAGTCAGCAAATTGAAAGAATGAAAAATAAAATATCACAAATAAATACTGAATCCAACATACAAAATATGTAATGAGTCAAAAAAATAATCTAAATAAATGAGTCATCTCTCTAAAAATTTGAGGGTTAATTCAACATAATCAAAATAAAAACCAAAGAAAATGTGTTGAATATTGTGAAGTTAAAGACAATACAAAAGTAGATGAGAATATTTGTCTCCATGAGTGCTTTCCAAAATATGTTTCAATGTTGTCAATGGTCCCTTTTTCGTCTAAATATGTTGTCAGGAGAATACTTGTTTCTAGGTTGTGAATTGGATTCATTTGCGTTGTGGCTTGGGTTCAAGTTGTGTGGTGGGATCGCGACTCTAACTCCTTTGAGTTGTGACACAATGTTGTTGTGAGATGTTAATTTTTCTTCTAGTTGGATCACGACTTGGCTTCTAAAACTAATCATTTTTATCTAATTTCACATATCTGATTATTTATCTTTTATCATAATTTAAAATAGATTAAAACTATCAAACTTGAGAATAACTATCAAACTTTGTTTAGAATGATGACAATAACTCTAATTTCATATAATTATTATTAATCAATTATATTATGTGCTCTTGGTTGAAAGAAAAAGGAGGGAGAAGATAAAGAAATAAAAGGAAAATGGATAGAAGAGGAGGACCTTAGTTAGCGCATCCGTTTTCTTGTTTCCATCCAGCTGGCTGATTTCCTATCTCTTCGGATTCCGATCCGTTGGTAAGTCAGTCTACGATTCCTTGCTTGAGTCTGTATCCCCTATTGGCTTGATTGCATATTCTTATTCGACTTATCTTATCTAGCATGACTCGTTTCTAAAGTTTCATTCAAGTCCTCACTACTATGCCTAAACTCATTTATCCTGAACTCTGCTCGTATTACCGGAACCAGGAAAAAAAAAGAAGCAAGGCCGATTCATTCCATAAGACTTCTGGCCTGGAAGGGCAGATGCATTTCTAGTTTTGAGGAACTCCTGGAGGAAGGAAAGCTACATGCAAAAGATCTGTAGGAAGGCTCTCGAAAGCTTCAGTCAAATCGACCCTTCTCTAATCAAGTTGCGAGCTAAACCAAAAAAACCAATCCTCACCCAGACAAAAAACAAACGTGAGCGCCTAGAGCTGCGGATGAGCCGGAAAGCTTAGGGACGTCTCTCGCTCCTCTTCCCTTGACAACCCTATCTCAGAATGTTCGGATGATGATCTTTAACACCCTTAACGAATATATGCTTCAATACTAAAGAATGAGGATATATCGTTGGGAAACAGCAGAAGAAAAGGATTTCATGGGCAGAAAGGCGAAGGGAAGTTCAGAAAAGCCTAACGTTTTTCATTGGATTCCCTAGGTAAAGTACCTGATTCTGAAGTGAAAGTCAAGAATTGCCCTGACTGATTCGTAAAGTGGCAAGTCCTCTCTTTCAGAGAAGGAGGGGAGATCTGCCTCTTCATAAAAAAGAGGAGGTAGAATTTAGAATACGGGTACGAAGGATGATGAGAAATTGAAGAGAAGGAGTGTGAATAGACCTTCAAGCCTATAAGAAAAGTTGTTCCTCTATTCAACAAAGTTCTTTTGATACAAGAATGAAGTCTTGGAAGTGGTCTTAGAAGTTAGAATATGTTAGATTCAATTAGAATTATTGAATCCCTAAAACAAAATTAACAAAGACTTCTCAAATTTTCATGTTAGAAATTCTACAAGTAAATCAATAAAACGAGAAGAACGTACCCGGATCCATTGACTGAATGCAAAATAGCGTAAATGTAACACCCAGATTTTTCGTTTAACTTAATTTCGAATTTACGTAATTGCAATCGGCGGAGTATTGGTCGAAATTGTGGGCTGCGAATTTCTACTCTTAGGTAAAATATTATTTTGAACCTAATGGAGGAGAGAAAAATTTGAGAATCCATTTGGAATCGGATCGTATAACAGATTTATTAAACAGTTAAGGGTTAATGGTGAAATAATAATTAGGATTATTATTAAATTTAACATAACAAAACACTTTACGGTGTTTTTCTACTCCCCGCACCCAGAAACCTCCTCCTCTTCCTATTCTTCTTATTCTTCTTCTTCTACTGCACGAGAAGCTCGGCGTTTCCTTTTCAGCAGTCAATGGTCAACCGTT
This sequence comes from Begonia peltatifolia, assembly GCA_022433055.1. Taxonomy (NCBI): domain Eukaryota; kingdom Viridiplantae; phylum Streptophyta; class Magnoliopsida; order Cucurbitales; family Begoniaceae; genus Begonia; species Begonia peltatifolia. The sequence goes on along the minus strand of CM039528.1, from coordinate 2,015,927 downwards.
TCCCCTTCATTCTTCGAATTTTTGGTAAGTTTTAGTTAGTTCTTGGTAGATAGTTAGTGTTTTAGTTATTTTGAGCGGTAAAAGTGGAGTTAGAGAGAGTTTTGGGTCAGCCCTAGGAGGGAGATACGAAATTTGGAGGTTATAGCCGATTTGTATTCGCGTGTTGGTGTTTAAACTAGGAATAAGATTAGATTATGAGTTTTTATGGAGAAGATTGAGTGTGTAGATAACCGAATGACTCGGGTTACGAAACCGATTCCGTTCAGCCAAGCGGTGGGTGTGGGATTAGAAAATTGGTGAAACCGTTAGAAAGTAGACGTCCTTAGAAGTCCGTGACATTTTGAATCGTTCAAATCAGACGAGTATTGGAGAAGTTATGCGATTCTGAATTTGGTAGGAAATTGTATAAGATTTTGGGTTAGTTAGATTAGTCGTGAGAGTGTTGCTTCCTTTAGAGTTTTATGAATTGTAAGGAAAAGTAGAATTGATAAATGTGTGGTTTTATAGGTTCTCCAGTTAGCGAGCAGTGCATGAGTGCTAAGGAAGCCAGGTAAGTAATGTAGTAGGAGTTTTGCCCTCGGACTTACATCACAGTACAATAGGATGCATTGCACGTTTATTTTATGTTATACTTTATTGATTGTGCATCATAGTTTTAATTTACGAGATGAAACGAAAATGAATTTCCATGTTTTTATGAAGTGAAACAGTAGGATGAGACGAAACTAATGAAACGAAAAGACGTAAGAAGATAATAAAGGTGGGGTTGAGTGGTCATGTCCCGAGAGGTGGACCGCGAGGTGTATCACTCTTCCTCCACTTTACGTTGTGACCTTGTCTCGAGAGATGGACCGCACGGTATGTCACTTTACTAGATTAAGGTTGGCCTTGTCCTGAGAGGTGGAGCGCGAGGTGTGTCACCTTGATCTAGCACGTAAAGAAGAACTTTGTAGTAAGAAGATAAAGAAGATGGAAGAAAGAGACGAAAACGAAAGTAGAGACGAAACTGTAGAAACTGCATGTGTTAGGAGTTGTTTGATTTTAGTATGGTGTTTTATGCATTACTTACTTAGCATTAGGCTAATAGTTGAGTTCTGTGATGTAGGTGACGACGTGAAAGTCGGTGAGTACTCAGAGCGAGCTCAGGATTAGGAGGCAGTTGCAGGAGCACGCACGTGGACGATCTGGCCTGATGTTAGGGCGTTTTGACTATGTTGGGTATAGGTATGGGTTTAGTGTAAGGGAAATGATTTTACGATGTTTTGAGTTAAATGAGTGTATAGATGGATTGCAAATGTGAGTAGTCGTTTTCTTTATGTAAATAATGATTTTGAGTTGATGGAAAATGATGCGTCAGGTTATTTTTAGTGTTGAGTTGAAATAGATTGGTTTTTGTGAAATTTTAAAGGTTTTTAAACTGAGTTCTAGGAAGGAAGTGTCGACCGAAGTCAATAGGTGTCGACCAGTCAGTGTAAATTGGAGGGTTAGTGTCGACCGCGGGGTTCGACCTGTGCAGGTAGGGAGAAGTGCGGTGTCGACCGGTGACTGTGGGTGTCAACCGGTTAGTGTAAAATGTGTGAGAGTGTCGACCGCTGGAGTCGACCTGTGCGGGTAGAGAGGATCAAAGTGTTGACCTGTGAAAGCCGGTGTCGACCACTCTCTAAGTTGAATATAGAAGTGTCGACCGGTGATCCCTAGTGTCGATTGACGAGAAGACCCGAGGGAAATTCAGTGTCGACCGACGTTCGCCAGTGTCGATCGATGGAAAACCTGAGACGACCCAGGTGTCGACCGGCGTTTGTAGGTGTCGACCGGTCTCCGTATTTCTATGTTTTAAAAAGGTAAAGTCCATTTAAACCATTTTTAAATGAGTTTTCTGCTGTAATGCTAATTAAAATGTCATCAAAAATGTCATCTTCAGTCGAGGAATTAAGGTTTTAAAATTTTATACGAAATTGTCGTGGAAACAAGTAAGTGTACGGTTGGCGATTCGGGTCTGGGAACGACTCGGGGACGTTAAAGATGTGGTATCGGAGCAGTGAACGTACTGAAAACGGGGAGGTTTTCGGGGCGTTACAGTATGGTATCAGAGCCTTTACCCAACTGGAAGTGTGGCTGACAAGAGTGTCGGGCCCCTATAGAGGGGGGTGGATTGTGAAGGCATGAGATTTGTCACAATTCCCACACCGCTTGGAAGGAAGTAGAGGGGACAGTCAATCAGTAGTAGTAGGGGATGTTACGGGTGTTAGAGTCAGTGAGTCAAACCATTCAGAAGAATGGCCAACAGCGTCGATTGTCGCACGACGTATTTCGACAATTGTAAGTATTTCTTAGAACCCTCGTCTTTTACTTAGACGTATTAGATGTTATTGTGTATAGGATTTACTCTATGGGTAGAAGACCACGTTGAACGATAGGTGACATGGATGACGCCGTCAGATAGCTTACTGAGTTGGCCAACCGCCAGTTTCAGCAACTGGAATCTTTTATGAGTCGAGAGGATCAGGGCCAGCTTAGCGCCAATGTTTCTGTAGATTGTAGGGAGAGATCGCCCCAGCAGAAGGGATTGAAGAGGCCAAGTGACAGCTCCAGCATCCAGGGGAGTAACAAGCGGGTAAAGGAGGCTGAGAGGTATCCTCGGTGTCAGGAGTGTTTGAGATATCATCCGGGCAAGTACAGGTTGATTTTAGGGAGACGTTATAACTGCAATGAAGCCGGGCATTTTTCAAGAGATTGCTCGAAACCCAGAGTTACTCGATGTTTCAATTGCAACGGGGTGGGTCACATTAGCAAAGATTGCCCAGCTTTGAAGAGGAGTTCGACGCGCACAACACCGAGAGTATTCACCATGATCGAGTTGGGCGGGAATGACCAACCAACTGCGGTGCCAGGTGCATATACCTTGAGTGACTCCAGTGCAACGCACTCGTTCGTTGTATTCGTGGTTAAGTTAGATGCATAGCCCTTTTCATATGTACACAGGAATTCATGTACCTGATGGTAGTTGCCCACAGGACTATGCTGCTGGAAAGGTTGCGTAGAATGTCGATGGGGTAGTTAGAGGTTTAAGTAAATCAAAGAGTCATATGCGAGGATAAATTCGATCAATGAGAAATTGAAGAAATAGAGGATACAGAAGTATGTAGTATAACTTAATTTAGGAATTTAGAGACTATATTTTAGCTCCACGACTCGAGGACATAGGAGGGATATAAGGTATAGTTCAAAACCTTAAGGAATCAATGGGAACTTTAGGATAACGTTGTATGGATCGGATAGGACCACTACTCCAAGAGATGCCCATCAATGTGAGAACTTGTAACCATCGTAGTGTGACGAAGCCAGTAAGTAGTGAGAATATCGAAAATCTTATGATTAAAATTATAATGAGGTGCTTAGTAACAAGGGGGTGTGATGCGCGTCCTAGGTAACCAGTTTTAGAATATGGCTGATCAGCTTGAGGGGGAAAGTTCAGGATAAGGAAACAATTTCTTAGATATTTGGTGTTATTCAATGGAGGAAATACTTAAAGATACCAAGGTTAGGACTTCAGAATTTGAGTACAATTCTGTTCGGAAGAACATAGTAGCAGAGTTAAATTTGATGATAGAAAAGGGATTGACTGTGGAGAGGTGTAGTTTAGAATGATTCAATTGAAGATATGAGAGTTTAATAGTACCTTATCAATAAAGATGAATGATGATAGTAGAAGTGTTGAGTGCTTGGTGTTGCTCGATCAAGAAGTATAAGAGCTGATTAAAATTATATAAACATAGTTGAGGTATTTGGATGTGAGGTAGAATGATCAGGAGTGGAGGAGCATAGCAAATCACAAGGAAGTTAAGGGACTGGAATTGAAATTCTATATGCTAGTATGTATGTTGGGGAAATTAAATATATATGACTATATCGAAAAACTTAAGAATAAGCTGAGAGTGCAAGTGCATAATTTCTATTAACATTGGTTGGAGATAGACGGATTAAGTGATAAATGTTAGAGGCTTTAACTAAGAAAAATTTTGAAGAGCTACGTCGATGAGATGGTAGATTATCACAAGGATTTTGTGGGAGTTCAGTCTATCTGGTAAAAAATCAAGGACTTAGAAATTTAATTAAGGTACTTAGTCGAAACAAACGTGACCCGAGGAGATTTAGAGTAGTATCTTATTAGCGGTGCTAGGTATGAGCTTGAGAATTGAGAATTTGGATGAGATATTTTTTGAGAGGATATAGAGAAGGAATTTAGTTAGGCGGTTTTGGAGATTTGAATTGTGGTTAAGTGGATAGAATTACTATTGAGTGAGGCTTGAGGACTTAAGAATTTGAAGAGATTTGGAGCAACAATGTAGCTTAGTCTACAACAAGTTGCAAATAATAAGATTGATGAACGAATTATTATATGGGAGTGAGAAGAATATTCAGGAGCGATTTAAGGTTACGACGAGTAGCTTTAAGGATGATCGGAGTAGAGAATTTAAGGTTTGAGTAAATTCTAGCAAAGAGAACTTAGATATGAAGTTAGAATAGAGGACTTAGAGAAGTTGGATTATAACTGGGTAAATTAATGAACCATGGGGTGTCAAAGTACATGATTGACTTATGAGAGTGGATAATGCTCAATACATAGTAAGGATGAAATTATTCAGATTGAAGGTAGCAAATGCGGTCATAGGACCAGAGTTGGAGTTCAATATAGGCGAGGAAGTATTTTTAGAGATCTCCCTGTTCGAGGGAGTTGACAGATTTAGGATTTTGGAGGAGGCGTTTTGAACGATTTTGGTGATGTATGTATATGTACTATGAATATGAGCATCGTATTGCTCTATACTGAGGGTTTTCGTCATCATTAGTTGATAGATTTATTTTTATACAAGTTATGATCTAAAGAATCATGAGATTGAAATCTTAATGGGAGGAAACATGAGATTAAGATCTTAGTGGGTGAGCTACTACAGTTTTAAGATATACATGGAAAACTCGGAAGTAATTGGATGGAACAAACTTGAGGATAAGTAAAACGATCACAAGTTGAACAATGAAGTTGATCATAAGTACGTTTAAGAACTAAAAGCTTAAGGTAGATTTGACGCTATTCGAAGAGAGCCTATTATGAGACCCTGGATTTAGCAGCGTCAATATCAGGAAGTGATCGTTACGCAAATTTTGAGGACAAAATTCCTTTTAAGGAGGGTGAAATGTAATACCCAGATTTTCCGTTTAAGTTAATTTCGGACTTACATAATTGTAATCGGCGGAGTATTGGTCGGAATTGTGGGCGGGGAATTTTTACTCTTAGGTAAAAGATTATTTTGAACATAAAGGAGGAGAGAAAAATTTGAGAATCCATTCGAAATCGGATCGTATAATAGATTTATTAAACGGTTAAGGATTAATGGTGAAATATTATTATTATTATTATTATTAAATTTAACATAACAAAACACCTTACGGTGTTTTTCCACTCTCCGCACCCAGAAACCTCCTCCTCTTCCTCTTCTTCTTCTTCTTCTTCTTCTTTTCCCGCACAGGAAGCTTGGCGTTTCTCTTTCAACAGCCAACGGTCAACCGTTTCCCCCTTCATTCTTCAAATTTTTGGTAAGTTTTAGTTAGTTCTTGGTAGATAGTTAGTGTTTTAGTTATTTTGAACGGTAAAAGTGGAGTTGGAGAGAGTTTTGGGTGAGCCCTAGGAAGGAGATACGAAATTTGGAGGTTATAGCCGATTTGTATTCGCGTGTTGGTGTTTAAGCTAGGAATAAGAGTAGATTATGAGTTTTTATGGAGAAGATTGAGTATGTAGATAACCGAACGACTCGGGTTATGAAATGGGTTCCGTTTGGCAAAGCGGTTGATGTGGGATTAAGAAATTGGTGAAACCGTTAGAAAGTAGACGTCCTGAGGAGTCCGTGGCATTTTGAATCGTTCAAATCGGACAAGTATTGGAGAAGTTATGCGATTCTGAATTTGATAGAAAATTGTATAGGATTTTGGGTTAGTTAGATTATTCGTGAGAGTGTTGCTTCTTTTAGAGTTTTATGAATTGCAAGAAAAAGTAGAATTGATAAATGTGTAGTTTTATAGGTTCTCCAGTTAGCGAGCAGTGCACGAGTGCTAAGGAAGCCAGGTAAGTAATGTAGTAGGAGTTTTGCCATCGGGCTTACATCAAAGTACAATAGGATGCATTGTACGTTTATTTTATGTTATGCTTTATTGATTGTGCATCATGGTTTTAATTTACGAGACAAAACGAAAATGAATTTCCATGTTTTTACGAAGTTAAACAGTAGGATGAGATGAAACGAATGAAACGAGAAGATACGTAAGAAGATAATAAAGGTGGGGTTGAGTGGTCTTGTCCCGAGAGGTGGACCGCGAGGTGTATCATTCTTCCTCCGCTTTACGTGGTGACCTTGTCCCAAGAGGTGAACCGGGAGGTGTATCACTTTACTAGATTGAGGTTGGTCTTGTCCTGAGAGGTGGACCGCGAGGTGTGTCACCTTGATCTAGCACATAAAGAAGAACTTTGTAGTAAGAAGATAAAGAAGATGGAAGAAAGAGACGAAAACGAAAGTAGAGACGAAACTGTAGAAACTGCATGTGTTAGGAGTTGTTTGATTTTAGTATGGTGTTTTATGCATTACTTACTTAGCATTAGGCTAATAGTTGAGTTCTGTGATGTAGGTGACGACGTGAAAGTCGATGAGTACTCAGAGCGAGCTCAGGACTAGGAGACAGTTGCAGGAGCGCGCACGTGGACGATCTGGCCTGCTGTTAGGGCGTTTTGACTATGTTGGGTATAGGTATGGGTTTGGTGTAAGGGAAATGATTTTACGATGTTTTGAGTTAAATGAGTGTATAGATAAATTGCAAATGTGAGTAGTCGTTTTCTTTATGTAAATAATGATTTTGAGTTGATGTAAAAGGATGCGTCAGGTTATTTTTAGTGTTGAGTTGAAATAGATTGGTTTTTGTGAAGTTTTTAAGGTTTTTAAACTGAGTTCTAGGAAGGAAGTGTCGACCGAAATCCATAAGTGTCAACCGGTCAGTGTAAATTGGAGGGTAGTGTCGATCGCAGGGTTCGACCTGTGCGGGCAGGGAGAAGTGAGGTATCGACCGGTGACTGTGGGTGTCGACCGGTTAGTGTAAAATGAGTGAGAGTGTCGACCGCGGGGGTCGACCTGCGCGGACAGAGAAGATCAAAGTGTTGACCTGTGAAAGCCGGTGTCGACTATTCTCTAAGCTGAACGTAGAAGTCTCGACCGATGATCCCTTGTGTCGACCGATGAGAAGACCCGTGGGGAATGCAGTGTCGACTGGCGTTCGCCAGTGTCGACCTATGGAAAACCCGAGACGACCCAGGTGTCAACTGGCGTTTGCAGGTGTCGACCAGTCTCCGTATTTCTATGTTTTAAAAAGGTGAAGTCCATTTAAAGCATTTTAAAATGAGTTTTCCGCTGCAATGCTGATTAAAATGTTTTAAAAAATGTTGTCTTCAGTCGAGGAATTAAGGTCTTAAAATTTTATACGAAATTGTCGAGGAAACAAGTAAGTGTATGGTTAGCGATTCGGGTCTGGGAACGACTCAGGGGCGTTAAAGATGTGGTATCGGAGCAGTGAACGTACCGAAAACGGGGAGGTTTTCGGGGCGTTACAGTAAGTCGGGTACGTGGATTTTCCGAATTCGACAATCGTCCTCTCTAATACTCTCTAGAATGATGGCGGTTTCAAAGAGGCAAAGGGTTTGAATTGTGAATTAGGGACCATAACCCTGTATTTAACCTCATTAAGTAATTTACCATTTTGGCTATCATAAATTGGTAAATTATTCCTAACGTCTCTACACATTATAATAAACTATATTATATTCAATATACTCTAAAGTCTTTTGAAATCATATTAAATCACTTTAATATGAACGTAAACTTGATGATAACATAATGTATAATTTATAGTTTGACAATTTATATCCAAATAGAATTATAAATCTTTGTAATTCCAACGATCTCCCACTTGGATCAAATTATAAACTAATCTATTACACATTATAATCTTATCCTTACCATTTCAAATTTTGTTATCTTCTAAAAAGAGTATAGTCAAACAATTTCGTTCATCAATTATATCAAATGTAGGATCAAAGCGGTGTTTGTCACAATTATTGTAACTAAACCTATTAAAGATCACATATACCAATATAACCAAATGACACAGATCAAACATGGATATGTAGCATGAAAATTACATGTAATGTGATTTAACATGCCTATTTCCAACTAGTCCAACCAAAACTTTAGTGAGATTACTAAAACTTAAATGTTAGAGTGAATTAAATTAATACCTCATAAAATGAATACTGCAGTAAATAAAATATTCATTACAAATGTCTATATAATAGAATCATATAAAATATACAGACTCCCTCTAAACCTCAATATCTCCAAGAAATACCATCCCCATACGAGCAACATGCTCATGAAAGATTTTGAGTCGTAATCCCTTAGTGAGCGGATCCGCAACCATGAAGTCTATTTTAATGTGATCTATAGATATTTGACCACTCTGTACAATTTCATTCACAACAAGAAACTTAATGTCTACAAACTTAGATTTTGAGGAGCTCCTGTTGTTATTGGAGAACATCACAGCTGACTGATTGTCATATAAAATTCAAAGTGGTCTTTCAATACTATTCGAGGTTCATAATCCTGTGACAAAGTTACTCATCCATAATGCTTGGTTAGATGCCTCATAATATGCTATAAACTCAGTTGTCATAGTAGAAGAGGCCATAATACTTTGCTTGACACTCTTCTAAGAGATAACTCCTTTAACTAAAAGAAAAGTATAGATCGACGTTGACTTCAAGTCATCTTGGCATCCAGCAAAATCAGAGTCAGTGTACCCAATGGTCTCGAGCTTATCTAATTTATTGTATGTGAACATATACTCTTTGGTTCTCTATAAGTTCTGAGTACCCTTTTTTACAACTTTCCAATAATCCAATCCAGGATTGCTCAATTATCTACCTAACATTCCAACTATGTACGTAATATCCAAACGCATGCATACTTGAGCATACATTAAGCTTCCTACAATCGAAACATAAGAAATTATATGCATTTCTTTGACTTCAAAATCACTTGAGGGGCATTGATTTTTATTTATTTCGTCTCCTTAGGCAACATAGGTATCTCCTAATTTGCATGCTAAATTTTTTCAAAACCTTCTTGATATAGCTCTTTTGTGATAATTCAAATATACATTGACAACGATCTTGATATATGTGGATTCCTAATACAAAAGAGGTGTCACCAAGATCTTTCATTTCAAATTTCTTTGAAAGAAATTTCTCCATGTCGTGCAACAACCCTCTATCGTTGCGTGCCAATAATATGTCATCAACATATAAAACTAGAAATATAGTTTTATTTCTACTAAATTTGTGGTATACACAATCATCAACTTTATTTGTCTCAAAACCATAGTAGGTGACTGCTTGATGAAATTTGTAATACCATTGACGGAAAGCTTGTTTTAGCTCGTAGATGGATTTCTTTAATTTGCAAACTAAGTCCTTTGATTTTTCCAAATCGAAGAATTCGGGTTACACCATATAGATCGTTTCATCAAAGTCACTATTGAAATTGTCGTCGTTACATTTATTTGGTGTAGCTCTAAATTAAAATTAGCTACTACTACCATTATAGTACTAAATGAATCTTTCTTAGATACCGGAGAGAAAGTTTCCTTATATTCGATACCTTCTCTTTGAGTAAAATGCTTAACAACAAGACATGCTTTGAATTCAATATTATCTTTTGAATTTTTTTTGGATTTGAAAATCCATTTACAGCCGATGAGTTTCAAACTTGCAGATAACGTGACGAGATCTCAAACGCCATTATCTTTCATGGACTTTAACTTCTCATTCATGACATCAGTCCACTCTTGAGAGTTAGAAATCTTAATGACTTGGTTGAAAGTGACAGGTCATCTTCCACCTCGCCGAGTTCGTCATGTTCTTGTAGGAATACGATGTAATCATCTAAGATTGTACTCCTCTCTCTTGTGGACCTCCGTAATAGCATAGTTTCTCAAGTCAGCATTCGAGGTAAAATTTATCGTCTTCTCCATAGTGAATTTTTCTCGTTCAATAATTTCTAGAATATTTATTTTTTTAAAAATATTCTTATTCTATTTTTTATCATGATATTTTTATCGATAAAACCCTCATATTGTTTCTTGTTTTGAATTTCCATGTAAATTTTTTTTTTTTTATGTATTATTTTTCATACGTTTGTAAGTCATCTTAATAATGAAGCAATTACTCTTAGTAATTTTCAGTGTGAATTTACTATTGTTTTTCATATTGTTATCATTTTTCCCTGCTAGTGATATTGAAAACCTTGTTATTACGACTAGTAGGCTTGAGATAAAAATTTAACGAAATAATTTTTCCAATGGAAATTAAAAATCAGCGCAGGATTATTAAAAGATAGTCATGTTATGGACATAGGTGATAGACCAACAACTATCTAAAATGAAAAGCAAAGCAAAGTAGATGGTGATGTTATTGTCCATTACAACTTGTCTTACTTGTTGATGTATTGTCAAGTGTCTCAGAGATTACAATTATTAAGCAAATACGAAATATGCTAACAAAGTTGTACGAGGTGAAATCGTTGCAAACAATTTGAAAAAAAATAAATACTCTTTGAATATCAAAATAGACAACAATGTCTAGCCGTATCAATACTCTGAATGCCTTATTCTCTCAACCTACATCAATGAAGTACAAACTTAAAGAAAATGAAAGTGATAAACGTTTATTTCAAAGCTCTCATACAATCACCTCATCATAAATTTGGTTGATCATGCTCCAAAGACTATGTGATGTTCAATGACTGAATAGTAGGCAAGAAAATAAAGATGGACTTCTATGGAGGCATTTTCCATGACTATAGAGAGATCAAATGAGTAGGAACTCAAGAACCAGCATCCCAGACATGTCAAAATTTAGTTAAAAGAAATATCAAGTGTTATCATCGTGATTGGATGAGCACATAAAAACTAATTTTTAGAAGTTGAAGAATGAACAATGTCGTGAGAGCACTAAAGAAGAGACAAAAAGTATGATCATAACAATCTTATTTGGTGAAAATGTTAACATATGTCAAGATGATGTCAATCTCATGTGTCATATATCATGTTGGATATGTGCCTCTTGCGAGTCGTTTCATATTATTTATAATAAAGAATATTGTAATGTCCCGAAAATCTTCCGTGATTCCTGGTTCTCTACCAACTACTACTCGTCAATATCTCTCATACCCTCTACTAAATATTTCCTAGAAATTGGGAGGCTTTATTTTTTGACTCAAAACGACTTTTTTTTTTATACTCAAAACGTCTTCTAAAGGAAATACATATAAATACCGCAGCGGAAATTCGTTTAAAATTGGTTTAAAAAAACTCCGTTTTTAAAACATAAAAATCAAGAGACCGGTCGACACCTGCAAGAGCTAGTCGACACTTATATTGTCTCGCGTTTCCATCGGTTGACACTACATATCTCTCGGGTCCGTTCATCGGTCGACAACGGGGATACCAGTCGACACTTCTAACCCCATTTTAGAGAGGGGTCGACACCCGTTGTCGCAAGTCGACACCTTGATCCTCTCTGTCTGCGCAGGTCGACCCTCGCAGTCGACACCACTTCCCAATTTACACAGACTAGTCGACACTTGTAACAAGGGGTCGACACCTACCTCGGCTCTGCCCTGCACAGGTTGAGGCTCGCGGTCGACACTCACCCTCTATTTTACACTGACCGGTTGACACCTCTAGACTTCGGTCGACACTTTGCACCCAGAAACTTTAACAAAATTCAACAAAACAACACGAATTTTGACTAAACGTTTAAAACCCATAAATCCACTTCTTGACTCAATTTACAAACCTGTTACGCACGCCAAAATACTCTACCCAAATTCAAATATCACATTTACATCAAAATGACTAAGTACGACTCAAAATACCTCACTACCCGTACTTACACCCGCCATGGTCAAAACGCCTCAACAGCTGGCCCAGTCGTCCCACGAAGGTTCTCCTCCAACTGCCTCCTAGTCTTCGGCATGCTCGGGATACTCACTAGCTGCTACGTCGTCACCTACATCACAGAACTCAACTATTAGCCTAATGCTAAGTAAGCAATGCATATAAACTTAAACACTGAAAAACATTCATATCCTAACATATGCAGTTTCTACAGTTTCGTCTTTACTTTCGTTTTCGTCTCTTTCTTACATCTTCTTTATCTTCTTACTACTGGTTCTTCTTTACGTACTAGATTAAGGTGACACACCTCGCGGTCCACCTCTCGGGACAAGGTCACCACGTAAAGCGGAGGAAGAGTGATACACCTTGCGGTCCACCTCTCGGGACAAGACCACTCAACCCCACCTTTATTATCTTCTTACGTATCTTCTCGTTTCATTCGTTTCATCTCATCCTACTGTTTCACTTCGTAAAAAAACATGGAAGTTCATTTTCGTTTCGTCTCGTAAATTAAAACCATGATGCACAATCAATAAAGCATAACATAAAATAAACGTGCAATGCATCCTACTGTACTGTGATGTAGGCCCGAGGGCAAAACTCCTACTACATTACTTACCTGGCGTCCTTAGCACTCGTAATCCAAATCGCGTACACTAACTGGAAAACCTATAAAATTGCACATCCATTAGCTCTACATTCCATTAACTCTGCAAAACTTTAAGGGGCCAGTCACTAAATCCCCACTCAGCTTAAAACAAAATTCCAACTAACGTTCCGACTAACCTTCAAAATCTCATAACTGCATCAATACTCGTTCGATTTGGACGATTCAAAATACTACGGATTCTTCATGACGTCTAGTTTCTAACGGTCTCATCCTTTACCTAATTGGACCTCTACAACTTGGCCAAACGGAAACCATTCTACAATCCGAGCATTCGGCTATCTAAACGCTCGATCTTTCTCATAAAACTCCGTAATCTACTCCTATTCCTAGTTTAAACATCAGCATACGTACAAAAATCGACTAAAACCTCTAACTTTCGTATCTTATTCGGTCACCCAAACTCTTTCTAACTCCACTTTTACCGCTCAAAATCGCTAGAAGACTAACTATTTACTAAGAAATAAGAAGAACTTACCTTTAGCTTGAAGAACGGAGGAGGGGCGAGGGAGAAATCGTCACCGAGGGCTCCATGAGCAGGAGAAGAAAAAGAAGAAGAAGATGAGCAGGGGGGATTTCCGTTCCTCCCCTCTGTTATATTTATTTATTTATTATATTTAATATATTTAATTCTAATTACTATTTTGCCCTCAACTATTAACCGTTTTCTAAATCTGTTATATCGTCCAATTCTAATTGGATTCTTAAATTTTTCTCTCCTCCATTAGTCCCAAAATAATCTTTTACCTATGAGTAGAAATTTTTCGCCCACAATTCCGACCATTACTCCGCCGATTACAATTATGTACATCTTAAATTAACCTAAACGGAAAAATTTTGGGTGTTACAAATATTTTACATCTTATACTAATTGCAAATGAGAAGTAAAAATGTTTTCAAAATAGTTAGAAAATGTGACTTGTGTACTCACACTAACATAAGTTGTGAGTTGATGCTTAAGCATATCAGACATGGTCTTCATATTTAATTAAATTCAATATTATTTGAGGTTCTTAATTAGGCCAGTTACGATAATAAATTTGTAACACCCCGCGAAACCCCGCGTTCCCCGTGCGCTACAGTACACCTACACACTATACACACACACTAACACTTAACATAATTCACTCAATTTAATACCCTATTGTTTTCAATAATAAAAAAAAAAATCCAACGTACCCCTCGGACTACACATCCCAGTCCCGCGCACTGACGTCTCCACTTCGACACCCCACGCACACTCTCACGGTACCGCACATACCACTCAACGTTACTGTGTTTCGCGCACGCTCACAGCGCCGCGTGCCCCACGCACCCTGCCGCTGTACAGCACGTCCGCGCGCACACCCTCACCCGGTGTCGCACGACCCTTGGGTACCCACAGGGCCGCATGCCCCGCGCACCTGCGATCATGCCGCACATCCACGCTCATCTAAACTTCTCTAGCATTCATTGTACACACCTTGACCTATTTCGTATCCTCTCGAGTCCCAACCCCTCTCCCGAAATTTCGGCAGAGTAACGCCTAAAAACTAGCTATCCCAAAATTTAACCCTGCACACAATTCACCAGAATCCAACAGTATATACCTATCCATCATCCAGAGAAATCATCCTAAGCAAATCAGAGTAAGAAGACACGAAAATCCGTTCAATACAAATAAAGAAAATTCACAATATAGAGCAACACCATACTCTAACATGTAAAATATATGCGTACGTCGCCAAAAATCACACGCACTCCATATACACCTATACACTGATGCATATACAACAACCAATCCCATCCTCTGTACATAATCACCGCAAAAGAAAGAAAACCCACAAACCGACCAGGCCACAACCTACCATCTCCACGGGTCGGGTCGCCCTAACAAAAGTCCGCCATCCGGTGCCGCGGTCGTACGCCGCCAACCATCCTACGCCTCAGGACTAGGCTCTCGGGGCTCACCAGCAGTGTCGTCAGCACCTACACCACAGAACACACAACATAAGCTTAACGCTCAGTAAGTAATGCGATATGAAAGTAAAAGCCGACAATGCAATCCTATCACATGCAGTCTCTACACTCACACTCATGTTGTCACTTCTGTGACGCGTAGTGCAGCCGCACCAGGGTAAGGAGGAACCTCACGCCACCCTACACCCTGACACGTCGCCACCATCTCGGACTCCCCAGCAACGAGGCTCACAAGCTACACCCACGCATCACCACACGGCAACCACATCAGGGTAAGGGTGTACCTCGCGCCATTCTACACCCTGACACGTCGCCCCCGTCCCAGCCTCCCCAGCACGGGGCCACAGTTGCCACACACACACGTTTCGCGACAGCCCAGCCGGCCCACCCCTCGAGTAGGATCCGCGACTGGTGTTGCACCGGCCCACACACTAGTAGGATCCGCAGTACCACTGCCCATATCCTCACCGTCACCACATTCACGCCGCAGGACGGCCCAGCCGGCCCACCCCTCGAGTAGGATCCGCGACTGGTGAAGCACCGGCCCGCACACTAGCGGGATCCGCGGTACCACCGCCACACGTCTCACCTCATACATCAAAACATGCTAAAAATAATTTTCGTTCCCGTTTTTTTTTTAAATATGATGCATGTCAAACAATACGCACGCACACCACAATCAATCACATAAACCCTAAAGTTCTACAGTGTAGGCCCACTTGGGCAAAACACATGCATGCACTACTTACCAGGCGTCCTACGCTCGCTCGATGCACAGCTTCGCCAAAAGAAAGCCTCAACCTAAAACACAACCAAACTCTCATCAGTACTTATCTCAAAATTCGTCAAATAGCTAAAAATAACCTTCCTTAACTACACTCATGAAATTCCAACTAAAACGGTCCATTGGTTTGGTTTGGCCGAAATCCAGCCCAAAGTTCGGATGCGCATAACGTTTGCGTCCGTCAACGGAATCGAACGATTCAAGTGGCCAAACGTCCCCTTAGGAACCTAGTTTAACATCCCAAGACGGATTTTAAAACGATAAGCCATAGACAGGCAAAAAATGTCAAAAACTGAATCTGTCATTTTTTTTATAAAATTCCAACCTTTGTTTTTCTTCAACCAAAACTCACTCGATTCAGTTTTTTCGAACCAAAAATAGACATGCCACTATCACACGTTGAAATTCCACGAAAAACGGTCACTAATTCGACTTGGACCAAAATCTGGCCTAAACGTCCGACGCGCATAACATTTGCGTCGGATGTCAGAATCGAACAATTCTTGCAGCCACACGTTCCTCTAACAACCTATTTTTAACCCACAAAATAGAATTTAAAATGATCAACTTAAGCCTAGCCAAAAAAGCCAAAAACAGAAGCTGTTTTTATACGAAAATGTGAAATTCAACCTTAACCCGAACATTTCCAAATTCCTTCGCCAATCCATCACATTCTAACCTATTAAACATGAACTAGCTAAAATTGAAAACCTCCAATTCAGAAACAAAGTTTTAAAAAAGATCACAGCCCCTCGGTTTATCCTTCCCCCTCTCTCAGCCACCAATGCTCCCCACCACTCTTAACTCCACCATTATCGACACTTCCCGCCACCGATTGGTCGAACAAGAGAGCAGCATCACGCCTTGTTCCCCTCGACCAACATAATAGCCAAAAGAAAAGACAGGGGGCTCCGAGCTCTCGGCCCTGTGCCCTGCTGCCCCCCGATCACGCGGCACATACACGCCGCTTACACCAACCAAATGATCGGTTTAGCCTTCAAAAAGATGGTGGGAAGGCGGCCATAGACTCTACCGAACAAAAATCAGAGTAAGGAAGGGAAACGTACCTTCAGTATTAAGCTCGGGAAACCGAACACAATCCCCTCCCACCGCAGTCCTCTTGGCGAACTAGTGTTCGATTCTTCTCCGTCGTCGGCGTCGACAGACCACCGGCTCTCTCTCTCTCTCTCTTGGCTACGCGCGCTCCCCTTCTCGGTTTCGCTCCTTCTCGGCCACGCACAACACGGTGGAATGGCTTCCACCCGAAGCCATTCCACCATGTAACATAATTTTTTTTTTTAACTTTTAATTAAATTACAAAAATTACCAAAATGCACTCACGTGTTTTTATTGTCCGTAAATTCATAAATTCTCGACCTCCCGACTTTAAATTCTGAAAACCATCACAAAAGTAGGCTTCGAGCCTTATAATTTAAATCTTTCCCGTTGAAATATTTCTCAAAACTCCGACCGGGATTAAATTAAAAATTTCAAAAATTAAAAATTAAAAATTGAAATTTCCGAGTTATTACAAAATTTGTTGGCGATAAATAGTAATTCAACAAAAGCTCTTTGATAATAGCAAGGAGAAATAAAGTGTGAAGTTTTAATGTGACTCAATTTACCATGAAAATGCGAATATTTCTCAATATAACACATCAATCAAGTTACGACAAATGGGTAATATGAGCAAGAAAGAGCTTAGTTAACAAGAATGATTGTCTAGTGCATCTCAATAGTGAAGATAATGATCCAAGGTTTTCTTCAAGGAAAATTCATCAAAGAAACTAAATGTGTTAAAAGTCATTTATTTGGATGTTTACGATCACATATCAACAAAATGTTTGAGTAGCACTCATTTCGTGGTCACATTCATTGATTACTATTCAAGGAAAATTTGGAAAATCCACTTACACATAAGATGACTATGTCTTCTATTAGTTTTATTGACTCACACAACAAAAAACTTGAAAAACGTTCAAATGCAGTCACGTGGACAATAGTAGTGAACATATAAGATCCTTTGATAAACATTATAAGGTGCCCAATTAAACATGACATTTCAAAAAAAGAAGATAAAGTGGATGTTATAACACAAACTTCTAATGACATTTTTGAAAGTGTTGTGCAAAAGTAACATCATGCAAGTGCATATATTTCAACCAAGTAATTGTGATAACTTAGTGTTGAATCACACAGAGATAAAATTTGTCCAATTTGTAATCAATGAAACTTTTATTCACTCAACAAAAGGAAACGTTACAACGCCGAGTCATAACTAGCAAGGGACACACACACCTCGTCACGACGCTCGGGTTATTAGGCGGTACTCGAGCGTGGTTCCAAAGAGCATCGATGGGCCTTGGCGGACTTGGCCGCTCGGAGGAACAGAGGGTTGAGTTGAGTGGGCGCACTCGGCTGCCATCATGGGGCGCCAGCTTCGGGAAAAAGTCTGGGCTCCCCGTGACAAGCTGGTACGCTGCGACTGGCACGTGGCAGCTTCGGTCGGGCAGATGGGCTTGACCAACGATATTTCACACAATCCAATATCAATCTTGATTTGTATTTATTTTTACGCAATAATGGAAATCTAAGTTTTTACTGATGTCTTTCATACATTCAATAAAATATTTATTAAACACATATTAGATTAACTAACTTATTCATGCAACAATTCACAATAAAAAAAAAAAATCACATAAGCGGGTACTCTCTCCTCAAAACCAACGAATAATTAGTTCATAGAAAGAAAAGAAGAAATCATCATATCAATCCTAAAAATCATCATGTTAAACACAAGAAATAAATAATTGTATAAATCATCTTCACTAAAGTGTTGCTTGATGATGCAGCCAATGTTGTGCTGCAATCCGGAGCTTCACGTATGCTTTTGAGTTGTTACTTCAGGATCTTGTCTTTGCTTCTTCTATTTTCCCTATGCTTGAATGATTTCCTTCTGTTTTGGTCTTGCAACCTCTCTGTTGGGCTCTTATTCTTTTAGCTTGTTCTCTATTTTTAAAATCTTCTTCTCACCAAAATATGTTTTTCCATTCAAAATTGAACTTTAATTCCATGACAACGTTTCTCTTTCTTTTCCTCCAATTTTTTAACAACTTCTCTCTCATCTTTTAGAAGCTTTCCTTCTAATAACTCTTGTCCTCTGGTTTTCTTTTGTGACCTTCGATTATCCATATATCTGCATGCAAATATTTTAAAATATATATGTATAAAATGAAATTTCACAGGAGAAAATAGTTAAAAACATATTTGTTTTACAAATAAACTCGATGCAGCGACATGTTATAATATTTTATTGCAAAACATGAGTTTTTATTCATTCAATCTCTGATTTTGAACTGTATATATCATATATACTCCTGTAATAATTTTTTGCAAAGATACAAGCAAGAAAACAATAAAAACTAAAGTAATATCATGAACTTGTCTTCACAAGTACCATTGAAAAATATAAACATATTTGAATGCTGAACTTTTGTTCTTATTTTAAAAGATGAGAGGCCCAAGTTAGATAGTACGACTAAAGTGATGTTGACCAAGATAAATTGAGAATTTTCCTAAATTAGTTGTAGAATTTGAACTAAGAAGGTGATGCAAACCTAAGATATTAGAGATGTTAGATCCAGTACTCAATGTGAAAATTAAAGGGAATTATACCTTTATTGATTCGAAAGAACAAGAAGAAGAAACTTGACCCATCGAAAGTTAGCGATGGAACCGAAGTTATCAGAAAAAAAGCTAAACCCGAACCAAACTCGTTGGTTGAAGCTAAGCTATCAAGTTCGATCTTTTCAAGAATACACTTAAAGAGATCAAGTTCTAATCCAAGAATTTAAGAAGAGAATTATAAGAATCTCACCTCAAAGCAAAAAACTTTATAAAAATTAATTCATTATCAAAAGTTCCTTAAATCTATTATAAGCCTCCTTTAAATAGACAAAGGTATAAATTCAATAAGATAGTAACATAATTTAGAAACTAATAAAATACCCTAATCAGATAATAGGAAAGTTGCTAAAAAACAATAAAAGAAAAATTAATATTTGGAAAGTGGTGCAAGTACATAGTGGCCACGAAACTTAGGTTTAGGTACCGTAAGTCTCGAGTTTAATTTAACTTGTGAGCCTAGCCCAATGGTGTAGTACTTGTAAGAACTTTGAAGTTAAAGAGTTTGGGCTAAAGTAGTGCCATATTAAGTGACTATGTGGAAAGTTTTTATTTTTTTTAGACATCTCTTACGTTTTGGGCTTCTTTTCCAATCCTTGCTTCTTCATCAACACTTAGTAATATTATGGTTCATTGCACATCTTGTGATGATTCCTTTTCTTGATGTCTTTGATTAAAATTTATAGTCTTTTGTTAATTTTCTTTTTTCTTGATCTCGTCATTAGTCCTCCTATGTTCATCAATGAATCTTGGCTCCCTATTATTTCTTGATTGTCCTTGGTTGCTCATTTGACTACATCATTCCCTCCCTTTTTAAGAAGATTCATCCTCAAATCTGCCTCAAACAAAGATAAGTCATTAACATTAAAATAGTGCTTACATTACTATATTCGCTCGGTAAGTCAATATTGTAAGCATTGTCATTGATGTGTTCCGACACTTGGAAGGGTCCGTCTCCTTTGCAGTTGTAACTTATTTTTTCTGCGTTCCAAAAATCTCTCCTTTCGTAGATGCACCCAAACCCAATCTCTGAGTTCAAAGATGATTTCTTTTCTACTCTTGTTGGCTTGTCGCGCATAGTGCTCGTTCTTCTGTATGATGTTTTCTTGAACCTTTGCGTGAAATTCTCTTACAAATTCAGCTTTTCTTTTTCCATTTAAATCAACCAATTCATTAGAAGGTAACGGTAATAAATCAAGCGGTGTAAGACGGTTAAAGCTATATACAATTTCAAATGGTGAGTAAGAAGTAGTACAATGAAAAATTCTATTGTAAGCGAACTCAACATGTGGCAAGCAATTTTCCCATTGTTTTAAATTCTTAGAAATTATTGCTCTCAACAAAGTAGATAATATTTGATTCACTACTTTGGTTTGTCCATCCGTTTGGGAGTGTGCCACGGTGGAAAACAACAATTTTGTATCTTGCTTATTCCATAAGGTTCTCCAAAAGTGACTTAGAAATTTCACATCTCTATCACTAACAATTGTTCTAGATAATCCACGTAGATGCACAATTTCTTTTAAAAATAAATCTGATATATGTGTAGCATCATTAGTTTTAGAACATGCTATAAAGTGTGTCATTTTATTAAATCGATCCACAACCACAAAAATACTATCTTTACCCCTTTGTGTTCTTGGTAAATCTATCACAAAGTCCATGAAAATATCCGTCCAATGGTGCTCAAGCACGGGTAAAGGACTATATAATCTATATGGTTTGATATTTGACTTTGTCTTCCTACATTCAATGCATCTTTCACAAATAGTTATAACATAATACTTCATTTTTTACCAAAAAAAAAATGTTCTATCAAGATATGCAAAGTTTTGTCGAATCCAAAGTGTCCCATTAATCCTCCACCATGTGTTTCTCTAACAAGCAGTTCACGTAATGAACATTTAGGTATATAAAGTTTATCCTTTCGAAATAAATACCCATCGTGTCTATAATAATCAGCACATGCAACTTTCTCACAATTCTCCATACATGAGAAAAATCTATGTCGAATTCATACAAATGCTTTATAAATTCAAATCCTAACAATTTAGTTTGTAGAGAATTGATTAAAACGTACCTCCTTGTCAACGCATCAGCGACCATGTTGTCCTTATTTTTTTTGTAATGGATGACATATGGAAAGGTCTCGATGAACTCCATCCACTTGGTGTGTCTCTTGTGCAATTTTCCTTGCGACTTTAGGTGCTTCAAACTCTCGTGATCAGAATGAATGATGAACTCCTTAGGCCACAAGTAGTATTACCATGTTTGTAACGTTCTTACCAAAGCATAGAGTTCCTTGTTGTATGTTGGATAATTTAATGCCGCTTCACTAAGCTTTTCACTGAAGTAAGCAATCGGCTTCATTTCCTGCATCATGACACCTCCAATTCCTTTTCCTGACGTGTCACATTCGATTTCAAATATTTTATCAAAATTTGGTAAGACTAGAAGAGGAGCATTAGTTAGTTTCTCTTTTAACAAATTAAATGCTTTTTCGTGTATTTTGGTCCAGTTAAATTCAACATTTGTTTAACTAATTCATTAATAGGTGCCGCAATAGTGCTAAAGTCTCTCACAAATCTCCTATAAAAGCTAGTCAAGTCGTAAAAGCTACGTACCTCATTTGTGTTCCTTGGTGTGGGTCGTTCCTTAATTGCTCTTACCTTTTCCTCGTCCATGGATACTCCCTTTGAGCTACCTGCAAAACCGAGAAAAACTACCAATTCCATGCAAAAGGTACACTTTTTAAGATTAACATACAATATATTCAGTTTTAACACACTAAATACGGACCTCAAATGCTTAACATGTTTGCCCAGTGACTTACTATACACTAAAATATCATTAAAGTAGACCATAACAAATTTTCTAATAATTGGCCTTAAAACATGATTCATTAATCGCATAAACGTGCTCGGTACGTTAGATAGTCTAAACGGCATAACCAACCATTCATAAAGACCATATTTTATTTTAAAAACTATTTTCCATTCATCTCCTTGTTTCATGCAAATTTGATAATATCCGTTCTTTAAGTGAATTTTGGAAAACATACATGCACCATACAATTCATCAAGCATATCACCAAGTCGAGGAATAGGGTGTCGATACTTTACCGTAATTTTATTTACCGCTTGACAATCGACGCATATTCTCCAGGTGTCGTCCTTTTTTGGAACAAATATGACCGAAACCGAGCATGAGCTAAGACTCTCCTTCACTAGGCCTTTTAATGTGCCCCAGAGGGCCGTCACTCGATCACAAACGAAGGCACGAGCTCTATCCAACCTGTTCACTAACAAGTTCACTTCTTTTGCAAGAATTACAGGTGTCGAATGCCTATTCACGGATTTGGAATGAGACCCGAGCACAAAGGACAAGGATCAACCCTTGCACTTACTATCGTGGGAGCTAAAGGTGGAAGCACTTGAAGAAGGGATTTGTCACCCTCGGAATTAATTTGTAATTGAATTTTATTCTTCGCCTTATGTTTTTGTTGGCAAACATTCGCCTTCCTGTAATGTTTTATAATTGCATGCATTCTTAGGCATTAGGATTAGATGTATGTTAAGTTAGACGGTGGTTATAAGCAACAATTGGGCCGGAGTTTAGCAGCCCACTGATGCAACAAATGGAGCAAAGCTTGAAGATGATCTGGTGTGCAAGTGGACCAAGAATGGCCAACCATGTGACCCATTTCGAAGCCCAAGCTCATTCTACCATTCAGCCACCCTAGGTCTATAAATACATGGCTATTGGTGTGTGTAAAGGTTGTTGAATATATGAGAAATAGCCCTTTTGTGTTCAGCCGAAGTAGTTCGAAGCTTGGTGAACGGTAAGACTCGGTTCGGTTAAGAACCGAGAAGGAGTGCATCTCCTTGAGCTTTCAAGCCCGAGGTTGCTTGAATAGTCATCGTTCCACTCGTTTTCCCTCTCTTTTCCAGAGAAGGATACACGAAGAGAGTGGCCAGAAACCAGTCCCATTTGCTGTCGTCTTCTTTCGGAAGATCGTTATGCCTAGAGCCTAAAAGTTGCTCATCGGACAGCATTTGATTTTCTGCTTATATTTTGTTTTTCCGTTTCGTTTGTGGGTGAAACACGACTCATTCGAGGTGGAATCGTGTCACCTTTCTCTACCAACGCATCTACTTGCCTTTGAATTTTCTTGGTTTCCTCTAGATTTGCTCGGTACGTGGGTCGGTTCGGGATTGTTGTTCCAGGGATAAAATCGATTTGATGCTCGATTCCCCTAAGCAAGGGAACTCTTATAGGTAATTCCTCTGAAAATATATCTTCAAATTCCTGCAATAAAGAGACAACACTTATGGGAAGAGAATTCGTTAGTTCGTTAGTGGAAAAATAAACATCTTTGTAGAGTAACAAAATCATCTCCTCTCTTTTCCTCACAAGTCCACTTTTTTTTCTCTCTTCTTCCTCGTTTCTTCTCCCTTTTTCTAATTTTTTTCTTCCTCTTTGCCCTTTTTACTTTCTTTATTTATAGCTTTTCTCTCATCGGGTTCTTTGTCTCCTCTTTCTTTCTCGCCTTTTTCCTTCTCTTTTTTCATACTTGAATTTTCGACTACGCCATTTTTCCCACCTTTTTCATTAAAGTTGTTGTCAGTTTGGATTTCGTTAGCAATCCTCTCTTGATCCAAGCTTGCTTCGCTCGGTCGTAATGGTTTTAGTATTACCAACCTCCTATTTTGAGTAAGCGAATACTCATTTTTATAGTCGTTATGCTTAACCATTCTATCATATTGTCATGGTCTCCCTAATAGGATGTGAGTTTCTTGCATTGGCACTACGTCACACAAAATCTCATTTTTGTACTTCCTAATTGATAATGCGATGTTTACTTGTCTGGTTACTCTGATTTCGCCACAATCGCTTAACCATTGCAATTTGTACGGCTTTAAGTGTCGCTTGGTTTTCAAATTTAACTTTTAGACCAATAACGTACTAGCCACGTTTGTGCAACTTCCGCTATCGATGATCATGCTACATACCTTGTTGTTGACATGACACCTAGTATGAAAGATATTTTTTCTTTGAGCTTTGTCGTCGTCCTCCTTAATTTTTACACTTAAGGTTCTCATTGTGACTAATAAATCTCCTTTGAACGGTTCCTCCATGTCTACATCACTATAATCTTCGAGTGACGACATCTCGTTATCGCTTGAACTTAAACTTTCTATTACGTCATTCTCTAAGAAGACCATCACACGCTTATTGGGACAAGTTGATGCGCTATGCCCAAATCCTTGGCATCGAAAACACTTGACTTCTCTAGTCCGAGTTAGTGTTGGAACCTCTCTCTTTTCTTTTGGTGGCTTGAAGTTATTAGCTGCGATTTTCCTTTTGTGGTCCTCCCTCAGGTTTGACTTCTCTTTTTTTCTAATTTGGTTTCCACAAACTATTTGACGTCATGTTTACCTTTGCACTTTTCTTGGCCTTTAGTTGTCGTTCAATTTTGATTGCCTTGTATAGTAATTCCTCCATGTCCAAATAGCGTTGCAAATCTACTATGTCGGCAATCTCTCGATTAAGTCCTCCCACAAACCTTGCCATCGTGGCTTCTCCATCCTCATTAAAGTCAGTTTTTATCATGGTCATCTCCATTTCTTTATAATACTTCTCCACACTTTTATATCCTTGAATAAGACCTTGAACTTTCCGACACAAATCCCAATAATAATATGACGGGACGTACTTTTTCTTATGGTTATTTTCACACTTTCCCATTTGCGGATTGGGGTTTCTCCGTTTCGTCTTTGAGTTTTGACTAGTTGATCCCATCAGATGCTGGCATAGTCGGTGAACTCCATTGTGACCAACCTGACCGTTTTTGCCTTCGTGTAATTTCGATACTGGAGTAAAGGATCGACTTTCGTTTCTCATTCCAAATAGACTTTGAGATTACTTTTTCGTTGAAAGGCTCTGTTGACCTTGATATTGTTAAGATCTTCATCCTCTCGATCGTTCCTATCGTATCTTTCCTTTCGATTTGGTTTTTCATCGTGGTCATAGTAGTCATTAAACTTTCGTCCACGAGGATTTGTAGGTGGTAGTATCTCCAAAAGTTCGATTATTCGATTAAGAGCCTTGTATTGATCGTGTATGGACTACATAAATATCCTTATATCAATCTCATTCTTCTCTCCGCTCATGATTCTGAATTTTTTTTAAATAAATAACACAAAAAGTAACTTACGAAATTTGAATTTGCGGTAATCTAAATGACTGAATTGAAATGCAGAAATTTAAATGACTGAATTGAAATGCCAAAATTTAAATGACTGAATTAAAATACATAAATTTAAATGACTAAATTGAAATGCTAAAATTTAAATGACTGAATTGAAATGAAGAAATTTAAATGGACCTCTCCCCTCCCTTACGTATTTACACTCGTTCAATATCACTCCACTCATGTTTCACTCGAAATTTTGGCTCTTATAAGATAATCTCACACTCTTGCCTTTTACCACTCAATCTCTTCTTTAGGTTCTTAAAGTTAAAACGCAATCAAGATGCAATCCAACAAGTGTAACGTGAAAATTTCAAACTTTCAAACTTAAAATCCAACTTTCAAGAATAGATTAAAGTTAAACCACTAAAGGTCCTTGCTGGAATTGATCGCTGGATATAACGTTTTTTAAAAGCTTAAATAGTTTCTGGTTGTGCATCCTCGATACTAATGAGGTATTCTTACGATTTTTTTTTTAAACCCAGCAAACTAGCAGAAATAGAAATCTAACTTGAGATTCGGATGCTAGGGTTCGCGACACGCAAAGATATATCTTTATCAATTTGTCATACAAAAAGGAATTTCTCGTTATTAACAAACGAGAGCTCTTAATTTTTTTTTTGAATTTTTGGAATTATTTTTTTTCCAAACTAACGCAAAAGTAAAAGAATCAAAAGTTTTTTTGTGGAGAAGAAAAGAAGAACAAAGAAAATAACGAAAACGATAAAGATAGCTTCTCTGAATCGAAGAACCTTCGCTCTTATATCAAATGATGCAAATCTAAGATATTAGAGATTTTAAACCCAACACGCAATGCGAAAATCAAAGGGAATTTTGCCTTTATTGATTCAAAATAACAAGAAGAAGGAACTTGACCCCAATTGAAAATTAGCGATGGAATCGAAGTTATCAAAAAGAAGCTAGACCTGAACCAAACTCGTTGGTTGAACCTAAGATATCAAGTTTGATCTTTCCAAGAACACACTTGAAGAATATCAAGTTATAATCCAAGAACTTAAGAAGAGAATTATAAGGATCTCACCTCAAAGCAAAAAGCTTTATAAAAATCAATTCATTATCAAAAGTCTCTTAAATCTATTACAAACCTTTTTTAAATAGACAAAGGTATAAATTTAATAAGATAGTAATATAATTTAGAAACTAATAAAATATCATAATTAGATAATAGGAAAGTTGCTAAAAAACAAGAAAAGAAAAATTGATATTTGGAAAGTTGTGCAAGTGGATGGTGGCTGCGGCAATTAGATTTAAGTACCGTAAGTCTCGAGTTTAATTTAATTTTAGGGTCTAGCCCATTAGTGTGATACTTGTAAAAACTTTGAAATTAAAGAACTTGAGCTAGAGTAGTGTAATATTGAGTGACCATGTGGGAAGTTTTTATTTTTTTTAGACATCTCTTACGTTTTGGGCTTCTTTTCCAATCCTTACTTCTTCATCAACACTTAGTAATATTATGGCTCGTTGCACATCTTGTGATGATTTCTTTTCTTGAATGTCTTTGATTGAAATTTGTAATCTTTTGTTTATTTTCATTTTTCTTGATCTCGTCATTGGTTCTCCTATGTTCATCAATAGATCTTGGTTCCCTATTATTTCTTGATTGTCCTTGGTTGCTCCTTTGACTACATCAGAAGATCAACAGAAAATTGTCAATCATAAAAATAATAATTTTCACATGAGGGTATAGTAATCAATGATAGTCAGTTTTATTAATGTAGACATAATTATAAATATTAACTACAGAAAATCAACATCAAAGTATTTGATTATATTTATGTGCAACATCTCAGTTGGTAGATGAACAAACTACCCTTCAAATTTCATATCAAAATATTCACAGACTTTGATGAATATAGATGGCGTGAAGATGTCGAAATGGAAAAGCCCTTGGATTTGAGGTTAAATTCTTTCTCGCCCGCGGAGGATAATGTACTACAATGACCTATCACTGGATCACATGTTAAATGTTTCATTAACCTTTTTATGTATTTCTATCTTTGAGGTTATAAGTTTGAAGATAGTGTTGTAGAATATACGAACGCAAGCGTGCGTGTCGTAAAAGTAATAAAGTGAATAAATACGAGTCGAACCCACAAAGACTATTTTCACTAATTATCAAATGACTTTAATTCCAATTATAGATGAATATCAAAACTTGGATAATTTTGATTTAAAAGAAAGCAAGAGAACTTAATTAAATAACAAAAAATTAAATAAAGCTGTAGAATATAATAACAGAAAAATTTAGAGATTTTGATTTCACCTAAATTAATTATGTTTGGTACACCTAACTCAATTTATTAATAGTTATTGTTTTGTATTGATGACAATTTTATGAATATATTCATCAATCTCTCCCGAGTAATGACAAACTTATCCAACTAA
Organism: Begonia peltatifolia; assembly: GCA_022433055.1. NCBI lineage: Eukaryota > Viridiplantae > Streptophyta > Magnoliopsida > Cucurbitales > Begoniaceae > Begonia > Begonia peltatifolia. Next base: position 1,988,117 of record CM039528.1, on the reverse strand, counting down.
TGGGTTATTACCTCTCAATCTCTAACCCTTACAATTAATTGAATACATTACGAACGAGAAATCAAAATATCACATGAACGCATTACCTATCACTAGTCTAACATCCTTTTCATGGTGAACTATCCATTGCACGATTATTTTTTACCTTCCAGTCTCGAAATAATCCTACGAACATGCTATTGTTGATCAAACAATCGCAAACAATAAGAACATGACTAATTTACTCAACACATAATTGGAATAAAATATCAATAAACTAAATTAAAAGAAATACCAAACAATCATAATTCGACTACTATCCCTAGAAATAAAAATTAGTTCATGCTAAAATAACGAAGAGAAACAAGAGAAATAATGATATTCATAGTTGCAAGGAAGAAAGAGAAAGAAAAACTATGCTTTTGAATCTGAAATCTTTTTGATGATCCTCTTTCTCCTTCCCGATCTCTCTCTCTAGCCCTCCATGATTCATTTGCCTATTGGCCTCCTCCTTGATTTATAACATAATTCTGAAGTAAATTTGGCGTCCATATGATCAATAACTAGGATTATTTTGATTAAAATCCCCCAAATCATATCCTTTAAAACACGGTAGGTGATTGATCCCTGATATGCCTCCAAGGCCTATTACCCAATCCATGAATAGGACACTAGACTTGCCCAAGGACTATAACACGCTTCACTTGTTATCTAATGAATTTGCTTCTTAGATAACTATGACTTGGAAAGCTTAAGGTGGGACCCTAGCATGGAAGACATGGATCAACTTCTACATGTCATCACTTGGGAAGCACGGAGCAAGACAATCAGAGAGGGAATTTATCTTCCCTACATCAAACTCGTGTAACCTTTTCTTTGAATACTTTTAGCATACACTAGCCTTTATGTTTTTGGGCAAACAACTAGCCATTTGAGTCACATGCATGCATTTAGATTGAGTGGTTAGGATTAGATTGAATGGTTAGTATTAAATGTATGATGATGGCTAATTGAATTAAGTTCATAAGATTTTGCTTGGCCATGAAGGAAGAATTACATGCAAGGCTAAAATGAGGATTTAGCTTAAAGGAGGCATGGATTGATGACGTGGCACAAGGAGGGCGCTTGATGACAATTGTAAGGGAGAAAGCTCCACCATTGGATGAAGCACAAGCATAAATGATCATGGCCACCCATCTCCATTTGATCAACGGTTATTGTAAAACTCTAGTCATCCTAAGATTGTCTATTTAAGCATTGTTTTTGGTGGTTGTAAGGGTCTTTTGATAGTTGAATAAAATACCTATTTTCCTCAAAGAACTTGGTGGTTCCTTGGAAGAGGCCTAGGGTTGGTGCCCAAAGGTAAGCATCGGTTTGGGGACCATTTCTCTCATCAAATAGTTATTTGAGAGATCTTAAATATAGTCATTGCTCTTTCCAAGCCTAATGGGGCTGGAAAGTGGAAGAGAATGGTCCCTAAACCAGCATCCAAAGGTTGACATACTTCATTTGCCGATAGCTCACTTGATAGATACTCGGCCATCCTCGGATGTCACATTCATTCTTTATGTTTTACTACATATATTTCCTCCAATTTTCTCTTGCTATTTCCTGGCATATAGGACTTCATTTCATCGAACGAACACTTTTTCATTAGAGCATTTTATCATCCATTATTTCCGCTGCACATTTTATTGCTCTCGGGTGCTACCAAGCAAACCCGGTTCGAAAAATAGGATATTAACTTGGATACTTTCAGGTTAACCCCCATCATTTTGGTATAAGAGCTATAGCTAACGTCCTTGGGAGTATTTTGGTACCTTTTATGCATTTATTAGATATCATTTGTGTACCTACATTGCTCATTAATGGTCGCTAATCTATTCTTCTCTCCCCAGATTTGTGGTTAAAAACCCTCTCGAGTTTGGCTGCATTTGGTAGCAATTTCTTCCTTTATTTTTGCATCTACTTACGTTATTACCATTTGTTAATATTTTTTGGCATCTTATGAAATTGTCGTTGCATTTACGTTTACTTGCTATACATTTCATCTCCATAAAAAAAAAATGCTCCGGTAAACTTAGTTGTAGTTGTATTTACTTAATATTTGGTTGCTGTTTGTGGCTCATTTACTCAGACTTTATTCACTTAATATTGATAGTAGTATGTTGGGATAATAATCTAATTGATTGTGGGTAAGGATTGCATATAAAGTCGCTATTTTTAAATTGCTATAACAAGGAATTTATAAGGTGTTTGGCAAAATGACATAACCAAAATAGCATGTTAAAAAAAAACCTAAAATTTTTCTCACAAGTTGTTAATTTTATGCCATGAATATGTTATATTGTTGTTCATTGTGGATTAAAATGACTAATCATGCATTAAATTGATCAACTTGAGCTTCAAATGTGATTTTAAATGAGCTTGCAACCGGAAAATTAAAACTGTTTTTTTAATGTAATTAGATTGCAAATTGTGGGTTAGATTTCTCTAATTAGTTGATACCTTTACGTGACTAATTTGTCATAACATTGTTCTCTAAGGTTTTGAGGATTAATTGGCGCATTAAATCACTAAACTTGCACGTAAAATTGTTGTGAAAATTGGCATACAAATCGGTTAAAATAACAATTAAAATTGTGTTTTTAAACACCAATCATCTAGTTTGGAAAGTATTTGATAAAATGTCCACCCAACTTTATCAACAAAATTACTTAGTTTTAAAGTTTTTTTAGATCTTCAACTAGTTTTTTAAAATTTTGTTTGCAACTTATCTTAGTTATTTTTCTTTATTTAAATTTTTTTTAAACAAAAAAGAGGAATGACAACTATATTCTAAAACTTAGATTAAGTGTTAACTTTCCTTTATCCCAAAAATTAGAACCACACTTAACCTCACTAAACTTCTTAAAATTTAGGGTACTATGCAAACAAGAAATGGAGCTTTAAGATAACAAAATAGGGGCAAGGAAACCCCAAACCGAAATCCATGACTCTTACCCAACTGGAGGGTGAGTCAAATATGCAAAGACAAATTAATGGGATAAATGAAGACCTCATTACCCTAAGCCAACAAATTCAAAGCATGAATTTGAGATTCGAGGAATCAATGAGGAACAAAAATCAAAGGGTATCCCCCACAACTCCCCTTAACGTAGACGAGATCTAGAATCACCTCAAACAAGACTCCAAGGAGAAGACACGAAGAATCTCCTCGAAAGAGAAGATATGATGAATCCCCAAGATTAAGGGACGAAGCATCTCCCCAAGGGAGAAGAAATGTGGCATCCCCTATACGAAGGAGGGATGAAGAAAGGAAAAGACACGAAGGTTTGCCTAGAAGAACGAGAGATGAAGAATCTTCACGAGTGAGACAAGGAGAACAATCGAGGACGAGACATCACCACCGAGAATCATTAGACGACATCGATTAGGGAGACGAGAAAGACGAAGATTATACCCCAACACGACGAATGGATAATGACGAGCTCAATAACACTAAAATTACAATTCCCCTATTCAATGGAGCTAGCGATGAGAGTACATTCCTCGATTGGGCTAACAAGGTTGAAAGTGTATTCGATTATTACAACTATTCGGAGAGATTGATGGTCAAACTAGCTTCGGCTGAATTGGTGGGTTATGCTGCACTCTTGTGGGCAAACCTAAAATCTTAAAGGATTCAAACAAGGGACGAACCAATTGCCACTTGGAGGACTATGAAGGCACATGATTAGAAGATTTGCGCCAAGTCACTACTAACAAGAGATCTTCCTTCAAATGTAGAACCTTCGACAAGGTAACCAAACCGTGGAGCAGTACCTCATGGAATTTGAGACCCTGAAAATCTGAAGAAGTCTGAATGAATTGGAGGAACATGTAATAGCAAGATTTATATGTGGATTGAACCGAGAGATTGGTGACATAGTAGAAATTCAAGGCCTAGACTCGATGGAGAGAGTTGCTCAAATGGCCACTATAATTGAACGACAATTAAAGAGGAAGAAGAAAACTATTTTTCCCAACAAGTTCACCCCTAGAACTATCGATAACAACAAGTACACCACCATTAAGACCGACAACAATAATGTAACACCAAGAATTTCCGTTTAAATTAATTTCAGATTTTGTAATTATAATCGGTAGAGTTTTTGTCAGAATTGATAACGGAGAATTTCCACTCTTAACTATAAAATTATTTTTGGACTAATGGTGAAGGAGAAATTTTAAAATTTCAACCGAACGCAGACCGAATAACAGATTATTAAACGGATTAAAGTTAAGGGTGAAATAGTAATTAAGTATTATTATTAATTTAAAAAAAAAATGGAAGAAGAACACCATTGGTGTTTTCCCTCCCCAGCGCAAACCCTCGCCCTTTCCTTTCAGTTTTTCCTTTCCCCGCGTGAAGCCTCGACGATTCTCCTCCGTTCTCCTTCATTTCTTCCCTTTTTCGGTAAGTTTTTCTTACTTCTCAGTAGATAGTTAATGCTCTAATAGTTTTGAGCTGTAAAAAATGAAATAGAGCGAGTAGTGGGTAGTTTTAGTAAACCCTAAGAGGGAGATATGAAATTTGGAAGTTTAAGTCGATTTGTATTCGTGTGTTGGTGTTTAAACTAGAAGTAGAAATAGGTTACGAAATTTTATGGAGAATATTGAGCGTTCGGATAGTCGAATGCTTTGATTGTATAACAGTTTCCGTTCGACCACATTCGGCCAAGTTGTGGAGGAAATGGATGAAACCGTTAGAAATTTAGGAAATGGATGAAACCGTTAGAAATTAGTCGCCCTAAGGAACCCGTAAAATTTTGAATCGTCCAAATCGGACAAGTATTGGAGAAGTTATGCGATTCCAAATTTGGTCAGAAATTGTATAGGATTTTGGGTTAGTTAGATTAGTCGTAAGAGTATTGCTTCCTTTAGAGTTTTATGAATTGGAAGAAAATTAGAGCTGGTAAATGTGTGGTTTTATAGGTTTTCCCAGTTAGCGCACGAAGTTACGAAGTGCGAGGAATTTCTAGGACGCCAGATAAGTAATGTAGTAGAAGTTTTGCCTTCGGGCCTACATCACAGTTCAGTAGGATGCATTGGACGTTTACTTTGTGTTATACTTTCATGGTTGTGCATCATTGTTTTAAATTAGGAGAACGAAACGAAAAATGAATTTTCATGTTTTTATGAAGTGAAATAGTAGGATGTGATGAGACGAAAAAAAAGAGAAGATACGTAAGAAGATAATGAAGGTGGGGTTGAGTGACATTGTCCTTTGAGGGGGACCGCGAGCTATGTCACTCTTCCATCGCTTTACGTGGCGATATTGTCTTATGAGGGGGACTGCATCCTATAAAGGGGACCACGAGAGGTGTCACCTTAGTCTAGTACGTAAATAAGAACCCAGTAGTAAAAAGATAAAGAGGATGTAAGAAAGAAACGAAAACAAAAGTACAGACGAAACTGTAGAGACTACATATGTTAGGATGAGTGTTTTCAGCATTATATTTTATGCATTACTTACTTAGCATTCGGCTAATAGTCGAGTTCTGTGATGTAGGTGACGACACCATAGTTAGTGAGTACTCCGAGCATGCCCAAGACTAGGAAGCGTTTTGATTATGGAAGGCATAGGTATGGAGTTTGAGAGTGTAATTGATAGGGCGTTTTAAGTTGTTTGGAGTCGAACGAGTGTATAGACGGATTTCAAACTTGAGTAGTCGTTTTCTGTATGTAAATAATAATTTGAGTTGATGGAAAAAGTGTGTATTGGTTTATTATTAGGGTTGAGTTAAAGTTTGATCGATTTTATAGAGTTTCAAAGGTTTTTAAACAGAGTTCTGGGGAGGAAGTGCCGACCTATAGGTTTAGTGGTCGACCAGGCCCTGCAAGTGTCGACCGCGAGGGTCGACCTGTGCGGGCAGAGCCGAAGTAAGTGTCGACCTATGGTTGTAGGTGTCGACCGGTAGTGTAAAAAGTGGCAGCAGTGTCGACCGCGATAGTCAACCTATGCGAACAGAAAGGATTAGGGTGTCAACCCGCGAAAGCAGGTGTTGACCACTCTCTGAGATGAGCGTAAAAGTATCGGCCGGCGTTCTCAATGTCGACTGCCGAAAAGACCAGAGACGATCGTAGTGTCAACCTGCGTTGCTAGTCTCGACCGATGCAAAAATCCGAGACAACCCAAGTGTCGACCAATGCCTATAGGTGTCAACCGGTGTCTTTGTTTTATGTTTTAAAAAAATGAAGTTTTATTGAACTGATTTTAATTAATTTTTTCGCTGCAATATCGTTTAAAATACTTTCAAAAACATCGTTTTAAACCGAGAAACAAAGTTTAAATTTTATTCAAATTCTTTTGAGCGTAGTGAGTGAGTAGTAGATGTGAACAAACTTGAAACGTGTAGGTTTTCGGGACGATTGTTGTATCAGAGTCAAATGGTCAAAACGTTCAAACAATTGACTAACAGTACCGATCGCCGCCCGACGTGCTTCGATAACTGCAAGTGTTTAAGTTTAGTGATATTTAGTAGATATTTATGAGAGTAATTGACTATTGTCCAGGAAAGATAGTCAAAAATGTCTAGGCGACCAGGACGTCCGAGAGTGTCAAGAGAGACAACCGAACCGAGGAGTGAGCGTGATTCGATGACGATTCGACGGTTGACAGAGTTAGTAGATCGGCAGTCTCAGCAGCTAGGGATGTTGCTGAATCGAGAAGTACAGGGAGGTGCAGGCCCTAGCTCTAGTCAGGACCAGTCGGGTGACCGATTTCGGAGATTACGACCACCGACTTTCGAAGGACAAGTATCAGACCAGATAGCTGTCGAGTAATGGATCCGGGTAGTAGAGAGCATGTTTAAATATGCGAAGGTGGTTGTGCTGGCCACATTGCACCTAGCAAAGGATGCCCGATTCTGGTGGGAGTCTATAGAGGCTACCGTCGATGCTCAGCATATGGCTTGGGAGAAGTTCAAGGAAGCCTTCTATGACAAGTATTTTAACAGCACGGTTCAGGCAACGAAGAGGATGAAGTTCTTGCAGTTAAAACAAACTACTTCAACGACGGAATACAACCTGCGATTTGAGTCTTTATCCCGGTTTGCTAGTAATTTGATAAGCCGAAACGAAGATAAGATGTTTCAGTTTGTACAAGGGTTGAAGCTGGAAATATACAAAGGAGTGAAGATAGCGGGCATACAGAACGTGCCTTACTCCGAGGTGGTGGCCAAGACATTAGAGGTGGAGGAAGCCGAGATGAAGTGTGTTAATCAGAAAGAGGCTTCCAGGAGGTCTTTCAAGGAAGTTGCCCCACAGCAGAGCAGAAGTGTCTCCCAGCCGCCACAACAGAGAGGCACTAAAAGATTTAACGAGGGTTCTAGTAGCCAGGGAAGTGGCAATAGGCCTCAAAGACCGGTATAGTATCCCCAGTGCCCTAAGTGCTTGAAATATCACCCAGGCCAGTGCAGACTAAACTCGGGAAAGTGCTACAACTGTAATGAAGCTGGACACTTGATTAGAGATTGCGCGAAGCCCAGAGTGTTTCGGTGTTTCAACTGTAACGAGGTGGGCCACGTCAGCAAAGATTGCCCAGCTCTAAAGAAGGGTCTGACGCGTTCAACACCGAGGGTATTTGCGATGATTGATTAGGGCGACGAGCATCAGCCAACCGTGGTGTCAGGTACCATACTAGTAAATTATGTACCTGTTTATACCTTGATTGACTCAGGTGCTACACATTCATTTATTCCAACCACATTCACGATCAAGTTAGACGTATGGCCTATATCGAAGAATTGTAGCTACGAAGTGATGCTACCCTCTGGTAGAAGGATGCACTTGAATCAGGTTGTACGAGATAGTGTGGTGTCGGTGGGAAGCAAAAATTTATTAGTTGATTTCATCATTATGGATATAACGGGATACGACGCAATATTGGGAATGGATTGACTATTCAAACATTACGCTAAGATCGACTGCAGGTCAGGGACAGTGAGATTTCAACCTTCAGGTGGTGAGGAACACATCTTTTAGGCCATGAAGAATGCCAGAAGAATATTTGTGATGGCGCCTGTTAGTGCTCGTCAAGTTTTGATTGGTGAATATTATGGTTTTCTAGCCAATATTATAGATATGCAAATTCCTAGGGATTCGAAGCCGCAGGACGTTTTAATTGTTCAAAACTTCCCTGAAGTGTTTCTAGAGGACTTACCTGGCTTGCCCCTGGATCGCGAAATAGAGTTCGCTATAGATGTGCATCCAGGAGCTGAGCCAGTATCAAAGAATCCCTACAGACTGGCGCCAACGGAGCTGAAGAAGTTGAAGAAGCAATTAGAAAAATTGGTGGAAAAAAGATTTATACGCCCTAGCTTCTCGCCGTGGGGTGCGTCAATCTTTTTTGTTAAGAAAAAGGACGAGTTGATACGAATGTGCATTGACTACAAGGAGTAAAATAAGCTAACGATTAAGAATACGTATCATCTGCTAAGCATAGACGATTTATTTGATCAACTCCAAGGTGCATGCATGTTTTCAAAGATTGACCTAAAATCGGGTTATTATCAGTTAAAAGTCAGGCCGAAAGACAATCTGAAGACAGCTTTTCTGACGCGGTATGGAAATTATGAGTTTCTAGTGATGTCATTTGGACTAACGAATGCTCCCACCGCCTTTATGGACCAGATGAACAAAGTGTTCCATGATTATCTCGATAAATTCGTCATAGTGTTTATCGATGATATTTTGGTGTACTCTCGGAGCGAGGAGGAGTATAAGGAACACTTGAGATTGGTGTTGGGGACTTTAAAGTGACACCAACTTTATGCCAAGTTTTTTAAGTGCGAGTTTTGGCTGGATGAGATTCAGTTCCTGGGGCATATCATCTCAAGTGATGGAATATCGGTGGATCCAGCAAAGATCTAGGCCGTTAAGAAGTGGCCACAGCCGAAGAATGTCACAGAGATACAGAGTTTTCTTAGGTTAGCAGGTTATTACAGAAAGTTCATTGAAGGATTTTTAAAGATAGCAGCGCCTCTGACCCGGTTGACGAGGAAAGGCGTGAAATATCTGTGGTCCGGGGATTGCGAACACAGTTTCCAGATGTTGAAGTAGAAATTGACTACTGCTCCAATCTTAGCGCTTCCTATCGAGGATAGAAAATTTAGCATTTATTGTGATGCTTCCAAGGTAGGTCTTGGATGTGTGCTAATGCAGGAAGGAAAGGTGATAGCCTACGCTTCTAGGCAGCTGAAGAATTACGAGTAGAATTATCCGACACACGACCTAGAGTTAACCGCGGTAGTCTTTGCACTAAAAATTTGGAGACACTATCTGTATGGACTGCCGTGTGAAGTACATTCGGATCACAAGAGTTTGAAGTATATCTTTTCTCAGAAGGAGTTGAATATGAGGCAGCAGCAGTGGTTAAAATTCATGAAGTACTACGAGGTTGAGATTAAATACCACCCCAGCAACGCGAACGTGGTACCTGATGCATTGAGCAAAGTGACGGCATCCCCGTCAGCAATGATATCAGCTATGCCACTGGCCTTAGAGGCAGAATTTCAGAAGTTCAACTTGGAGGTAGTATCAAGTGTCTCGGCCATGTTATCGACTATGTCCTTATAGTCTACGATTCTAAAAAAGATTAACCAGACCCAGAAGGACGATGTTGAGTGCGATGAAATTAAAGCAAGCATGGCTTCCAATGACAAGTCAAAGTTCAATTATCTGGACGACGGAATTCTTAAGTTTTGAAACAGGTAGTTCGTTCCGAGTAATGAAGAATTACAGAGAGAAATACTGGCCAAAACCCACTCTTCAAGATTTTTTGTGCATCCAGGAAGTACCAAGATGTACAGAGATCTTAAACAGCATTATTGGTGGCTCGATATGAAGAAGATTGTGGCGAGGTATGTTGAGGCGTGCTTGGTTTGTCAGCAGATAAAGGCTGAACACCAGAGGCCAGTGAGAAAGCTACAACCATTGTCTGTTCCCGAGTGGAAGTGGGAGCAGATACCAATGGATTTTGTTGTTGGATTGCCTCGAACAACAAAATGTTATGATGGCATATGGGTGATTGTGGATCGGTTAATCAAGTTAGCCAATTTCCTACCTGTGAGAATGACATATTCTATTGACCGATTTGCCAAACTATATGTACAGGAAATCATATGGTTGCACGGAGTTTTGATCTCGATCGTATCAGACAGAGACCCGAGGTTTACGTCAAAGTTCTGGAAGAGTCTGCACAAGGCTATAGGTACGCAGCTCAATTTTAGTACGGGATTTCATCCTAAAATGGACGGTCAATCTGGGAGGACCATTCAGACGCTGGAGGATATGCTTCGAGCTTACGTACTGGAATTCCAAGGTTCATTAAGCATATACCTACCATTGGTGGAATTTTCGTATAACAACAGCATTCAAGCTACGATAGGTATGGCTCTTTACGAGGCTCTTTACGACAGGAAGCGCAGATCTCCGATATATTGGGATAAATTCGGCGAGTCAAGATTGGTTGGTCTGGATGTTTTGCAGCAGACAGTGAAGAAAATTGCATTTATTTGGCAGCAAATTTTAACTGCTCAAAGCCGGCAGAAGAGTTATGCGAATCGCCGGAGAAGAGAGTTAGAATTTGAGGTGGGTGATGAAGTCTTCCTGAAAGTTTCGCCATTTAAGGGAGTTGTGAGATTCGGGAAAAGAGGCAGGTTGAACCCAAGACTTATTGGGTCATTTCCTATTACGAAGAGAATAGGAAAAATAGCTTACCAGCTGCAGCTATCAGTTTCGATGGATGGGATCCACAATGTATTTCACGTATCCATGTTGAGGAAATGTATACGAGATCCCTCCCACGTCGTGGAGCAACAGGATATAGAGGTGCAACCCACATTGACGAATGAAGAGAAGCCAATGGAGATTCTGGATTATGCAGTGAAGATTTTACGCAACAAGGATATCCCGCTGGTGAAAGTATTGTGGTGTAACCACAATGTGGAAGAGGCAACGTGGGAAAGACAACAGGATATGATGGATCGTTATCCTGAGTTGTTTAGGTAGCAAATTTTGAGAACAAAATTTTTGTAAGGAGGTAAAACGTAACACCCAGAATTTTTGTTTAAATCAATTTTGGATTTTGTAATTATAATCGGTGGAGCTTTGGTCAGAATTGAGAGCGGAGAATTTCCACTCTTAACTATAAAATTATTTTGGAACTAATGGTGAAGGAGAAATTTTAAGATTTCAACCGAACGCAGACCAAATAACATATTATTAAACGGATTAGAGTTAAGAGTGAAATAGTAATTAGGTATTATTATTATTAATTTTAAAAAAAATAGAAGAAGAACACCATCGGTGTTCTCCCTCCCCAGCACAAACCCTCGCCCTTTCCTTTAAGTTTTTCCTTTCCCTATGTGAAGCCTCTACGATTCTCCTCCGTTCTCCTTCGTTTCTTCCTTTTTTCAGTAAGTTCTTCTTACTTCTCAGTAGATAGTTAGTCCTCTAGTGGTTTTAAGCTGTAAAAAGTGAAGTAGAGGGAGTAGTGGGTAGTTTTAGTAAACCCTAAGAGAGAGATACAAAATTTGGAAGTTTAAGTCGATTTGTATTCGTGTGTTGGTAATTAACTAGAAGTAGGAGTAAGTTACGGAATTTTATAGAGAAGATTGAGCGTTCGGATAGCCGAATGCTCGAATTGTAGAACAGTTTCCGTTCGGTCACATCCGGCCAAGTTGTAAAGGTCCATTTAGGAAATGGATGAAACCGATAGAAATAAGACGCCCTAAGGAACCCGTAGCGTTTTGAATCGTCCAAATTGGACGAGTATTGGAGAAGTTATGCGATTCCGAATTTGGTGAGAAATTGTATAGGATTTTGGGTTAGTTAGATTAGTCGCGAGAATGTTGCTTCCTTTAGAGTTTTATGAATTGGAAGGAAAGTAGAGCTGATAAATGTGTGGTTTTATAGGTTTTCCCAGTTAGCGCATGAAGTTACGAAGTGCGAGGAATTTCTAGGACGCTAGGTAAGTAATGTAGTAGGAGTTTTGTCTTCGGGCCTACATTACAGTTCATAGGATGCATTACATGTTTACATTTCGTTATGCTTTCATGGTTGTGCATCATTGTTTTAAATTATGAGAACGAGACGAAAAATGAATTGTCATGTTTTTACGAAGTGAA